>VXAZ01004433.1:786527-957135 GCA_013399875.1 Gymnorhina tibicen | reverse complement strand
CCCAAAAGAAAAAACCCAACGTGATCAGACTCGCCCTTTAGTCAGAACTTGGGCTCTTCTGACCTGAGATTTCCATCTTAATTTTGAAAACATCAAAACTAGATTTGGAGTTGCCCCTTCCCAATTCCTGGGAGAAAGCTGAGAACCTGAAGTTGGATATAAACTTCACAAAGGTATCTTAATAGAATTCATCAGCCAGTGCACACCCATCAAACCGGATTCTGTGTGTATGATGACCTCCCCGTAGCCCAAGGTTTTGGAAGGCTCCAATATCTGAGGCCGGATAAGGAGGCTGAGCATCCTCCAGAGGCTGCCCCTTGCTCCAGTGCCCTACAGTGAGGGAGATCAGCACCCAGCTGCCTTTCAATCCTGAAAGGGGATTTTTCAGGAACAGGGAGGGAGAGTTCATCTGCAGATCTAATCTGGGAGATACTGACTCTATTTCTCCCTGCTCTTCATGGTTTGGATTCCCCCAAACTCCTCCTTGTTGCAGGCAGCATTATCAGACTCCACATCCCCATTACATTCCCGGAATTCTTAGACAAATATTTTGTTTTCACTTGGTCACAAAGGTGATCAGCCTTCATTATCTGAACAAAGCTTTTACTTTCTCCGTGAAAGCACCTTTTCCTCTCTTTTTTTCTTGGCCTGTTTCATTTCACTTCAGGCTTTCTCAAGGCAAGGATGTCCTGCTGGGGTGGAGGTCTTACCTGGGCACTTCCAAGAGGAAAGACCTCTCCTCAAAAACCAGGCTTTGTTGTCACCACAGACGTCAGCAGAGGTTTGCAAGACCCACCTTCCCTATCCCGGTGTCACTGAACCCCCTGGATCAGCCAACAAATTAAAAAGAAATGGATTGGTGTAACTCTTCCCTCATAACAATGCTGTTTCATTGCCTTGTAATCCACTTTTAATTGGGATTTGCTTCCTGGCAACTGCGTGTAAACAAGGAGATGGTCAAAGGCAGCAGGGGGAGGGCGGGGAATCACGCAGGAATGAGTCCCCCCCACCCGCTCCAGCTTCCCCTCCATAAAATTCCACAGTCTGGGTTGCTTCCCCCGTCATTTTGGAAAACACCTCTCCTTTCCCTCCTCTTCCCCAGATTTAAAAAGGGTCTATTCTCCTCCCCTCCCCGTGTAAACATCACTTATCTTGTTCTATAGGCAGCACAACTAGCAAGAGCAAGTACTCACAAAGTGCAAATTAGCCGGTGACAATAAATTGTCAGATTGCCTCTGAGGCAGAAACAAATGAATAGCTCAGTTTATTAATCACATGGCACCTTCACCTTTGATGTCTTGATGTTCCAGTTTTGGTGCTCCATTAAGCAACCCTGAGTGACTGCTGCAGCAGCCTCCACTAAACCAGAAATTTTGTTGGCAGCACATTTCAGGACTTCAAAGGCGGTAAATTACCTCGAGATTGTTTCATTAAAGAGCCCTTCCCAGTGTGAACAGCAATAACAGGAGAATCGAGATCAAAGAGCATCCATCTTTCTAGATTTGTTACATAGAAAATTACATGCTGAGGGTGTCTTTTTCACAAATCATGTCGCCTCCCATTTCAGCAAGAATGGTTCTAATTAGAGCAGAAGCCTCCCTGGCTGTGCAGAGAGTTATGATTGTCATTAATGCACCACTGCAAGGTTTTTCCTCTCTGCGCTCCCCAGACCCCTACCCCATCCTCTGTTCGTGAGGTGCCTCTGGAACCTAATTAGAAACAATTATGCTGATTAACTGATTGCAGGCAGTTCTCTACACATTCTTGGGAAGAGCTTTTCCTGGGACGTGTATTTGTTTATTTTAAATATTCCTTCATTTCCCTTCCCCCTCCACCCCCACGGGCTGCCTGGCTTCACACAGTGCTGGGCTTTGCTTTCTTTGGTAACCACCGGGGAAGCACCGGAGCAATCCCTGCTGGAGACAGCAGGGAGAAGGGGCTGCTGGAGCTGGGACGTCTCCTGTTTGGTGGCATGGACCAGGCACAAGCCAAAAGGACAAGGATCTATAACCCTGGTGCCTGGTTTGGTTTAATTTCCAGACACTCAAAGTTGGCTTCAGCCTCCAAGTCACGGGAACCTCCTGTAACAGTGAAACCGCAGCAGTTCCACTACAAAGGATAAAAAACCAGAGACATCACCTGTGGACCTGTCCTAATGCCTGGTAGCTCCTCAGAACATGTTTGGAGAAGCCAAAGGCACCAATCCTATGCTGGAACTGTCTCTTCCCATCTCCCAGGCTGGGCACAGCGTGGAGGGAACCACCTGGGAGGGCATCACTCCACAATTAGGGCAGTCCTTGTGAATCCTGAATCATCATCACCTCACCAGAAATCCCTTTATCAGCAGGCTGAGGAACTTGCCCTCCCCACTCCCCTTCCTTGCAGCCACTCATCGCTGGCATTTGGGTGTCTTTTCCAACACCGAGGCCCAGCTGATGTCTCACACGGCAGGTGCTCCAGGATTTCACAGAAATAACACCAGGGCATGGAAAATCCAACCCCTCATTATCACAGCAACTCAGGCTGCTTCAGAGGAAAGCAGGAGAAACCCAGGAGTGGAGGCAGTCACAGAGAAATGTCACTAAAACGTTATTCCGCAGAAATATTCACCCACCCCCAGACATTTGGAGGCTGATGCCTGCACCCAGACACAGCATTTTACATCTGTCCCCTCTCTGATTTTATTCCCAGGTCTTCCTCACTTAAATCTGATGTTCTTGGCACCTAAGAGACACCCATCACAACACAGGGCTGGGGAGACAAGCTTAAAAGCTGCCCAAGTGGAGTTCTCCTGGAAAAGATCTCTCTTTGGATGGTGTTGCACTCATGTACTGCCTCATTTTCCTGATGTCCTGTGAGGAATGGAGACATCAGGTTGGTCAGGGTGTTTCAGGAAATTTGTACCTCTCTCACCGATCTCTTCTTTCAGTAAACAACTAAAAAACTTAGGGAAGTCATACTAGTTCTGAAAAAACCCCAAGGCAAATGCATCCATTTTCCTACGGGTTCAGAGTTTCTAGAAAGCGAAAGATGGTTTCAAAATGCAGAGCTTCAGAGATACGGTCATGTCACGTCACTCTTGTGTTTTATGAGACCTTCTTGTCAAACATCACAGGGGAAGAAAAACACGAGGAGCAGAGAGCCGTGGGAAAAAGAGCAACTGAGATTTTGGTGTGAAATCTGGTGGAATCTCTGTCCCCAGCCCTGCTGCACTCTGAACCCAACCTGCTGGATGCTGCTCCACTGGGGAAGGATTGAGAAGAATAAGCAGCATGCAATGATTTGTTGGACTCTGGTGAAGACACACCACGCCTAATTTCATTGTAAAAGGAACCTACCCAGCCATTGATCAAAATATTTTTGTCAGTGCTGGAACTGAGCCAGAGCTATCTTGGTATTCCCAGAAGGATTCGTGTTGCTTTTTGTGATATGAGGTCAGAATAAATTAAGCAGGGCTTCTGACAGCTGATTTTCAATGATAATCTTTGTGTTAGGATTGACCTGTTTATTCAACCCAGTCAATCTCTCATCAAAATGACAGCTCGAGAGCACCATAGATCATTATCCCCAAGGATGCATAAAGATCCCGTCACTTGAGACAATAAAAGCTGATTAGTACAAAATTAGAAAACAAGACTGATGGAGAAGAAAGCCAAAAAAGATCAGACTCTGCACCTCTGCCTCAGAACATGTTGAGACCCAAACTGCAGATGTTTTGTGCCATAAAAGGCTTTTTTATTGCTGTGCAGATTTGAGATATGGGACTATCCTGACAATGGGATGGGGTTTTGTCCCTTGTAGGGCTCTGGCTGTGCTCTCACACCTGGGTGGATGGGCAGTGGCTCCACCTGAAGATGAGAGAATTGCACCCTCATAAAGCATTTCTGTATAAAAGCAACATAAGAGGCTCAGAGCCGATGCCTGGGAGATGCTGCTGGGGGACACGGCTGCAAGGCAGAGCATGAGCTCTGTGTGCAGGGTTGGAACAGCTGGCAACTTCTGTCCTGTGGTTGGGGAAGTATTTCAGCGCAGCTGTCGGTAGTAAAGTCTGAAGGGTGCTTGTCTGAACAGCTCCTGTAGAGATTGATTTTTGTTTATCACTCCTCTGAGTACAAATTTACACATGAAACTCAAAGGAAAACTGGTAGTCTTTCTAATTGTGGTTGAATAGACACACTGCTAATAAGTGCACAATATAACTGTAAACAGATCACAAATCTGGAAACATATTCATTTATGTTACCTTTGTTCTCCTTCCAGGAAATACAAGGATTTGATAAGTTGACATTGATTTAATAGTCTGAAAACTGGAATCAATCTTTCTTTTCAGCCTTTTATTTTCCCTCCTGTTGCAAATTACAAACACATTTCTGCTTCCTGAATGCTGGGCATGTACTTCTTGAAGACCTCTCCGCCTCCAGCCCCCTCTCCTGCCTAAGCAAGAAATAACTCATTAATTGAGGCTGGGATTCGATGTTTGGTGGAGGAAAAGAACACAATGCACTTCAGGAAATTCAGCTTCACTGTGTGTTCATTCTGCAGTGGCTGATTACTGGTGTGGCGATGATGATGATGATGGTGTTGATGATGATGAGATGTTTGAGAGCTGAGAGACAGTGATTGGCTTTGATAACCTGAAATTAACAGCTGGATTTATAGCTTGTAAATATTCCTCGCAGTGGATTCTCGCATTGCCGGCATAATCCCCTCTTCCTGTCCAGACCCCGTTTATGAATCCCAAACCAGTGACCTTATCCCCAGGATGTAAGACAAGACCCTCTCCTGGAGTGCACACTGCATTTACTGAGAAGTCAATAAAGTGGCATTCTCAGACTTTTTATGTGGACTTAAATTGTACGTGAGTGCGACAGTCAAATTTACACACCCTGACCCGCTGCTCCCTTATAAAACTGCGGGCTTCTGCTTGCACAAGTTTTCTCCTGCGGTGTTTCTCCTTCATTTCCCCTTCTGTGGCAAGGAAAGGGCTCTTATTTGGGTTTTGTGATGTGATACAGGCACTCCGTGCCAGCCTGGTGCAATTTGCCTGGAATGCAGTGGTGGGATCGTCCCTTTTTGGGGTGTCCTCCATCAGCACTGAGTCAAAGAGACATCCCTGGCCCTCTGATGGCTTGGAAAAGTCAAGGATCCCTCAGGCTGCTTCATCCCCAGCCTTGTGGGAATGGCTCTGCTGGGCTGCAGCCAGAAAAGGGCATGGAAAGATCAGGATAACACCTCCCACACCAGCCCCTTTGGAGCTCCTTTTCCCACTGCCAGCAACTCTTCCTGGAGCACAAGGCGTTGTCAGAGAAGGGGGAAATATTCTCTCCTCATGGAATGATTCAGGGCAGGGGGATTGGATCTAGGTGATCTCTGAAATCCCTTCACACCCAGGCTGTGCTATAATTCAATTATTTCATATTTCTATGATAACGTGGATCCATATTTCAATCTGTTGAAGAATATATTTAAATTCTGCTTCAGTTTTGGTGACCACGTCAATCAGAAGGACAAACACTGAAACAAGAGTTCTAAACCGGACAGTGATGGAGCTGTCCCAAAGCTGGGCTCCCGAAATGATGGGGAGAAATCCACGGCAGTGACTTTGGGAAACATTTAGGCCAACATTCACAGCTTTATTCAGTAAAGTGCAAGTATGACTTGATTAAATAGCTCAGTGGATTTTGGACCGTTGTGGGTCTCCAAGGCCTGATTCTGTTTTCATCATGCTCAAAGCAAATTAGTGGAAGGAAGTAAGGAGTGAAATCTTCTATATCCCCTCTGTCCTCAAAGAGCTCGTCCTGCTTTCTATAAATGCAATATGTTATTAATATTTTGCCTAATTATCTAGAGCTGTTAATACCCAAATTGATTTGGCACAGTCCCGGCCAGGAAATGATGTAACAAAAGGGTATTTTCACGGGATGGAGGAGCCCACAAATCTGATACACTCAGTGGACCTGCAAATTAGCATGATAATAAATTTATCATCCGTGGAGGTAAACAGAAACCAAAGCCCACAGAGACGTCCCCGTGCGGTGAGACCGGTTTGCCAAAACAAAGTTGGTCACATTCTTGGAGAATCTGAATATTCGAAGGTGTCTAGGACACAGCGAGGGGAATTTCCAGACAAGATAAATACAGACAGAAATATGAGAGTGAAGAATGGGGCTACTGTAGGAATTTTAGCCCTCAAAAATGGAGTGAGCTGTGGGAGGCACGCCCAGTTGGGATTCTGGTTTTCACAGGCTCTTTGCTTGTCAAACTTAATATCAAGTAAAATAACCTAATTTGACTTGGCAAAGGTACAGAGTGTAGAGCCTTGATAGCTGTGACAGAGGCTTTTGAAGCTTCATATAAACAGAGTTTCCCTTGCTTTGGAAGAGATGCTTGAATAATAAACAACTTTCCCAATCCTGACTCCGACTACTGAAAAGCACAAATTGTAAGTAGCTCGTTGGCAAAGGAAATCCCCCTGCTCAGCCCATCTGCCAAAAAGAGACTCAGCAGTGAGCTCAGAGTTAGGCCTGAGTTAGGGTTAGGCCTGAGTCAGGGTGTGCCCCATTTTGGGGGAATCTGGCCCTGCTTTTTTCTGATCCACGACCCCATGGAAGCTTGCTGCAGGACCAAATATTTGTTTTTGCTCTTCTGGATCTTTTTCTTAATCTCTCTTGCGGGTTGGGGTGAAACCTGAACGTGAAAAGACAAGCGATTTAGCCATCAGAATACTATTATTATTATTATTATTATTATTATTATTATTATTATTATTACTATTACTATTATTACTACCACTATTATTACTACCACCACTACTACTACAACTACTACTACTTCTACTACTCTGAGGAAACAAGCAGAAATAGGTTGAAGAAAGGATTACAAGCCCAGTTTGGAAGAAAACTTAGACCCAAGGCAGAAGGTGTGAATGTGTTTGAGTTGCAGGATGGGATCCTTGGAAATGGAGCAGATTTAGCCACTGGTAAAAAAACCTCATTAACAGGAGAGTGGTGATGGGGGAAAATCCCCTCAAGAGTAGGGTTCTATCTTCTTCCACCATGTCCCAGTTTCTTTCCCTGGGTCAGAGGAGTCACTGAGTGTGGAGGTACTGTTCTCACTTGAATTAATTTTCCAGTGAAAATTACTTTTGATTTTCATTTATTAGCAATCAGAGCAAAATAGGAGTGGCCTTATAACAATGATGCAAACAAATGGCTCAAGAAAATCCCCCCCCAAAATGACTTTTCTTCACATCTTATGAGAAGTGGCACATGTCCACCTCTCCCAGCTAGGAATTAATCATCCCTTTTTCCTTTCTTTCCCAAATGTGCTGTCTCCTGCCATGACTCTCCCTGTCTCTGGCCTTGTTTTCCTCTTCTGCTGCCGGTCTGTAAATGGAATTTTGCTCAAAATCAGAGGGAGCTCCGAGTCCCGTTTTGAATCCCGACTTTCAGCTCCTTGGTTTGCACGCTTTAATTCGCCCGATCCCTGCAACTTTTCTCCTATTGATAATTGATAGACTGTTCCTTCCTCCCCAATTTCCTTTATTAGCTCCACCAGGAAGTTTATTGGTGTTCCCTGCGTGTAACTCAAGCCGACGGCCAGTGCCATGCTTGTTTCCAGCCCTATGTAAATTAATCCTGGCCAGAAGTCTGAAGGCAAAGATCAGGGAGCCCTAAAGCAGGGCAGAGATCTGGTTACACGCCAGAGGCCTCCTCTCCAGATGAAATGACAGGAATTTGGGGCTGCAGGACTTCCGCTGGCTCCTAATGAACTGGGGAGGCTCCTGCCCGCCACCAGCAATGATCCACACACAAACAGCTCCTCACACACACGTCGGGCCTGCAGCTCGCACTCTAGTATTCATTTTATTCTTAATTTTATTCTTTTCAGCGTCCCCTGGTTGCCCTGCAAGCCTAAAGGCCAGCCATGGAAAGCTGGAATTATAAACCGCCCATGGAGGCTGCCACTGGTGTCAAAAGTGTCTCTTTGCCAGAGCGGAAACACAAATTGTGATCCCCTAAACCTGGTGTGTGTCTGTGGACAGCTTCAGCTGATTTACTTTTATGAACAGAACTCAGGAGGATTCCTGGGCTGGCACAGCTGGATTTGAGAGGTTTCCCTTGATCACCAAATCCAAACATTTTCTCTTGACATTCCCGATTTGCTGGAGCCAAGATGCTGATAAACGTGTGCGTGCCTTTGTACAGATAGCAGCTAACACCAAGAGTTTGTGATGCTTTACCCACTACCCCCGGTCCTCCACTGGTACACACGCGAATGGAAATATTCATTGATAAATAACACGGGGAATTCAAAGCCAGGCTGTGAAAAGCAGCGTATGAGAAGCTCCCCACTCCAAATGCGGGGGTGTGGAAGTCAGTCAGATGTGACAATTAAATGCTAACATGGTGTAACACCATAATGTGGGCACAGAGTGCTTCATTCCAGTGGCAATCCTAATTATAACACTGCTGAGGACAGGAAATTGCCTGTTGGACTGCTCTGCCTGAAAACCTTAACAGAAAACTCTGCCTGTGTTTGCTTACACAGTGAAATATAATGCACTGACCCCAAACAGCAAACCTTGAGATCCCCTTCTTTCCTTCAAACCTCCAAACCCCCTCCAAACCTACGCGTGGCAGAGAGAAACTGTGATTTTTTGGCAGCATGAGAGTGAGGCAAGAGAGGTTACAAAAGCCATATGATAAAATGATGGCTCAATCAAGTGGCCAGAACATGCTCAAAAGCAGGCTGGAAGGGCTGTGTTCCAGAGGCAGCCAGAAGAGCCCTGTCAACACTGTGTGTGCATCATTCCATGGGAATATCCATGGCTGGCAGCTGGAAGGGAGCAGCACTACCTGGATTTGCCAGAGTGGTTACAAACTGGGAGCTCCCCAACCTCTCTGGATTCTCAGGCAGCTTCCGAAAAGAAACAACCCAGATATTTATGAATTAAAATGCTTTCAATTCCATCTCTCCCAAGAGGGAGATAAATATCATTTTGATGTTCTTCCGTGCTAAAGAAAAAAAAAAGATTTTGTGCCTTTTTTTTTTTATTCCCTGAGAACGGACTGGAGCAGACTTCTTTTCTTTTAATCTCGAATGTAACGCATTTGTTTACCCTTCAAATCATGTTAGTGAAATGTCTGGAGGTCTCCAGCTTGGACTTGGGGCAGTGGGATGCACTCTTCTGGTCTCTGCCTTTCTTTGTCCCTTCCCCTCCATGCCTCTCGATTACAGGCCAGAGAAAATCTCGATGACCACCAAAAACTCAGCTGCATAACAACAAATTGAGGCGCCAGCTCAGAAAAGTCCTTAAACCACGTGTTAAACCTGTTGTTTAACCATGGCCATAAAGAGCAGACAAAGCACACAAACAGAACAATCCATGGACTTGAGAAAGTCTCTGCTGGGGGTTTGGTTCCTCAGCTCTGAGAGTGCTCCCGTCGCTGTGCTGGCCTTCGGGACCCGCAGAAATGGTTTGGTTCACGGGCCCAGAGCTGCTTTACGAGGCTCCGCTGGGGCTCGGAGCCCTTCCCCACAGCAAACCCGTGCTGAGCCAGCAGCTGGGCTCTGCTGCAGGAGGGGACAGCGTGCCTGTGGCCCTGACACCTTTACACCCCTAGAGCAGCCCGTCCATAAAGGAACTGACTGGGTTTCACCCCGGGGTGAGCACTGTGTGCTGAGCAGGGCTGGGGACGCCGTAGCCTTGTTCTGTGGCACCGCTTTCGGGGTTTCGTTGTCCTTTCCTACCACTCTGGGTACTAAAACTTCCAGCAACCATTTACTGGCATTTGATTGTAATTTAAGCACTCCAATCTACTCAAACACTTTGTTATAGGGAGAAAAGCTCCTGGCAGTGGTCTAGGACATCAAACCTTGAGGTTTGCTTTGAGTTTACAGCTCCACTGGCTTCTTGCTGTTGATCTGATTGTGCCAAAGGTTAGCATTGCCCAGTAATAAACCATATCCATTTAATTGGGCAGATTAGCCCCGGGGAAAACTCTCACTTGTGGTGCCACAGCAGCAGGATCATCCTCCCGTGTGGCCATGCCAGGCTTTGTCCTTTTCAGAGGTGATGGAAGCTGAGGAATCTGGGGCAGTATGAAATAGTACAACAGACAAACTTCAACTCGCCCAAAATCAGTTAAAAAAATCAAATATTAAAGAATGCCATCAATAGGTGCAGAAGTCTCAAAAGAAATATTTTATTTCCTTTGCTTTCCGCGTTGCCAGAGCAAATCTTGTCCAGTCCACTTAGAATTTCACTCCTAACTCAGATCATCCCCTTGGTGCTGTGAGCAGCTCCCGGAACCGAGGTACTAAAAACAGGTGGGAGAGAACGATTTTCCCGTTGTTCCTTGGGACAGCTTTATGCCTTTCTGACCTCTTTGTATGACTGCAAAAGAGGCACGAGTTTGAGGACGTGGTGACACAGGAACAGCTGTGTGCAAATCCCATTTCTGGTGGTAACAGACGAAGTGAAACAGCCTTGCCAGGGACAGAGCAGTCTGGCTGTGCACATTCTGTCTTATGCCTAATTACATTTTTTATGTACACAACTATTTCTCTTTAATCATCTCTGTCTCCTCCTTGCCTCTGCTCCCAGTTGTCACAGTTCTGCTTCTTTAGCCTGCATCAGCCCTGCTAAATATGTGCCACGGCTTTGTTTATGGATATATTTTACTAATTCTTATTTATTAAAATAATTGCCTTAATTAATCCTAATTGTCCATTGTTAATCACTCAGTAATACGCTTCCATTTGCTTGTACATATATTTTTGTATTAGTCATTAGAAAAGCAAGACATAAAGCAAATGGTATAATTACTCACAGAACACTGGGAGCTCAACCAATAAAAATCAAAGGGGAGAAAATAAAATGCTTTCAACATTCCTGTATAGTAACTGGGACATCCTGTGTCACAAATGACTTTATGAGCTGTCTGGAGGTGGGATTCCCTCCTAGAGCCTCAGGAGGCTGAGAAATGAGATGAGAAACTCTCTTAGAGCTGGGATGATGTTTCCAAATTTACCTCTTGCTGTTCATCAGCAAGGCCAGGACAGAAGGTAAAATACCCTAGTGAACCATGACAGACTCCCTGGGGGAGCCTCGGAGTGAGCGAAACTGGAATAAAAATGTCAAAAAACCTCAGAGCTTTGTATTTTCCAATTTTTGATTTTCTCTTGGACGGGAAAAGTAAAAACCCAACCAGCTCCTGTTCTCAGGCAGAAGCTCAGAAGGGTTTTCAGGTGGGTGGTGACCCCAAAATCACGACATGACTCGTGTTTGCACTGACACTGAGCCGGGGATGGGACAGGAGCCTTGGGAAGAGGGATTCCTGCCGGGAGCAGGGGCAGTGCCACGGCCCCGGTGGGCAGCCGTGTCTCCCTCAACCCCGGCCGTTCCCTGAAGCCAAATATCAAAGCAGAACCAGCTGGGAGGGAGCACGTGGAGGCTCTGCACAGCCACAGAGAGAAGCTCTGGAGAAACGTGGCTCCAGGGCAGTCCTGGGCTGGCAAAGAGACTCTGCCAGCACAAACAGAGACTCCCTCGGGCAGGACTGCCAGGACACGGGGATGCATCCTCTGTGCTGGGGCCTGTCTCCTGTGGGAATGTGGATGCTGAAAAGCATTTAACAGAGAAGTTTTCTAGCTTTCTGCAGCATTCTCTGAGAACTCTGTCTTTCTCACACAAGCTATGAGAAACAGAGAGATGGTTTTGTAAACTAATTCTTTATCTAACACCTGCTACTTGTTTTCCTAGCTTTGTTATGGTACTGTGGAAAATATTCTGAAATGGCTGTTCTGGAATACCAGCCAATGGTGCTGAGGGGTGGCTGGTCCAAGGACCAATGGCCTCCTGCCATCTTTGTGAACCACCTTATAAAAGGCCAGATTAATTAATAAAATAAATGGCTTCTCTCCCCAGGCTTGGACTTTGTGTCGTGCTTTTCTTCCCGTCCATCCCGCAGCAGCGACACGGGAAAACCCTTCTTGCTCCCGTTAGCTCAAAAGGAGCTTTCACATCCCGCACAAACCGGTCTCCACTAAATAACTCTGCAGCGGTTCGGCGTGAGCCCAAAACACAGAACGAGCTGCCCAAGTGGCTCTGCTTCCCCGGGCCGAGGTGACAGAGGAGCGTGCCCTGCTCTCCGCTGAGGGCCCGGCCCGTGCTTACCTGGAACGTCCTGATCCTTCTGTTATTTTGGGATATTGTAATTGTCCTTCGTCAAATGAGATTCACAAATGATTTATTCAGCAGTTGCAGTTCCCACAGTTCCAGAGCTTGTTGACTTCATATTCCCTGGGTAAATGATTTGTGGCTTAGGCTGCTGGCAAAGTCCCAGCAGTTTTAAGGAAGTTATGTTTTGTCCTGAATAAGTGGATTTTCCTCTCTGGCTGGCAAGGCTTAAGTATCTATCGAAGCAGGGGCAGTCTCTTTTCTTTAGGGAAGTGAACCATTTCTCAACTCCAAATGTGGACCTTCTGTGGCCAGGGAAGCTCCTCTGCAAGAAACAGGAGATTTTCCTCCCCACACCTCTACTTATTTTTGTCTTTGAGTCCATCAGATCTTCCAGCAAAAGATGACAGTGACAATTTTTAGTGGCTCCTGTGATCTGGGAATCTGACCTGCTACAAAAATTGAACAAATCCCCTTCTGGCACATCTGTGGAGTCACACAGAGAGAGGTTTTCTGTGCTGTGTCTTCTTGCTTTTTGGCCGTGGTTTTCCGTGCCCTAAGAGATTCACGTTGCCTGTCCCAGTCAGGGAAGGCATCAGGGGGTCACAGCCAGTTTGGACAGCCACCACCTGTCGGTGAAATCCTGATGTCCCCTTGTTTGGTCACGGATGTCCCGTGGCAGAAACGTCCCTGCATGCGAAGGGCTGATCCTGTGACACGGATCTGCAGTGGGAATGTGCCTCTGGAGGGCACCTTCCCCTGGAGCCACCCCATGGGTCCACCAACCCACCCTCCCAGGTGCCCAGTGGTGGGGCTGGACCTGCAGAAGGCAGCCCAGGACTGGGCAGAGCCCCAGGCTGGGCCCCAGAGCGGAGGGACACCCTTTGTCACACATTGCCTACCCCAAAGCCACCGCTCCCGTTCCGGGATGTCATTCTAAACTTCCATGTTTCTTATGGATCCCGTGTGATGGAGACCACATCTCTGCACTCTGAGTTTAAACCCATAGCCCAGCTACTGCTAAATGTGTCAGATGAAGGAAAACACAGGAAAAAGGAAATTTTAAAGGAGTGAATTAATGGTTAAATTAATGCTGCAGCTCCTCCTACAAATCCTCACTTACAAGCTCAGCAGGTTTTTCTTGTTTATCCACCCAGCCTGTCCTGGAAAGGCACCTCCCACCTCCTCCTTCTCTATTGCTGTTGCTATTAAGAGAGATTTTTGTAGTATACAAAAGCTCTGATTGTCCTCTCACTTATACTAATTTTGCAATTGTGTAAATCCATTGACCTGAGCAGAGTTATTTTTGATTGACACTAATACATGCTGGAGGACAAGCAGGTTTTAAATGTCTTTGAAGGCAGGCAAGCTTGGAGAAAATAGTTTTAAGCTCCATAATCACGATGATGTTGTTTTGTGCTGTGCTGTTCATTTGTTATTTGAATTATATTTGTGAAATCTTCATTCAGGTCAGATGTTTGTATGTTCATTTTGTATTACCGTCTGAATTTAACTTAGTTTGGTTTTTTTTTATTTTTAATAAATAACCTCACTTCAAAGCTATCTGAGAGGTTTTAAAGACCATGAAGCCAAAGTGAACGCATACGAGTGGCTGGAGTTCCTAAAACTCCGGCATCATCCAGAATTTCTCTTACCATGGAATGAAATGAGTCATTTCTATCTCGCTGTGTGATGTGATCATTCTGTTACATGGTGCAGTCAGACAAGAACCCTGCCAATGATTTACAGCCACCTGGGCTCCCCATAAATCTCTGGAATACGCAGTTTCCTGTGGATCCTCCTCAGTTTAGTCTCTTTTATGAACTATTCAGCTCAGCTGAGCTGTGGAAGCACTTTGTAAGCACCAAGATGAGTCACTGCAGTGCTAGAATTGCTCTTTTCTATTTGTTTCTATTTTCTTGTTGCCATCAGGGGATTTGGGGCTTTTACAGCAACAGAGACCCCTCCCCTCTGAAACCTTTGGCTTTCAACTCCCCAGCGTGGCACTGGGCAAAGCCAAGCCCTCAGGAGGTTTCATCTCGAGTTATTGAAGCAGCTTCCTGAAAATCCTTCAATAACATCAGTTTTGTGGGCAAACTTTTGGCCCCGTGGCTGGCTTGGCTTTGGGCGGGGTGACAGCAGGAATCACAACACTTCTTTTTCCCTGTGCTGTGCGTGACGAAGGTGGGTTTCCAAGCCTGTCCACTGCTGTGGCCTTTTGCACCCTTCAGAGGCTGTGGGCTCTGAAAGGACTTGCCAAAATCCTTGCTGACGAGCCAGTGGACGCATATATTGTGTATTACAGACAGGAATTCTGTGTCAGCTGGAAAACCCAAACGAAAATTCCCAAGCTGTGCTGCTCCTGTGACCTGCACTTGAAAAGGAGCAGCTCAGTTGCTCAGCGCTGTTAATTTTTTTTTGTCTCACCAGTGCCCATTACTGCTAAACTACAAAGTCAGAGGAGATTTCTCCTCTTGAGAATAATGGATGTTCTCACCTTGAAAAATAATGTGGCTTTAGCTGGCGTGAAACTATTAGCAGGCTTGCCTTACTGCTCGCTGCAGTTAGGAGAGATTATGTTAAATGTGGCATCATCCCCTGGAAAAACACACCAGGGAACATTTGGGGCTGTTCCAGCCCTGCATTAGCCCAGCTGAACTTGCAGTTAGCCAATATTATACATAAGTCTAAAATAACTGTGCAAATTAGGTGCATAATTACATCCATAAATTGTTGGAAAATTTGGCTTTTAAATTGCACGTCATAAACAATAATAACCCACTGAGGTGATGGTTGTCAGTTTACCTCACCTAAACTGCATTTCTCCTTGTCCAGCAGAAGAATTGAGGGACAATCTCTAAGGTTAGCAGGGAACGACCTTCAAATCAGCAAGAGAAGTGCTCACAGAAAATGTCAGCGAGCTCTGGATGTCACTGCTGTGAGGACAGCAGGGCCCGAATCATAAAAGTGACATTTTTGGTAGCCTGAGTCCATCAGCTGCTCTGAAAAACCTACATTCAAATAACAGTTATTATTATTATTATTATTATTATTATTATTATTATTATGTTTTATTTTATTTATTTTTGAATATCCATAGCTAGAAATGTGATTTATAATTATAATTCCTACTCTTATCAGCCCAAAACCTTCAGAATGGGAATCTGACACAGTGAGCAATAATCTCACCCGGATACTCACGTCAGCTCAGTGAAGAATGTCCGTGAAATAAAAAGAAACTATTTAAAGCTTAACTTTAATATCAGAATACTGCTGCCAGTGGTCCAGGACAGACAGTAATTAATTTAATCATTCATATAAAAGCCATTTTGGAGGAAATTTGTCAGGGGGGAAAAGAACAGAGAGCTCTGCCCACCCAGAGGAGTGATAGAGGATAAAAACAGCACTTAAAACACTCACCTCCAATTAGTGCAATATTGTCTATCTTTTAATAATGAGAACAACACACCAGGGAGGTACACGAGCTTTTAATGACACTCAGCAAATGAGCTGCCTTGCAAAACACTGCTGGTCCTTTTGTGCCTCTAATGGCCCGACAACACTTTGTCCAGAGGGCTGTGAAGTTTTCCTGGCCCGGCCCGTTAATCCTAAAAGCAAATAATGCTTTTGGGCGAGAAAGCTGCTCGGAGAGAGTCTCCCTGCATTGCCACAGCCTGAGCCAAGGGCTGGGGCAAGGTCTGTCAGAGCCCTGCAGCAACAGAGTCAGCCATTAAAATGAAAATAATTAAAATTAAAATTGAAATTCATGCATCTCAGCGGCGTCTGAAAAGCCCAGCCTTGGTCAGGCGTGGATCTCTGGGGGTTTTGCTGCTCAGGAGTTTGTGGACCCTCTGTGAGGCATCGTCCGAGGCAAAACTCACGCTGAGGGTTTCTGTGTCCCACTCCCAGGACTGTGCAGTAACCTCCTCGTGCGGGCCTGACACTGGCTCCAGAGCAGGGCTGCTGGAGAAATCAAAAAAAAAAAAAAAAAAGAGGCCCCATGTGCAGAGAATATTCCAGTTCTAGATAGGCTTTAGAGATTTAACCACATGCATTGCTAGATCTGGGCTCCGAGTCCAAATCATGATTCACATGTATTAATGGGAAAGCCCATAATAGCATTGCCCTGGGTGTGTTCAGACTGATAGAAATTCTAATGTATTTTAAAATTAAACTTGACCTACAATCCTACTCCAATCTCAGATCTGCACAAAGGCATTAATTGGACTTATTCAACTAATTACTCGTTATTAAACCAGCGTGGAGACTGTAAAGACTTGGACAAGCAATTATTTTATAGAGATGACAGCCCGAGTTTTGGCAATATTATCTGAACTGGGATAAAAGTTCTGAAACCTTCAGAAGCTGAGCCTGGGGCAGCCAAGCCTGTGGAGCCAAGAGATTATGCCAGTGTTCTCATGGGGTTCATTTTGTTGTGCAGGATGAAATTAAGGCAGGATTTTGTGATGCTGGATCAGGAGCTGTGTGTGTCTTCCGTGTACGGAAATACGAGGCTGCAGCAGCCCCTCCAAACCTAAGCAGCTCTGGGCTGCTGCTGCTCACTCAGGAACACAAATGCTGAAAGAGATGAGGACTCCAAGAGCTCCAGAAGCGAAAGATTTAATTTCTCTAGGGAATGGGAAAAAAAAATTCAAAAAACCACCCAGTGTCTCCAGCTCAGGATCAAGCCAGAAATGTTAATTCTTTATTTTGATGTGTGTTCACCGTGAGCTGCTGACAGCACTCCCGGGTGTAAAATAAAGTTGGTGATTTTACTTTGTGTTCCCATAATGCCTAGGTGTGTCTTTGGGGAGGCTGGGACCACTCAGAGGGGTGAGGACCAAACCTTTGGTCTGTTTTGGGGGTTAGAGATGGTCCTTCTGTTGAGGACAGGAAGAAATAACATTTTCTTTCCAAGCGAAACAGTATTTTAAAAGTTAAGCTTTAGGAGCTTTAAGGAATAAATAAAAACTTAACTTTTTAGAAGCTTTAAGGAATGCCCAGTGTTCTGCACGAGGATTAAAATGTTGAAGGACTTGGCTCTGATAAGATCAGCACTGCCCTTCTGACTGCTGTGCAGCTGATAAATGAGACATTTAACTGCACTGATACGATCTTGAAGCGTCTCAAAGCAAAAGCTTTGGCTAATTTTCCATCATAACACAACAAAATCTCTTCTTTTCCACCAAACCTTTCGGTTCCAGAGAACCAGAATTTCTCAGAGGAAGCCTCCTCACCCGAAGGTTGTTTGGCTGCAGCGAGAAACACGAGCTGCACCTGCTGGTGATAAACCCCTGTATTTCTGCAGCTCCATCCCCTCCCTGCATGGTCAGAAGGTATTTTTCTCGTTTGGCAGTGAGGAAACTGAGTCACAAAGGTGCTCAGGGATTTTCCTAAGGGGAACAGGAAGTCTATGAAAGGGGTAGGAACCGAATCCCGGCTTCCCAAGCTCATTAACTTTGCTCTTCAGATGTAATGGCTTCTTACTAAGTGGACTCAAAACAATTTCTGCCTCTCCAAGCCGTACCTTCGCTATATGTGGGGACCCAGCTGCTTTGAACAGCTTCAGAGCTCTCTGGCAGGAGCTTTAGACCATTAAAAATATAAAAATCAGAACGTTTAAAAGTGGAAAGCTTTTTTTTTCTTTCTTTCTTTGCAGCCTGTCTTTCCTTTTTTTCCCTTCTGGAGTTTAACAAGTTCCAAATGTTCTGGGGTGTCTATTTTTGTTGAGTTTTGGATTGAAAGTGTTGTTCTTGTACATTGCTACAGTAAAAGTGTTTACACAGAAAACAGACTTGTCTGGAAAAGTAACAATTTGTTCACAGGATCATATAACATATTTTCCCAAATGGGCTCTTGGGAACCAGAGCAACCAATCCGTCTTCTCTCTGCAGTGAATTTGCAATCTCTGATTTCTCTTTTCACCCATGAAATCTTCATCCTGCTCCCGGTGCCAGCTACAGCCTGCCCTGCTATTAACAGCAACAGCAATAAAGGCAAAATAAACTCCTTTTAGTGTGCAGGGCCTGTGGAGAGCAGTGCAGAGCAAACAGCTCATTATGTTTGCGCGTCAGCATCTTCAGGGAAACGCTGGCAGCCCGGGGAAAGAAGGAGGAATCAAAATCCCATCAGAAAAATATTCCTTGCTCTGTATAATCCTCCTTTGCAACTCCTGAGTTTAGGCTCCTTTATTAAAGGGAAGGAGCAGTGCACATGCAGAGCTGCCCGTGGTTTCCCTGTTTGTGCATCCAAGGTATGACACAATAAGGACAAATATCCGGAGGCATGTTCAGAGACATTGAGTCTAGATCTTTAATTAATAGCTGGGGATCAATTACATAATACCTGAGCAAATAGACACGTGCATTTATTATCTGAAAACAAGAACTCTGCAATTATGGTCATAAAGAAAATGTCAGAAAACAAGAAGCAACAAATACCCATTGTGGAATTAACAAGAACAGTAGTTCCCCTCCAGTGGTCACTGAGTAAGCAAACATTCTGGCTAAATAAACTGAAATGGAGCATATCTGGGCAGCACACTCAGGTGCTGGGTCAAAGCAGAGGTTAAATAAAAATTTGTTTTAAAAAGACCCGAAAGAACACACTGTGAGTCCCTACCCCACGCAGCACACGTCGTTAGAGGAGCGCCGGGCACTTCCCCGGGCGTGCTGCGTGGCTTTGAAGTGGAGCTGTGTGGAAAGCACGGAGTGCTCGTGTTTCCCCGGGGCTCCTTAGCAACTTCCCTGCTCACAATTCATCCCTGGCACCGAGGATGGGTCGGTGCTGGGCAGCCAAACACAACGGAGCCCTGCCAGCACCATGGTGACGGGTGACCCTGGCACAACGCGCCGGCGCTGGCCTTTCCGACAGGGCAGCTTGGCAAGGCCGTGCTTGCTCCCTGTAAAGCAGCCACCTGAGGTTTCTGAGGTGCTGATCCTTAATTGGTCATTACAATAAAAACAGAGCAGTAATTTCATATTAAACTGATGCCTCAGCAGGTAACCCCAATTTAGGTCGCTTCATGATGTTTGCGACTTCAAATGCATACTTGGGTGTCTGCTGCATAGTGAGGTGCACCCAGCCACTTCTGAGGAGTTATTGCTGCTGCATTTTAATAAAAAAACACAAACCGACCTCTAGCAGCTGAGTTGGGAAGATTTACAGCTCATATTCTCCCAGCACTGTGGTGATTAATACCGACAGTGACTGTGGGGGCCCTGTGTGCTCATGTGAGGAGGAACCACATCTTGACTCCAGGTTCCCTCAGCAGGAATGATTCACAGAGGTAAGAAAAGGGGGGTTTGTCACTCTAAAAAAAGGCTCTGCCCAGGCTGAGTGCCTGCTGAGGCTGAAGGGAGCCCAGCTGCACATAGAGGTGTAAATTCAAGCGATCAGCCCCGAAAAGAACTGTGCTCTATGGAGATTTCTCTCTGGATTCATCCTGCACAGATCCACAGACACCGGTCTGAATCTCTCCTAACTCCACATCTCTTTACATTTCCAATATACTTAACTAATCCAGTAATTAACCATAAAAATAAATGACTTGTATAGATTATATAACAATAACAAGGCAGCATGAGTCACTTTGCTTTGTTCTCGCTCACCAGCGAGCAACAACCTGGGCTCATTAAGGAGGTACCAGAAGTTCAATACGGAGAAAACTCAGATCTCAAGGCGAGATAATTTGGCCTCCATTTGTTTGCCTTTGTTCTCTTTTGTTTCCAGATTAAAAGGGCACCACGTACTCTGAGTTTCTGCAGGTGAAGCAGACAGGGAGCTGTTCCTTCGGTGACAACTGCGCAGAGATGGGTGAGAGCCACACAATAGCTGCTCGCCCCGTGTTTGCAGTTTCATTTGGATGGCGGAGCCGGAATTTAATTTGCCCCAGGACAATTAGGAAACTGACCCCGCTGACACGCAGACAATGACAAACTAAAGTCACCAGTCCTCTGCCACAAACATCCAAAAGCTTTCGTGAGCAATCAGGAACTTATTGTGGAAAGGGCACAATCTCAGGCTCCGTGACCACACAATCAGGGTAATGACTGCTCCCAGCTCCGGGGTGATCTGACCAGCTCGTGTCTCCTTGGGATCCTTGGGAATGGCCCAGACCCTGGATCCCTCATCCCTCCACACAATCCTGTGTACAGGTGGGTAGAAACAGCTGCATGGACACAGCTGATCCATCTGTTGAGGGGGAGAAGGATGATTTGAGCTCTTAAAGTGCTTCCAAGCCCTTGTAAAAATCTCCAATTTATGGATGAATACAAGATTTCGCAGCCTCAGGAAGACCCAAACCCCCCAAAGCCTGGGATATTTCTGGCCATGTCTGGCCAGGGTTGGGCAGCAGTGGGACCCTGCAGAGTTCAGCACCAGGAACAGTTTAGGCATTAACTCCTGTCTTTCCTCTTCTATCACATTCCTCTTTCCCATCCTGTGGGTATCACCTTCCTCACTGTGCCAGAGCAGGGATTTCGGGACTTGGTCATGGAACCAGACCAGGGAATTCACTTGATTTAGGGAAAAACTGCAAAAGAATGGCCTTTCTATTTATTCCAGTTGAATATTTTCAATTTTTTGAGAGACATAACTAGGGAAGCTGCAGGGCAAAGGGATGAGTGTCTGAAGGCAGAGAAAGAGAAGAAAAGGTGTTTTAAGCCAGGATTTCCACTTAACCCTTTTTTCATGGCCTGAGGAGCCCTAGTGGAGGTTGAAGCTGTGAACATTCCCAGTAAACCTGGCTGTGATTTGACTTCAATTTGTATTTGTCTCCCTGCAGATGCTGCTCCCTCAAGTGCTGCTGAGAAGCAGCCTCTTAAAGCATGAAGCCTGTTTCAAAATGAAAATTCCCAACAAGAAGCAACGTCAGAAATCTTTCCTTGGGGACGCTGACTTAAAATACTTTAATATTCGCTTAAAAAACCCAAGACAAAGAAGGAAGTGCTGCATTTTCACTTTCAACCAGAATGAGAATTCATTTATATATAGAGATGAACCAGCTTGGTGATGGTCAGATTAAACATCTGAATCAACTTCCAGCGAAGCTTTCCATGGTCACTTTATACTCAGTGAAAATGCCGTTCTTAGGACAGTTCATCACCAAGACAGCAGAAATCTCATTGTTAGTTGATCCCATGGGTTTTCCACCACAAGGAGAGGCTGATTTTCAGACTTGGTTTAATATCATCTATCAAAATCAGGTCACTTGAAGGTATCCTCATTTAATCATCTGGAAACTGCAGTGCCCAAAGTCGTTTGTTATACTGAAAATTATTGTGCTTGGAGCTGACTTGGACCTGAGCTTGATTATCAAATATCAGAGTTTGAATATCTAAACTCCAAACCTGAGACATGTTATCAGACAGATTTCCTAATACTGATCTCTTTTACCTTTATTTCATCTGCAGTTCCAGCTCTGTGAAATTGCAGTTCTCTGAATCAGAATAACTACATATTTTATGTAAATGAAATGACATTATGGTGCCAATTGGCTCCTGAGTCAAGCTAACTAGCAAAGTATTTAATTATATCCATTATTAAATGTTTGTGCTCCCCGGATCCAACTCTTTAAAAACAACAATGATGAATTTACAGATTCCTATTCCCATCTCTCCAAGTCTGGCAGGGGGTGGAAACTTTGCCGAATTAAAAATATTGCTGTTTAAAGTCTTCCACGGGTTCATTTCCTTGGACAGTGAACTTGTTCAGTGGCAGAGCCTTATGGTCCCTGTAACTTTGCTGGCTGCTCAACTCGGAGCCATTTTCAACCGCGCAGCGGATTCTCATAAAATTTATTATTTCTGTTTTCAAGCTCTATCTCCCAGCCACATAAGTGGGCAATCTTTTCCTTTTTTTTGTTCTTCAAGGCTTGAAAAGGAGAATTGCAGGAGTTAAGAGATGGGAAGAGGTGACTTTGCCAGAGTTTCTGGCTCGGCTGCAGTGTGGAGTTGTTGCCCGGGCGATTTTGTTCATGGGAGGTCTTTCCCTGGCAAAGCCTGCTCAGCTTCACAGGCGCCACAGCTACTTCATTATTTCATCAAAGTTCATTATGCTGGGGAGGGTACCACCAATAAAACGAGATTACAAGTGTCTCCAACGAGCCCTTAAAGACATAACTCCCGGTTTTACCTTTTGCCACATCCCTGTCTGTGGTCCTGTAATGCACAGAGAGATTTGCACCTCAGATAGGGACAATCCCACAGCTTAATTGAACTGCAAAAACTCCTGGAGAATTTGATTCAATTTGTCTTGCGACAGAACCTTCTTTTGTTTTCGGTGGAGACAGAGTTCTTCATCTAAAACAGAAATCAGAACAGTTTAATCACATGTTTTCAGGGAGGTGGGAGTATTCGGGCTAAAAGAAATTAAGCCCAGCCTAGATCTCTATCAAGGCTGATCTATATTAAATGTTGATCAACGGTATGTAACGCTCAGAGAACTTCCAGGGAGGATTCGTTCCAAGTCAAGGGGGAATCAATAATCAGGGAGCACTCACGGCTCTGGGTTTGGTGATCAGATCTCCACACTTTGCTTTATGAACTGACACCTCCAGCGTTTTCCTTCTTTTACATCTGCCTGACCCTAGTTCAGGATACATTCGGCCTTGACGTAAAATTATGGATATCCAAAGAACGAGAAAACCCGATTCAGGGTGGGATCAGTAGCTGTGTGCCTTTCCATCCTGTCCACACAAATTTAAAGTGGTTGTTCCCAGCTAAACAACAGCTGGGAGAACCTGGGACTCGATTTCTGGTAAAAAGTGGAATGGAACCCCATTAAAAAGCACTAAAGCACCATTAAAATCTCCATTTATTTCCACATCTTGCTGGGTTTTGCTTTGCTGTGGATATCAAAGGTCAGATAACCACCCCAAATTCCTCTCTGTTCTTAGGGATGAATATTCCAAATATGAATGCTGAAATATTCGTTTCCCTGATTACAACAGGTACAGGAGTTCTTTGTCTGGGAAATTGGTCACTACATAATTTATTTCAAGGAAAGAATTTTAGACAAAACTTTAAACTGAAAAGTCAAGTTTTGAAAGGTCATTGTCTTTCTAGCTCAGTTTTTTTTTGAGAGAAGTTGACAGGTTTTACACTCCAAAATAATGAGAAACAATGAACAACCTGACTACGCTGGATTTGTTCTGCCCCAAGCTATTTTTGGGTCTGTGAAGAACAGACCTGGCATCAATGGATTGACTCCCAGGTTTCCCTGGCAAGGCTAAGAGCACGATTTTACCTATTTTATGAGCTAGGTGAAAATTTTATCTAGCCCAAGATGTGAAGGAGAACTCAGGTTACACCATCACAACAGCATCATTTTACCCCAGCTTTCGACATGACCTCCTGGAACTGCATGGAACAATAATACAGAAGGAAACTTCAGATGTCACTCTCTGAAACACCTCCACCCCAATTTATTAACCCACATTATTTATTGTTGTGCTTATAAATGACACATCTACAATGACATTTTGTCTGAAATCCAGTTTATTAGAATGCATTGTGCATCTGCTCTAAACAGATACATCAGATTTTTTTACACTTTTTCTCCTTTCTCAATGCATCAAACTCCTCAGGCTTTTCTGAGAACTCCAAACAATCATATTTGGGCAACATTGGGCAATTTATATAAATCAGGAAACACAGAGAAATCTCTGCCCTGGAGGGCTGCTGGTCTGAGGTTGTGATGTGATTAAAGGAAGCTGCGATCTCACGAGCAGCTGGAAAATGAGGAGCCCCGGCAGCTCCAAGAGGGCACACTTGTTCTGAATGCAGGGCACAGGTCTTTCTCTGAATGGCTGGGTTAACCACAGCTATTTCTGATTCCATTCTCACTGCTTCAGCTCCGAAATGCATGTCCAGACAATGAGGCTGAGCAGTGACAGAGAGGGAGCTGCAGGCTGCTCCACAGCATCCACCAGCTCCAGGTAATGTTCAGGTGAGGATGAAAACTGGCATGGATTCCTGAGGCACTGAGTCACTGTCCTTGTGGGCCTCGGTGTCTGCTTTGAATCATTTGTTTACTAATAGTTGAAGCACGCTGGTATTTTCCCTTATTAAAAGGGTTTAACTTCAGGAATGCTTTCAGTTCTGGAGTCTTAAAAGCTCTGGATGCTCTTTGTTCCAGCGGGCACCGAACTCTCACCATTATCCATCTGCCAGGGATGTACAGCATCCCAGAGGTCACCTGGAAACACGAGAGCTGGCCTGGCCTCACTCTGCCCTGTTTTACCCTGGAAAATGGCCTTTCCAAGGTGTGGTAAGGCAGGTTTTTCCCGAAGTGTCTGGCATTTACCCCATGCTTTATCCCATTCTCCACTGCTGGATAGAGTGCACTGGGTGAAGTTCACGGCCTGCTCACAGTTAGGCCTCGTATTGAACAATAAATCTCATTTTACCCGTACCAATAGAAGAGCAGTGAAAACCCCAGTGCTGGAACATGTTTTGGAAGGCTTAAGGTAGATTTCAGCCCATTCAATGCCTTCCCTATTCCCATGCTGTCCCACGTCCCCCGAATTCAGGGAGCAAGTGAAGTTTATTTCCCAGATGCTGCCCCAAGATCTGAGCTGTGTGACTTCAGGGGATGGTGTGGAGAAGATGACACCCCCAGACAGACACTAAACTATTTGTGTACCTTAAAATACAAATCCAGCGCTGCCTGACTTCCCAAAGTCAGGGCTCTATTTTCTAAACATCTTGGCATAACTGCCCCGTTCATTACTGGATGATCATTTCTCACTCTGTTTTCTCAATGTATATATATATATATATATATTTTTTTTTTTTGCACAGGCTATAATTATTACAGCCCAGCTTCTCCTTTTTCATTTTGATCCTTTGTAAACCCAGTCATTACCCTGCCTCAGCCTGGCTTCCCGAAATGTCAAGATTAAAATGGGGCATGAAAGCTTATGCAAGAGTGAGTCAGTGGAGCAATTTGAACCAATAAATATCAAAGCAGTCTCTAAGAAGCAAGCAATTCATTTGATACCACATCTTTCAACACGTCTTTAGAGGATTTTCCTCTGCCGGGTTACACCCTGATATTTACGTCTTGATCTCTGCACTGTGCAAAAGTCGGAGTTTGCCTCATTAATGTGATGCTCCGTCAGGCAAACAGTTCTGTCTGCAAAACACATCAGCTTACCCTCCCCTCTCGGTGCTCGGCAGCGCTATCAGCCATCAAAATAAATATTCCACAGCCCTGGTTTGCTCCGCCATCTCTGCAATTAGCGATATTTTATTAGTTAATGAATCGGTTACTGCCAGAAACAAAGAATGTGCCAATACCCATTTCTTGTGGCACCGTAGGTAAATGAGTTGTCAGGACGAGAGCTTTGATATAAAAGTGCCAGTAAGAAGTGCCGAATCTAACAGGGCACGGAAACAATGGCTCTGTTTTCACAGCTATGTCCTGCTGCTACTGCTTTTCTCCTCGCTGCTTTCAATCTGATGAGTGTAACAACTCCTGCCTTTGATTTTTTGCCACGGACTCCTGCACCATTGTCTTTTCCTCTTACGTTATCCCCTTTCCTTGCCAAGGCCGTGTTTTATTTTGCTCCTATCCAAGGGCCATTCAATAAAAGCCAAGACCCCCTGAAGCAAAGTTGCAGCACTGGAAAATTCCAGCTCTTAAGAGCTCCTTCAAATCCGAATTTCTCGAATGGAGCTGCTGCCTACAGACGGCCCAATTAAAACCCGACTTAAATGCAGCTTGCTTGACTCAGGATGAGGATGGAAAACTATTGTTTTCCACATACCAATCTCTGTTTATTAATAAACAGACCGTTCACTCAGCACAAGGTGTGTCCTGGGCCTCATTTGCACCTCACAGTCACTGACCTCAGGTGTTTTATTCTGTGTCTCACAGCTTTTACTGCCCTTTATGGTCTGTTCCTCTGTATCTTGAGGTTGCTTCAAAGGGATGACATTTTTGTGACCCCTCCTAATTTCTCTCTGCTTTAATTAATAGACAATGTAAAATAGTCTGAATTGTTTCCTGCTTGCACTTGGATCCCATGCAAGCAAATTACTCTAGATACACATGAGATATTTTATAATCAAAAGCAAGGAAGAATTATCTATGAGAAAATCTATTTCCTCAAGTGGAAATGTTTGAGAACTCCTGACACAGGATCCTTTCTGTGATATGTAAGCTGTGATTTATCCCATCTAACAGCATCACACAGTTCATTTCAACCACTTTTGCACAAACATTTGCTTAAAATGAAAGAAATAATTCCTATTTCAGGAATTATTGCAGTGTTTTTCATACCAAACCCCAAATCTCGTTTAATATTATTTGTATATCTCGCTTTCTAAGGAAAGATGTTCAGTTTCTCTTCCTATGCATGTTTTTCTCTGCATTCCTATTAGTTGTTGAACACATGAATTCATTTCAGATATATTTTACAGACAGGTGGAAGGCTGAAAGGTACTGACCTCCAACAAGCAGTGAGAAAATGGATAACCAGGAAAAGAATCCCTGCTAATGAATAAATGTCAGTGTGAGCTTTCACATTTATCATAACTTAAGTCCCCATTCTTAGAAAGTGAATTTTTTTTCTTCACGCTTAGAGGACTTCTTGGTTAACAAACATTCCAGCACAATGAGGGTTTAGGTTTCTTTTAGGATAGAAGAATATTCAATACCCAGTTCAAGATTAAAGGCTGACAGAGCCTTACTGCTGAGCAACCCCTGGAAGCTGAACGTGCCAGAATTTAGGGAGAGGTGTCCTGTGGACACCTATGAGGTGCAGCCATGGAACCCTGGATGCTTTTTCTCATTCTTTGTTCACTCTGTGCCTCACATCCCACCCAATAATTAGTCCTGGCAGCTTCATGTTGGTGCCTTTGCTTTCCCTCTTTGTTTACCTGTGATGGTATCACAAAAAGCGTGTACGTTTCAGCCTCTCTCCTTTATTTTTGGGATTTGGCTCTGGGCCTGGGGTGCTAACACAAAATCACTAATTGTATGGTAACAAGCCAAGGCCTTTGAAATGCACTTTGTAATAAAAGAGTTTTATTATTTTATTTATTTTTTTTTTTTTTTTAAATCATACAAGCAGAAAGAAATAGGAGAAACGGATGTGGATTTCTTCAATTCCACAGTTCTGGTAAGAGCTGCCTGACTTTACAGAAAATTGCAGGGCTGGAAATAATGTTGCTGCATTTAGGAAAATCAATCCCTTCCAGGGAAGTTAAATGGAATCTCACCTGAGCCCTTCTGAGGAAGGAACAAGTACATAAAATCATGGAGTCATGGAATGGTTTGGGTTCCGAAAGGGAAAATTTGATGATAGGAGTCAGTCCTCCCTTGCCAAATCTGGGAAAACCCATTGCCCCAAAGATGGGAATATTTCACAGCACTCAGTGATTTCCTCTGTTCCATGAAGTGTGGAACGACACAGAGGCAGAGACTCATGGGTATTTGTGCCCCACAAATCAAGGAGTTAAAGGAAATGCAAATATCTCAGCTTCTCCTACTAAATTTGCTGCTGTCACAGAGATTCTTCAGGATGTTTCCTAAGCCTTTACGTGGGAAAAAAATAAAAGGAACTGATTGTAGCAAAGTTTGAAGAGAAAAAAAACTCTCTTGTCTCCGCCTTGATGCTTGTAGGGGTGAGTGGATTTCTCCTGGCTGAGCAGGAGGGCTGTGACGTTCAGAGGAATTTCAGGAGGAACTGGGAACCTCCCTGAATCCTGGATGGGCTCAGAACAGCCAACACTCACTCATTTTACTCTTTTCCCTTCACTGTGTTTTTGAAATGTTTCTTCCATCTGACTTTCCCTTACAGGACTTACTGTGAAAACAAGGAAAAGGATCCTTCTGGAAAACAGCAACGCTGAAGGCAAATGATTATTTTTGTTCTGTACTGAGAGTTAAAAAGGCATAGGGGGAAGTTCAGGGTCTCCCTCCTTTCATAAATACCAGAAGCACTTAAAAATCCCTGCCATGAAAATGCTTTTCACTGTGAAATGATTGAGCTTGGATGCTTTATATGAGCACAGGTTCATTCATTTTCTTGTGCTTGTTAAATCTTTCTCCCTGTAAACGCAGCAATTACTTTTTGATGGCAGAATTAACTTTCCAAAAACTTACAAGGGAAACAGTTAATCTTGTTGAACTTAAAATAAAGAAGGAATAGATCCTTCAATAAATCTTGCCTTCCACATCTGACTTCCCTTGTCCAGAAACATTTACTAGAACATTACAGACATTCCCCATTAAATTAAAATTCATAGAAATCTCACACAAGGGCTATATTTGAATTCATTTTATGGCCCTAATGGTCATTTTTTCCCATGTTTTTCTTAGTAACTGAAAGTTGGTAGAAGCTGCCAAAACAGCAAATACAGAGAATTCCCTCGGGAATGCCCCACGAATTCCACTTCTCAGACTGGCTGCCATTTCCTATTGATCTCAGTCATGATGAAGTATTAATTTGTACACAGTTGAATGCCCATGGTTTTTTTTAAAAAAGATCTAATTCAAATAGCTATGAAGCCTTGGCAGCTCCTAACAGAGATGAATTCTTGCTTCCCTCTCCTGTGAACCAGCTGCTGGCATCAGTTACATCATGGACAAGGAGAAAGATCTCAGAGGTCTTTTACCTCAGGCCAGGACTGTCACAGGAGACCCCTTAATGTAATTAATCTGAAGAAATTATCAACACATACCTTAATGGTTAAACTTGCAGCTTTCCCTTCCCAAATAATTCAGAATATAAACTTATTTCAGGATGTCAGTGCCCTGCCAGCAAGGATCCTCCTCACTCAGAGCTGAGTTCACTCCTGGATAATTTATTCCTGTTCTTTCTTGTGTTACCCTCGTGCTTTAATGCCCTTCCCTGCCTGTAAACTGGGCTGTTCATAAGGAACAACCCTATCCTCTGCCTCAATAAATCTTGCTTGACTTACTCTGATTAAACATGGGAAGTTCTTTTAGTCTTTTCTCGTATCAAAACCTACTCTTTCCTCTGATTACCCCAGTAGAATGAGAGGTCTTTTAGTGACAGCAAATGTTCTCTTGAGAGAAAATGATAATGGCATTTGATGATGACTTAAAAAACCTGCTACTTCACATGAGAATTTCTTCTGAAGTTGGCAGAGCCAGGAATGTTCGCATGGAATTTCCATACCATTAATACATGTTTTCCTTTTCTGTAACTTTAACCTTAATTTTGACCTCTTGGGTTTGAACAGATTTGCTGTAGTGATAGGGTGTTTTTAAGGCGATTGCTGTTACCCTAAATTGCTGTTCTGCAAGGTCAGCCTTAACCCCAATTTAACACAGCCTTTTTTTGGCTTGTGAAAAGCAATATTAAGGAATTGACATTTTGCCCATTCCACTTCATAATCCTTCGAGATAAACCTTGAGCCAGCGCCCTTGTCCCGGGCCTGGCAGAATCCATGGCACAGTTTGTGGATTTCTGTGTGAGAACTTCAGCTGATGAATTGTCATCATCCACAAATGATTTTCTACATCCAACCTGAGAGGTGGATGAAATCAGTAGTGATGTCTTGTTGGTAACACGAGCTCTCCGAGCTCCTGCTCCACCCAGAGGGGCCATTCCTGCTCCTGCCTCACGTTCTGTGTTGCAACATCAGATCAAGTGTTTTGCTTTACAGAGCCCCACTTGCTTTGGGACCTTCTTCTTCCTTCAGTAACCTGCAGCTGAGAGAGGGCAAAGCTGTTTTTATTCCCGAACTCGAGTTCTGGATGAGCAAGATGTGACTTAGGAGCTCTGCACCTGTGCCAGCATCACCGACCGATCCTCCTGCCCGAGCAATACCCGCCAGCGATACTTTGGGTTCACATTTTCCTGATCTTCGAAACAGGAGAAGCTCGAAACAGGAGAAGTGGGTTCTTTTCTGAGATCTATTTCTTCAGCCACCTTTTCTCAGTCTATTTCTCTTTTTTCTTTTTTTTTTTTTTTTGGTCGTGGCAGGGCAGTGAGGGAAACCTGTCTCTCATTATCTTGTTGTACACTGGCCACCACCGGGGCCTTGATCTCAGCTGGGGCCTCAGGCACCACAGCAGTACAAATACTAATAGCACAGGGGAGCCCTTTGGTGAATATTTTTTGTTATAGGTTTTTCTAAGATGCTTTAAGGACTCATTTTCTGATGGGACTATTTTACAAATTTTACCAGTAAATCAAATAAATATGGCAGTAGGGAACAGGCTTTAAAAATGACACCGTTGTGGTAGAGGAGTCAGACAAGCACATGGCAAATCTCCTGATGCTGCTCAGCTGTAGGATGGATTTATATGAACACAATTAGAACAAAGCTGCTTTTTTGAACTGCCTGGTTATGAACTGGTTGTGAGTAATACAAGCTCGGTGTGTGCGAGAACATTAGAACAAAATTAATCATCAATAAATCACTCAGCAAATAATTCTCCCTCTCTGACATCCTGATTCTTAATTACCTCGCTGTCTTTCATTTGCTAATGGCAGTTAAAGCCCCAATCAATTGCCTGGTAGGGAACCTAGTGAGGAAAAGAAATATCTGTGGAAAAAGGTTGTGCAAAGTGAGTTAACATGTGATAGTTGAAAGAAAGAGTTTGAGGAAGGTTTTAATAGCTTTTTTCCTTGTTTTCACCCTTCACTTTACTGGATTTCAGTGATTTTCTTCTTCTATTTCTTCTATTTCTTCTCCTATTTTCTTCTTCTTTCTATTCTTTGCTGCACTGTCCTCAGTGTGAGAGTGGTGGAGTTATAGTGGCAGAAGATAAAAAGCACTTTATGGATCTTACTTTCTTCTTAGCGGTGCTTGAATGTAGATAACAGATCTTTTTTGAGGCTCACTTTTGAAAATATTGGACTGTCAGGGCAGAGAGGCACTCGAACAAAAGGTGGGGGGAGAATTCTTGGGAGCAGCAATTTTATGAGTGGTGCTTCCTGCATCCAACATCTTATTTTCCTGACTTCATATCACATTGTGCCCTCAGGCAGTATCACATCTGGCAGCTGCCTGCCTCCACCTCGCTGCTGCAGCCGCTTGAGGAAAGGGGGAAATGCCCTGATCGGAAAGGCACCCCAGAGGAGCGATGGTTGTCCGCGTGTTGTTCTGCTTTTCATGCTCCCAAATCCTGCAGGCGAGGTGCTGCACGATGAAAGGAGCTGCAGTAAAAGTGGAGTGGCTCTGCTTTGGGCCAAGCACGCACTCAGTGTCATTACACCCATTAAAAAAACTTCCCCGAGGACTGAAGGGACCCCTTTGCCTTCAGAATATAAATATACCCCTTGTGCTTCCTATCTGCACGGCAGGAAAGCAAAGGCACCAAACAGATTCATTATAATAAAAATCCCACTCCTTCCTTTCTCCCCAGAGAGCACAGGGCTGCACCTTACAGATCTGTTTCCTTTCCAACCCCCTTAGGATGGCTGCCCCATGGTCTCTAGGCACCTTTCCACCTCAATCTGCCTTGCCAAAACCATCAGATATCTCTGTCATGTGAACTAGGCAGCGAGCCAGCAGGTCAGGGCTTACACAACTTGTGGCGCCTACTTAAAGTGTCTGAGATTCTTACCGAGCAGTCTGAACCTGGGGGCAAAGTGTAATTCTTCCCCTCTCGCCCCTATTTATAAAATCACACAGAGGTAAACCATGGCACCAGTGGGTTGCTCGGGCTTTTTAATTTTTCTGTGGTGGGGAGCTCAGAAAACTCCTGCATCTCTTTGGCTGCAGGTTAATCCCTGCTTTGTGGTAAAGGTGCAAAGCAGCTCGTGTGACAAATGTCCAAAAAAGAGCAGGTTGAGTTAAAAGGAGCTGTCTCTAGAAACAGTGTATGAGAGCCTTACCCAGGCTTTAATTACTTCTTTCTCAGGCAACATTTTCATTGGAGATTTCCTGTCGCCAAAGAATTTTTACCCACAGCGCAATACAGACCGGCTACACTGCATTTAATTACAAATATACGCCTTTTTCCTAAGCACGAATGGTATTGTAATGCTTTAACCAAGGTGAACGTGGAAAAATTGAGTCGGTCAAAAAATGACCTGGGGAGGAAGAATTTTAAAAATAACAATTCCCCCCAGTTCCTGTTGCATTTTCTTCCTCCTTAGCTGCTGCCTGGTGACACATAGTTTTGCTGTGCTCCTCCTCAGAGCATTGCCACACCATTCCTGCTCTGACCCAAACACACCCACGCCCTCAGCCAGCCTCTGTCTGTCTTCCCGGGCCGAATTTGTACACTTTCTCCCGTGCAACACCTACCAGCCCGTTCCCTCATGGCTTGGAAGCAGAATAAAATGAGAATTTGCCTGCCTGTCATTTTCTTCCTCTTCTGTCCGAGACCACAGGGGGAGACGGAACATAATGTTCTCCCCGATTATTATGGTGTTTTATTAAATGTTCCAGGCGCACTCGAGCTGGGTTTTGGTGCAGGTGGAGCCGGGGTTTGCCAGGGCAGCAGGTTCTGAGCAGCCCCAGCCTTGCTGCTCCCTGCTGGGCTGCCCCTCCAAAGCTGCACAGCAGCAAAAAAGTGCTCCAGCACTTGCCTTTTCTTCTCCTGGGAGCTGAAACACATGGCTTGACTTGGAAAGGATCTTTCCTTCCTCCCCTTCCTCCAGGACAGAGCTGTGCGACATCAGCCTGGGCCTCTCTCCCCATTCCAGAGGCAGCAAAATCGGGTTTTGCTGCCAAGTCAGGGAGCCCCAAGATGCCCCTGGGTTCCCATCCCTCATGTCTCTGGATGGCTCCTTTTCCTCCTGTCCTCACCTCAAACACACTGGGTGAAAGTGAATTCCCATCTAGCAGCCACTCGATAATTGGAATCCCAGCTGCTGTACATTGCCACACTCCTTTTACATATGCTCAATACATTTAATCATAAAAAGAGCTCATGTATGGAAAACACATGGCTACTGTGGGCAGGCCAGCATGACAGCTCCGAGTCAAAGAAATTGTGGATATACCCCACAATTCCAGGAAACTTTTTCTTTAGGATACACACAGAACATACAAATGAAGTTATAAAAATCAGCTGTGCTCTTTTGCTTCATTTCATGCTTTAGTTGTTTGGGTTTCTTTCACCCAAAAATGAATATTTCCCCAGGCCTCTAATAGTTTATCCCTCAGAAATACATTTTTTTTTCCTGAGCAGCATTAATTCGTGCACCAGAGCTGCGTTAGCATTGGGACACTGGATGGAAGCCACAGCAGACTTGTAAATTGGTTTTTTCAGACATCTGCAGGAAAGGATCACACTTCTTCAGTTTTCTAGGAACACATAACAGCTTTTATGACTGGAAAAAAACACCGGGAGATGGTGAAAGCTGGGCCTGCACGAGCTGAGCGGGGCTGAGACGAGGGTCAGGGTGTTGGGAGCTCCTGCCAGGACGGTGTCAGGGGGAGCAGAGGGCAAAGAGGGATTTAGATGGATTCTGGGCAAATAAAATGGGAAATTCAGCAGGTTGATACCCAGCACGGATGATCTGCTCCATCCCCTTGTTGCTGGCAATGGCACGGCAGCACTGACTCCTCTCTGTGCCACGCCAGCCCTCCCTCTGTCAGGGGACAGGGGGTACCTGGATCCAGCCTCCTCCAGGCTTCCATTTCTCCATCTCGGCATCAACTGGCTTGGAAAAGATTGACTTGTCTTGTGCAAAGGTGTTGTACTGCCACAGACACTCTGCCCTGAGGGATTTAGGAGGGATTTACAGGCTAATTAATAAGGAGCAAAGGCTCACTGGTAGAAATGCCAGTTTAATGGCCATCCCCGAGCCCTGGGTGGGACAGAAAGCTGCAGGACACGAGGGATGGCTGCACACAGCATTTTTGGGCTGCTCTGTCCCTCAAGCATGGCCAGAATAGGAGCATAAAGTTTTACTAACTCAGCTACAACCGGAGTGTTTGAAGCCAGTAGCGCGGGCCCGGAGTTACATCATCTACTCCCATGTTTTTCTTACTCATGCCCAGAAGTATGAGGAAATACTCTTCTTCAAAAGAATATTTTGCATCTCAATAAGCCGCTTCATCCAAGATCTCAAAGGGCTCTATATCCAGTCATTAAGTGCAATTCCTATCACTCTGATGCTCCCGGAGAAGCTGGTAACTGAACTCAGAAGGATGCACCCAGGAGACCTGACCCCCCTGCACTCTTTCTTAACCTGCAAATTACATTTTCCTTAAAAACAAATAAATGACCCTAAAAATCCCCTAAGAAGCTTTAGTTACAGAGAGAACAGCAAGAAACACAGTCTGGGTTAGCGATGCCACAAACCCTCATGCTTAGGCTGGAACTGTTGGAAATATTCAAGAGCCTGTATGGAAATATAACTGCAACCATGTGGCTTTGGGAAGTCATCACATGCCCAGCCTGTTACTGCCCTCAGTAGCTGGGTGCAACTCCTCCGGTGTTTATAGAAACAGAAAGCTGGCTGGGAAACAAGGCTGCGTGAATTCCTGGGAGTACAACACTTCTCCAACGTCTGATATTTCCTCTTTGCTGATACGATGATATCTGAGGCTGGAAGCCTGGAAAGTCTGGCACATGGTGCTGGCAAACTGGCAAAGTATGACAGTATTCTTTTGATTCTGAATGCAGATACCTGATAGTGTGCAAGTGTTTTAATCTTAATAATAACTCAGTGTGTGAGGATGGGAAACCAGAGGAGAAGAGGGAATTAACTGAAGTCAGAAAACTCTTTCTTTTGTTCCAGTCCTGCTGTTTTGGTGGTGGGAAGGAGTAGTAAAATTCCTTCCTTCCAAGGCTGGCACATTTGCAACGCGGAGTCTGGGAGAGGAGGGTGGAGAATCCTGAGAGAAAAAGAAAAATCTGTTTGTATGGCAGCTGAACTCATCCCAGAGACTCCCTGGGACGAGGCGTGCCCACCTGCCAGTGCTTCAGCCCCGCAAAGAGCAGGACACTGTGACTCTAATGAGCCTTTGTGACTCTAATGGGCCTTCATGACTCTGTAATGAGCATTTGGGACTCTGTAATGAGCCCTTTTCATGGTCTTGGGCTACAGTTTTGAAGTCAAAACTTTAAAATAAGGGTCTGCCTGTGTTATAGTCCACGTGTGAAGACTGTTTAAGATGATGACCTGTCGCTGCTAAAATCCCTGAAGAATGCAGGTAAGAAAACCTGTTTGTGTCCGAGGTGTCCAAGTTGGCCTCAGCCATGTGAGGGTTTTACTCCCAGATCTGTCACCGTTACCAGCATTTCCAAACTCTTTGTCTTTTGGTACATTCCCAGAGGACTCCCTGCGAAACAGAATTGCCACATTTATGCAGATTACAATCCTGAGTACTTCCAGTTCCTCTGTTTCTGGGTTACAGTGGTGCCAGAGTTGTGTGTCACACACGGTGGAGGGATGTGCCATAAAATAGATCTGCACTTGAAACACTTCTCCATGCCTTCTTCAGCCAGCGATGGGATGAAGAATTTGATCACATAGGCATTGCAGGAACTTCAAGAAGCTGGGGAGCCAAGCCTTACCTTTCCTTCCTCAAGGGGAAAACTGGACATTTGTCATCGTTTCAGTGCTACAACCCGCCCCCTCCACTCTCAGTGAGGAGGCTCAGCTTGGGGGCCAAGTTATGAAAACCTTCTCCCGGGCCTGGAAGCTCCAAATAAGATTTTGAAGTGCTCCTCTTAAAGAAAGAGCCCAGGCTGATCTCGTGACATCCCTGGTAGTGTCTGATTTTTCTGATACCTGACACACCCCTAAAATGAGTATAGAGGGGAAGATAACTGAATGCAAGTGTCATGTTTAAATCCCAAGTGGAAATCCAACTATTTATGTAGGACTTGAATAATGATTCCAAAATCTTAGTCCCAGTGCCTGGCCAGAATCTTAACACTGAGAAAAATGACAGTTTTCTAGTCCCACTGGCCTGTCAGTGCCCTCCTTGTGTGCTGACCTTGAGGACTTTCTTTTCATCTCGTTGGTGTTAGACACAGGTTCCAATCTCATTCTTTCATCTTCCAAACCCACTCCTTATCATTACTCTGTATTCTAACCCAGACTGCTATAAAATACAGTTTTGGTCTTGTTTCTCCCTTTTCTTTTTATTTTTAACTACAAAACTCAATCAAAGCTTGACAAATAAAAGTTCAGCTGCTTGATTGATGCAAAATATAACCCAGTGGCAGATCTTAAAATGAATATGCAATATTTCAAGCAATTTTCAAGGCTCCCCCTTTTTTAATGCAGGAAACCAGAAAAGAAGCGAAGTGAAATGAAATGGTCCCTTCATAGAAAGACTCCCATCTGAAAATTGTTTTAATTCAGGGCAGCCATGGGTATAGTTTACATAATAAAAAGCAGTTTTACTAAAGTGTCTGTGGTTATACTTACCCAGTGTAGAGGTCCTGATCAAAGCTGCCTTGCAGCCAAAGTCATCAGCATCCCGACAGCGTGCTCTGGTGAAAAGGACTTTCTTTCTCAGCTGGGATGGCTCAGACCCACTCCCAAGAAACCCAAAGCTAAGCAGAAAAGACGGTGTAAAACCAAAGACACCTTTTTTGGCTGTTTCAGTATTAGGAATTAAAGACAGGGAGAGCTGGGATGGAGATGTGGATGTTTAGGGAAGTAACTGAGTTTCATAAGCAGTCAGAGTTAGGGTTTGGCGTGAGCAGCCGTGAGCCTGGGGACTGTCACTGCCCCTCTGCTTCCCTTATCAGCTGCAGGGAGACACAAACGCTCAGATGGGGCACGCCTCGATCTCTGCCAAATACGTTTCGGAGCTGAGAATGTAAAGGCAGAACGAATTCTCCCGATCCCAGAATCGATTCATTTCACAGAATTCAAACAAGTCAGCCTCTTTTCCCGTGCCCTGTTTCCCCGGTTGCCGTCCGCGGGCCGTGCGGAGAGGGAGGTGCAGGAGTTGAAGGAAAGGAAGGTGCAGGAGCTATCGCGTTACGGTTCCGTGACCAAGAGAGCCAAGGAGGGGCAGATACTGAGTTTGCAAAGCTGCTTCCCCAGCTGATCCAGGACCGGGCATTTCTCACCCCACCAGGAGCCTTTTGGTTTTGGGTTGCCCCTTGGTCTTTTCATGTTTCCTCCCTCCCCTAGGTATGTCACTCCGAAACATCAACCAAATACTTCTCTGGGCACAAAATGAGGCCGCTATGGGCCTTGTGCTTTTGAACTGGGATCCAGTTTGATTGGCATCTCCTGACTTTTGGTAAACTGTGTGTTCTGAAGTGTGAGAGAGATCCCTGCAGCAATAATGTCCATATCAAATCATAATTAAAAACAGCAGTGAGGAATGTGCTGAGATTTGAACTGTAGACCTCCCAGGCCTAAAGCCCAAACTGCAAAACAGGACTTAAAAGGCTCATGGAAGCTTTAAACATCAGACATTTAATCACAACGAGTCTGTAGGGATGATTTCCAAAAAAAGAAACAAAATCGCACCACCACAGAGAATAATAACAAGATCTGAGCGTGTGTTAGAGTAGAGAGACAGTTTCTTCACAAAGGGGTCACACGCTGTGCATCTACTTTTCCATCTACCAACGACAGCTTGAACATTTTCAAAGACATCTGCAGTGGGAATCACATCGAGCCAAACCTGGGGGAGAGGGAAGGAGGCTCTGAAGCAAGAGGATAACATGCTTGTGATCCAGTGGCAGCTTGCCATGAGTGGGAGGGCTCCACCCAAAAGTATCAAAAATAAATTAACACACCTATCTTTTCTTAGACTTCTTGGAACCCCTACAGGTACTGCTGTCGACTTCCTTACTATGGGATGCACTTATCCCAAACTGGGGTCAGCGAGGAGGTGAACGAATCAGAAAGGTGAAGGCTCTGGCTCTGTCTGGCTCAGTGGCCTGTTCCCAACAGCAGATACTCACGGATGGCATGAAAAAGGGCGAGTGCGTATGAAATGATCCTGCTTCTCCTTAAAAGCAGGTATCTCTGGCTCACCAGTGAGACCAGCGAGCAGAAACAAAGCGAAAAAAATGTTTGAACTGCTTCTTTTTCTCATGGGCCACAGTAGGACTTGAGAATCCCCATCAGTGCCAAAGCAGGGCTGAGTTTGAAGTGAGGGATTCTCATGAAACGCTGATGACAAATGAGTTGGGCTGTGAATGGAGCCTTGCCCGTAGGTTGTGTGTCTGCTTCACTGACAGGGGGAACCCACAGCACTGAATAATCCCAGATGCACCTCCTGGTGGGATTCATGCTGCCCAGCAGGAATCAGCCTGACCCTTTACCTACAGGCACAGGTACATGGCTAAACACTGGCTTTATGTCAGTGCTGGGGAAGGACTCCCATTTCTGTGGATTTTTTCACAGCCCTGCCGATGTGCTCGGTGACCTTCAAAGCTCACTGTGACCTGAGCCTGTTTTAGTCCACTGATTAACACACTGACCACTCTAATTTAAGAGAGCGATGATTTTATTGCATGTTATGAAAAGGAGTTGGGTTTGTGGGGTTTCCTGGCCTTTTCCCACAACATTTCAGTATTGCTGGTGGGGATGGATTTTTGACTGATTCTTTCTACCAGCAGAGGTGGAGGGTGGGGTTCAGGAAGACTCCCTGGTGCTTGTATTTGTCCTATCACCTAAACACAATGATGTTCCTGCATTTAAGACAGATTTCTTCTGGTGGTGGCCGTGGTGGACATGTGCTGTCAAGGGTTCCGTTGACTGAGGCAATGATACCAAAGTCAGAACAAGAGTGGAATATAACTCAGGGGAAATAGAATCATGGAATCATGGAATGATTTGGGTTGGGAGGGACCTCGAAGATCATCCCATTCCACCCCCTGCCATGGGCAGGGACACCTTCCACCATCCTAGGCTGCTCCAAACCCTGTCCAACCTGGCCTTGGACACTTCCAGGGATGGGGCAGCCACGGCTTCTCTGGGCACCCTGTGCCAGGACCTCCTCACCCTCACAGGGAAGAATTTCTTCCTAATATCCAATCTAAACCTGCTCTCTGTCAGTGTGAAGCCATTTCCCCCGTCCTGTCACTACATGGTCTTATAGGAAACAGGAAGAAAACCTGGCTCCTGCTCTGTTCCCAAAAAGGAGAGACGGGTTAAGTATGGAAATTGTGACTCAGATTTGAAATCAAGCTATAACCAACCAAACAGGTACATCCTGCAAAAACAAAGAGTGTGAGACCAAGGATTTTGTTGCCCACAGAGACTTTTTTGGTCACTCAACCGTTCCCCATCCTAGATTGAAGCACAGAGCTCTGGGCATGACTACGTTGAAACGAAATGTGATGAGAAAAGCGAGATAAGGGAATGATAAAGTTGACAAAGTGGAAGGAGTGGATCATGGGTATGGCTATGAGAGGCAGGGAGGGAAAATGGGCAGATGGGTGTAGCCACATACCTTGTACCTGCCCAGGTTAAGCCGTTGTGGGAATCCCAGCTGGAATTTCACCGTTCAGGGAAGTGATTTGCAGACTTGCTGGGATTCCTGCTGCCAGTCTCTGGTCAGGGCTATTATTTAAGAACTTATTTTGGTTTCTAAAGGGTTCTCTTTCATGCTTTTCAGCATCAGACCTTCCTCACTGTTGTCTTGTACAGGACCTCACACTTGTTTCTGTGCAGGAAGCAGCTTTCAGCTTGCTCTGGCCCTTTGGCTCCTCATGATAACTGGGAGAAGATAGGAGAGGCAGCTGCCAATATTCCTTCAGCACCTGAACCAGGAATCCTGTCCAGCCGAGTGAGAAAAGTGGGACAAAGACGGGAGAAGCAGTACCAGGGCGGAAGGGCTCACAAGAGCTCTGTGCACTAATGAGAGGCAGATAATCTCCAGTCTGATCTCCCCACGTGGAGGGAGGAATGCTACTGTTGGTACACGATATCCCCAAGCACACATGGGGCAAGAGGCTGCTGATGACATAATTATTGTGCATTTACAGCACCTCGAAGCCGCAGCCGAGATCAAAGACAAAATCAGTCTTGTGCTCTTACAGTAAAAACAAGCACAAGTTGACAAAGAGAAGGATTATAGGAGTGAGGGAACGTGGAAATGGATCCCACGTGTGGCTTTCAGCCTTCTGGGACGAGCGTTCTGAGCAGATGGCCCTCACCTCCAGCATTCTTCGTCTGGCACTGTTGTGTTGCAGAGAGATGTTTGTTCACCTGTGTGTGTGTGAACAGTGCTGTTTGTCAGGAGTTATTTTTTGAAGATCTTGGGAGCTTCTGATATCCAAAATTGACTTTGTGCAGCTTTAAGGTTCATATGCCCGTATAGAACTTGATCCAAAGGTGACGTTTTATGCTTTGTGCCCTTCTCTCACTTCTCTTTATTTCATTCCATTCTGCCTGAGTTTATTAAACTCTGATTTTCCTGTTCCAATATGGTACAAAATAGTTTGAAACACGAGTGCTCAAACTGACTCGAACTGACTCCAACCAGGCCACCTTGGATGGCAGGACGGGTAGAGCGTCCCTGCTGTCCAGCATTCCCCCTGATCCATTTGGGCTCGGAGAAATGGGATCTATTCACCCAGAAGAGAGGCACATTAATGGTTTGGGGCAATGCTCAAGTCAGAGCTTTTAGGTCCAGCTTCTCAGGTAGAGCTGTGCCCTGCAGAGCTCACCCTCCATCCCTGGAGGGAACTGGGACAACAGGATGCCTCCTGTACCACACCGGGCTAAAAATAAGCCACCAGAACAACAGGCAGCAGAACAACTTCTGCGAGATGCTTCTGTCCTCATTCTTGGCCAACTTCCTTCCTCGGCTGCCACGTTCCCCAGCCTGTCTGAATCCCATCTCCAGCTCCAGGAGTTTCCATCTCATCCTGTGCTCAGGCCATGAATAACTGCCTTGTTATGTACATGCAGGGTGGAAGGGTGGGGTGGAAAAAACTCTGGTAGGAGCCTGTCTTGAGCTTGCAGTAAATACTTACCCAACAGAAATGAGATTTGGCAGCCGGGAGGAGAACTTCTGGAAAATCATTTCAGGTTCCTAGGAAGTGAGGGAGGCATTTGGTAAAGGGTGGAGACAATTTTCTTTCCCCTGATATTTCTTGTCGGAGAAAAAAGGGGAAGATCTAATTCCTCATTAGTGATCTAAGGAAATCTTCTGTACCTAATAAAATATCCTCTGCACCTTGTCCATGCTTGTCCTGTCTTTTGGGAATGCTCAGGAGGAACCCGGAGCAGGGAAGTGCCGGATCTGTCCCTCTCCACCAGTCCCAGGAGCTGCGGGAGTCACCCAGGCTGCCTGTCTGGGGATGCCAAGCAGGGGAAGGCAGAGAGCACAGGAAAATCTGTCAGGAGAGATCACTTCAAATCACTGAAAGGTTCCTGTTGTTCTAAACCCTTTGGCTTCTGGGGAATGCAAACAAGATAAAGCAATATTTCCTTTTGCTTTTCCGCATTGTGTTCTGTTGTCATCCTTGGCACTGGGCCATGACTGTTTACCCAGCAGGGAATAAAATCTGAGGATTAAAGCTACTGTTTTAATTCATAGTAGATGAGCCTTCAGTGCAATATATTTGTTTTACTGCATAACTTATCAACACCTGGTCTCGCATCTGCAGTTTACGAGGCACCAAGGATTCCTGTCCCAGTGGTAAAGGACATCACTTAATCTGGGCATTTGGATGGTAAGCTACTTAAAATTTATCAAAATTAAAAATTCATCAAGTTTCACAGATTGTTTTTTAACCAACAAAGTCCTTCAATACTTAACCACTTGCTCACAGATACAAACGTGAAGTAATTGTTTCATTGCTGTGACTATGACTTAAGGCAAAATTTGCACCAGCTTGGAATAATTTATGGGAAATATGTGCATCTCAATCACCTGGATGGGCTGGAGATTATTTACATGTTTTGTACATATTTTATATATATTATACATATTCCCTATATTTTATACATATTCCATTTAAAATAAAAAAATCCACCTCTATAATGCAGAAGGCCATAAGCGTGTGAGTGCACTCCCGTTAGAAGAAGTATTTTTAATATGTGAGTACTGCATATACATTTTTATTCCTTATTTCACCTTGCTGCATATTTGTTTTTATTCTTGCTGCCACAATTGCTGCTAGAGATGGACCTGAAACAACACATTTGTCTTTGGCCTCCTCCTCTAGCCAGAAAAGTTGGTTGTCCAGTAGTGGAATTACCTGTAAGTGATGTTCCATTTGCTTCTTGCACCACTGTCACCCTTTCTGATGTCCCTCCTGGAGGGTGGGGATGTTCTAAATACTAAAAAACTCAGAAGGCAGGAGAACACTGTGCCTGTTGTGGGGCCGAGCTCTCACACCTGCACCAGGCTGCGAGGAGACGAGACAAAACTCCGAAAATATTTCGCAGCTTGGTGCAGCTCCAAGGAGTCAAATCCTTTTGCTCAGTAGCTCAGCTCTTCTCAATCCACAGAAGGAGCCGCACGAATTTTCACTGCCGGAGTTCCACCTGCCCTCTGGGTGGTTGTAGTTTACAGCTCCTCTTGTTTTCCTCACAGCTTTTTTGTTTGCTCAAAGGTTTACACGGTGCTTCCGTCCTGTTTGCATCCACAACATCTCGCTCTCACGCAGAGGGTGGAGGCACCTCTCCAGACACTGATTCCTGTAAACTGATGGCTTTGATTAGTTTAGATGAAAGAGGCTCTTATTATAAACCAGCCCCTGCTGGGTGCGGGTCTGTGGGTGGATGGTTCGCCCCGAAAGGAGAGAGAGGCACCAGACCCGGTGCCGGGGTTTGGTGCTGCAGGAGCTCCATCTGTAGACTTTTAATATCACCCTTTGCATTCTATCAGCTGCCTCCTGCAACACTGATAAAGGTTTTGAGGTAAGTAGGAACAACCACTTTTATTTGGCCATCCCAGAAGTGATTTTGCCCTCAGCACAGACTTAAAGGCCATCCTCCATCCCGTGCTTGATAAGCAAACCACCAAGCAAATTCTCTGCAAATATAAGGATCTTTATTTGGAGCAACTGATTAATTTCTTTTGTTCCCCTCTTTTTTTTTTTCCATCTTGGCGGTCGTGAAGGAACAGAAGATGTAGACAATGCTGGGATTATTGACTATGTGTGATCTTCTGAGGGGCTGTACAAGTGTAACCTTTAACAGGGGGACCTTCAGCAGCAACAGGAGCAGGATGCTGCATCCGACACTGTGCTCCTGACACAGAAGGAGGGTTTTTTGTCAACTGGGTAATAAGGGAGTAAGGCCTTGTCAGGCTCTAATTTGTGTGAGCAGAATGTGTTTAGACTGGGTGAGGAGGATGTTTTGGCAATGGGGCGATGAGGATGTTTGGTTAAGCTTGTTAAGTTGGGTAAATCTGACTTCAAAGACTTTGATAAGCTATTTCTAAGATCTTTGTGACTTCAGTGATGTTGTTAGTACAGAAATGATATAAAGATAAATGAACTGACACTTCACCAGCTAAATAGGTTCCCCCCCAAGTGTATTGTGGGCTGGATCGGCGTACACAGCTCTGGGGAAAGGAATGGTTTCCCAGAACTCTTCCTAGCAAGGTGAACAACCAACTGCTGGTCATTTCCTTCTGCTGGGCAGGAGAGGTGTGCACAGGAGGGATAACGAGCTGCACTGAGCTCCTTGGATCCCGGCAGCAGAAATCAGGAGACTCGCTGAAATCAGCGTGTGATGACTTGCAGGGCTCTCAGTGTAACCAGCTAGCACCAAACCCAGCGAAGGCAGCAGGGATGTAATTAGACCTTACCTAAACGGAGGCCAGCAAGGGCCTTTGGCAGCACAGCTCCACCAGGGAGCCACGAGGAGAGCAGGAGACCCAGAAGATGCAGGGGTGGTGTGAGAGCCTCTCCCAGAGCTCTGTTTGCTGCGGAGAAAACCCTCAGGGTCTCACAGGGGTCTGTGATCCACACCTTCTGTGACCTCTTGGGATTTCTGCCGCGCGGGGCAGGACAGCGCAGCCCCTTGGGAGGCACCGGGGGGGCACTGACGGGGCTCAAAGCTCGGAGTTGCCCTGGAAATAACCAGGGACACTGTGGACGCTGCCAACAGGGAATGGGGAATGCTCTTTCTGGTGGATTGAGGAGCAGGGCTATGACCGTGGGTAACCCAGGCAGGGTGGAAGGTTTCTCCTTTCCCACCAGCACAGGGGGTGAATCACGGGGCTGCATTGCTTGGCTTCAGGTGGTAGATGGTGGTACTCAGTCTCAAGTTGTCCTTTCCTACCATTTTCCACCACAGCAAAAGGCAGTGGAGCTGACAGAGGAGGTCAGCAAGGTCTTTCACCCTTAAGTTTGAATTCTGTCCCTGGCCACCTCCTCCACCGCCAGACTCCAACTCCTGCAGCTGTTGCCCACCTTCCCCAAGACCTGGTCAAGCTCAGGCTTGGAACTAACCCAGCTGTCCGCAAGGTCTCTGAGAAGACTTTTTTTCACCTCAGTGGGTATTACAGCATGAAGGCAGTTGGAGGAGCAACCCTTTTTGGTGCTCTCCACTTAATTTTGTCCTAAGATCAGTTTTGGATGTAGGTTTCTGTTCCTAAGCTGTGACTGGTCAGGTGGTGAAGGTGATAGAAAATAAGGAGAAAAGGAGTTGTTCTTCTAAATAGTGAAAGAGATTTTCTGCTCTGGGGTAAATCCCTGTCCCCTTTCTGTTCCAAGGACTTAATGCAAAACATGGGCCAAACCCAGCTAATGAAATTCTATTTATCTTAATGATCCTCTGGGCACAGGAGATCCTTGATGATCAAACTGAGTTGACACCTGCCACTGTTAAGTTCTGCTCCTCAAAACTGCGAGACAATCCCAGCAGATAAACAATATAACATGGTTCCCATTATGATATTACCATAAAGCCAGACAGCCTCATGTTTACCCCATAAATAATTAGTCACCAGGCAAATCAGAAAAAAAATAAAATAATCCCACCATCACCTTAAATTACCTGTCAAACATTTACCTCTGTTTGTCTTTTAGGGCATTTATTTTTTTGCCGTGTGGTCCTGGTCCTTGATTAGTTTAACAACCCCCCTGCATTTTGACAGCAGAAGAAAAGAAGAGGTGATTATTACAGTTACTGCTCTTGCTTTGCCTTGAAAGTCCATTCTAAAGAAGGCATTAGAGGAGGCTTTCTTGTGGCTGAGAGATCAGATTACCACAATTAAAGTAAAAAGGTGTGGTGCTATTTACTCTGCATGTTATGACACATGAAAGAAAGTGATTCAGGCAAGAAAAATAATTACACATTAATTTGTGTTTGGCAACTTCGTTTCATATACGTGGCCCACAGAGCTTAGATAAAAAGCTATTTTGTCCAGCTTTGTGTAAACTGGGAGGAGGGCTTGTGCTGCAGCTTACGAGGAGTTGTCTGTGTGTGAGTGGGGATGAGGAAAGAACCTCCTGATCCTACAGCGCGGCTCTGCCTTGGCTGCATTTTCCACCACGAGGCCCCACAGTGCCCCTTGGGTTTCACCCAGCTGAGGAATGGTCCTGCAACCCAGAAACTCGGCCCGGGTTTGGCAGAATTCTTGCAAATTTGAGAGCTCGTCAAGGTTTTGAGCCAGTTCCCGAGCTGCGTGCAGGATTTGGTGTGAGAAACTCCACAGGCACAGGGTGGGATTGTTGGGGTGCCCTGTGCAGGGCCAGGAGCTGGGCTTGGGTCGCCCTTGGGGGTCCCTTCCAGCTCAGGATATTCTGAGGTTCCGTGAGCTCTGAAGTTACAGCTCTGGAAACACAAATTCACGCAGGTTTCCGTGAACTTGGGGTAGCTGCAGCGAGGTCTCAGCACAGCTCAGGAGGAAGTTCAGTCTTTGCAACGGAGCAAAATGTGAGCAATAAATTGTGTGTGAGCTCCTCTTGTGCCTTGAGAGTATCCCCTTGATCATCCTGGCGATGACACGGGGAAGAAAACACAGGGAAGAAAGCTCCAAAACACCCAGGAGGGTTCCAGGGATGTCTTAGAAAGGCAGGATGTTAGAACTGGCAAGAATTATTCAATCTGAATACGACCAGCATGACCACAGCCCTGCTCCCTTACTGTAAATAATCCCAGCAATAAACCCTTGACAAACTCTCAGACAGTGCAGTTTCTGTGCTAGGCGGGTTTTACAAAAAATGATCTCAAACTGGCATTCCTGCAGCTCTGCACAAAATGATACACAGGCATTCATAGCAGGTCTGTGAGCACAAGAGCCTCTTCGTCGAGGAAACCACCCTCAAAAATGGAAGAAACGGCCGAAGAAGCTTCCAAAGGAAGGTTTGCCATCTTATTTTCATTTCTATTTTCAGAAGAACTCTCTGCATAAATCTGTGGAGACCTGTTGACTTCGGGACAGCAGCAGAAGGTTTGGCCCTCGGGAGGATCTCCTCACATCCCTGCAGTAATAACTGAGCTCGAGGAAGCAGCAGGAATTCATAACGTGACGAGGACAAATGTATGAAATGCAAAGCCACAAAACTTCATTTTCCCACAAAGTAAGCTTTTTGCATGAATCATCATTACCCATTGCAGAGAGGAGGTTTTAATACTAATGAAAAGTTTGCCGTCCTTATATCAATATGTATGTTGGACTGGCTGCCTGGCTATGGAAAGGGAATGTATTTACATCAGTAAATAAAATAAAATTTCTGAACCTACAGGGGAAAATCCAGCCAATGGAATTGTGTTTGTTTCCTTATAAAAGTTCGTGGAACATTTTTTTACAGCGCAGCCTAAAATGGTATCATTTATTCTGCGCGCTGATTAAAAATTATATTGATTTAATTAGGCAATTATTGTCCCTTTTCTTACTGCCAACCTATTTTTAGCCTTCCAGACGAGAGACGCTGAGCTTTTCTACATACCACTACAAAGCATCAGTTCTAATCTGCGCGCTGCGGAGCAGAGGGAACGCAGGATCCTTTGCAAAATGCTTTTCTTGGCGTGGCCCTGGCATGGCTGCTTGACTTGCAACCGGCAGAGCTGGCAGTGCCTTCTGTAAACTCCACCAGTTCCTCCTAATCCCCTGGCACGCTTGGCAGTGGTTCGTGCTGGGTGCTGCGTGGCAGCTGCACCAGGTGAAATCGGAGTTTTTCCCTGGTTGTCCATCCCCGGCGCTGCCCGGTGGCAGATCTTGTGGATTATTGCCCAGGATTTGCTCCAGCTGTTTGTGGCTCAGGGGTATCACCAGCCAGAGCTGCCTCCTGCCAAACCGAGAGCTCCCAGAACATCAAACATGCAGAAAGGCACTTTCATCTGCAGGACAAAGTGTGTTTATGAGAGGCTGCACAGTGGCCACTCTGAACCACCAAAGCTGCTTCTAAGAACAACAAATCCAAACTTTTCTCTCCAGAGATAAACACACGAGTGGTGCATCCCTTTCTGTATTTACTGGCAGGTGTCAGCTCTAAGAATAATTAAGGTCTGGATAGCCCTGGATCGTAATGGTACCTCCGCTTGGGAGCTTCAACTGCTTAACATTCACCTGCCCCAGGGGACTTGGAAGGTGGCCAGAGCCATTGACAGGTTCAGAAAATGTAGGTGCACCCTCTAAAGTCTCAGAAATGCTTTCAGGAAAAAAAAAAAAAAAATAAAGTGTGGTGTTTCCATTGTGCTGCAGAAAACAAACCCTGCAGGAAATAAAAAAAAAAAAAAAATAAAGTGTGGGTTTTCCCTTGTGCTGCAGAAAACAAACCCTGCAAGAAATAAAAAAAAAAAAAAATAATGGAAACATATGAAATGTAAATTGGATACACTCAAAGTTAATGAAAGGAAAATCTTTTTTCCATTTTAGTTAATGTCTTAAATTAGAATTTTGGTATAAAAGCTGGAAAACAGATGGAGAGGATATATTTTTTTTAAAAGAATAATTTGTTAGTGAATTTGAGGCTTGTGAATGAGAGTACCTAATAATAGCATTGGCTTGAGCAACCCTTGGTGTGGACTTCAGTTGGTTTCTCCACTGGATTTCTCCCACTGCACTACAGGAACGTGTCCGTGTGTCCTGTAGCCACGTCTAGCACCTCCTGTGGGTCTAATTCAGCCAAAAACTGCTCCAGCTCCACTCAATATTCCTGACTTGGATGACATCTTCCTTTGTTTGCTTCTCCATTCTCCCTTGGACCCCAGCACAGCCCATTTCTGACTGTCTCTGTGGAGATCTTTTGCTCCACCTTGCCCAGTCTGATGTAGCTTGTCTTGAAAACATTAAATTGTCCTCATCTTCTGCCCTTCCCAGTCTTTTGCCCACCTTTACCTGTGGGCATCCCATCATATTATTCAGATTTTCCTCTGGTCCTTCCACTGCTTTTGGTAAAACTCATCAAGCTGTACACTTGCAATTTACACTGAAAAAAAAAAAATAAAGAAAGGTTATGAATCCTCATTTTGAAATTACCCATTAAATACTGTTTTTCTTTAAAAAAAAAAATTAATTGTTCCTCTTTTTCCATTCCACAGAGCTTCCCATGTATTCCCTCCTGTGTGTTTATCAGCCATCTTGTTTGCATAGCTGCTCCCCGAGAGGTTTGTCACGGCTGGCTCACAGCACACTCTGCTGATTTACAGCAGCAATTAATAATTCCAGATCTCTTGGGAGGGGATGGATCTGTATCTCACGAGGATGAGCAGCAGATGATACCCACGGAATGCTGATGAGCCTATTTTCCATCCAGATCCAAGCACAGGGTTCACGCACGGGTGACAAGGTGGGAAGGAAGGTGTTGAGCGAGTCTGGAGGGATCGGAGTCCCAGGGAAGTCCCAGGGAGGGAAGTCCCAGGGAGTGGGGCTGACGTCCTGCCCTGACTCAGTGGGGTCTGTCCCTCCACCCCTGTCGGTCCAGCTGGCCCCGTTGCCACCCCGCACCGGGACTGGCCGGCCCTGCAGGTCAGCAGCTCAGGGGCTGGGAGCAGAGTTGTGCAATTAAACTTGCAAAGCACCAGCCCACACTCAGACAGGCCCTATCTGATCCTCGCTGAGCAACCGGGCTGACACACACCACCGATGGGCAGGGAGAGGGAAGGCAGAAATGACCAGGTCTGCTGCTTTCATTAAAATCATCCCGGGCCGGGGTTTTGGTCTCTGCCCTTCTTCTCATGCCACCCTCACAAAGGGGGATTGGAGCCAAGGGGAGCTGCTCGCCCCGCAGAGCGAAACCCGGGAGTTTGCACCAACACAAAGCAGCAGGAGACCCTTCCCTCACCCTGGCCTTTCGTTGCACTTCTGGGTGTTCACTCAGCTTAGAGAGCACCAATTTTCTCAGACAGTGGACTGTGAAAAGCCTGCGAGTGCAGGAGGCACGCAGACCCCATCGATAATAACAACAATCTTATTCAGCAGTCGTCCATAAATTGTTCCTGCCTCAAGCACTGTTTATTCCAATGTACCTGAGTGTTCCTTGGCAGCTGGAAAACTGGACATCTTAAGGCTTCCAGGGCTGTCTTTGCCATGACCTTGCCTGGCATTTAAACCCCTTCACAGCTTAGCACATTTTTGACCTCGCCCCACGAAGGCTGCATGGCTTTCTCTTCCCTCCCAGCTAATCCCTCCACTCTCCTTTCCCAAAGCTTTCCCACAAAAACACTAACCCAAGGTTGGGGAGCAGCAGGAACGAGAGCACTGAGCTAAATCTCCAAGTTCAGACCAGCCTCTCTGCTGGTTTATTTTTCAGGTGAGGGGAATGTCTGTGAGATGAGGACAATCTTTGGGGTTCTGACTGTCCGGTGCTGAGCACACAGACAACACCCAAAATGCTGAGGGCTGACCCGAAACATGGACATTTTCCTAGGTGTTCCTAGGGATCAACCTGAAACTTCCAGAGGGGCAGGCAAAGGAGGAAAGGGGGAAAGTCTCCCTGGGTTGCTTTTAGTCGTTTGAAGCGATCCTAAGCTGAAGGCACCTCGGCTGAGGCCTGAAACTCTGGCTTTGCACACACATCCAGATCCCTTTAATAACCTGGATGTACACAATTGCCTTTCAACCTAGAGCATTATATAACACTTCACATGGTTTTGCAAGGAGTGTACCAGGGAGTATTTGCGAGGAGCTGAGCCAAGAAGCTGTACAGACAGCAAGGCGTCTGTGTTGCCACTACAAAGTGGATGTTAATTACCTAAAACAATACATGTAATAGGCGAAGAGAAAAATGCTCTGCGCTGCCTTGCCATACCCACTCATCTAGTGCATCTCTAACTGCACAGTTATTTAGCCTGCAGGGATCATAATTAGCTGCTTCATAAATTAATAAGGGAAAGGAGGAGGGAAGGGGGAAAGCTACCAGTGCAAGAATGGTGGGAAACTTTAGATAGGATGTTTCTCGAAGAATGTCGTTAGCAGGCATAATTGCTTCATTAAATAAAGGCACAGACGAATGCGCAGGGATCCTCTGTCCCTCGAGAGAGGAGGGTTGGAAGGGCTGCTTGATAGGCACTGTGTGGAGCTGAGTTGAAGGACACCCCGGAGGTGCCAGGCAAGTGCCACCCTGTGCCCAGCGTGCTGAAATCTTCCCCAAAATCCATTAAAAAGTGATGTGTGCCTAACAGTGATTCATGACCCCCCCCCAACACCTTCCATCCGCGGCACTCAAAGTGTTGCAAACAACAATTAGTGAAGACTTGCAGGGCTTGTCGTGAGCAGGGTGAAGACACTGTCCCTGTTGTGCAGATGGAGAAACTGAGGCAGGCAGTGACACATCCTGCTCCAAGTCCCCTGGCAGGTCAGGACTGGGCCAGCTGCACCAACCCAACTGGGTATAATGAACCTATTGGAATCCCATTTACATCGGTTAATTACGAGTTCATAAAAACAATGGGGTTTATTTCCTGTATTATGCAAAGAATTTACAAGGTGGGAGAAGCATCTCCCCGCTCTGCCATCGGACACCAGCCCCATTCAGGTAATTAGCTGGTTCCAGGCTGGCATTCACACATCTTCACACACCATTAGCACAGCCTGGTTTGGAACCAGAGCCTCTTCTGAGGCAGTGGAAATATCTCCAAAAGCCCAGGGAAAGGGACAGTGCTCCGTCTGACTGGAGGTGCTGCACTACGTTCCTCCTCTCGTGGATTTTATCTTCACAGACTTCCACACTTTCAATCCGTTAATCCACAGCAACTCATGTTGGATCCAGAGCCTGCCTTTACGGGCTGTTTCTGCATATTTTTTCCCTTAAAAGCCAGGCTTCTTGAATCACAGGGAGGTGAGGGATGTGACTTGACTGTGCTCCAACACCGAGTCTCAGTGATTCAAAGTCAGGAGTGGAATTCAGCTCCCAGGCTTCAAGGAAAACTGGGCCAAAAGGAAACTCTGCTTTTCCCATTCTCCCTTGGCCAGCCAGCTAAAAGTGAGGCAAATAGGAAGCATGTCCCACCCTGAGCAACGTGGAGAGTGCTTTTTAAAGCTGCAGCTGGTCGGGTTTGGTGGTAGTCAGCTTTCTGCAGGAATATGTGGGATTTTGAGAGAAAGGCATGTGGAGTATTTTCCACTTGATTTTAAAGTATCCCCTGTGTGTGCTTGTTTGCATTCATCCTTGCTAAACACTTCATCTGCTGAGCTTCCTCCTCTTCCCTCAGTGCTGGGGTTGGCTTTTTTGCTGTTTTCAACTGTCTTTGTGCTCTTCCTCCCTTTTCTCTTCCTGGCCAAGGCTCTGGCAGTTTCTCTAATGAAAACAGTTGCTTGCATGCAGAAAGTATTTTTGCTGTACATTAAAACCTTTCATTCTTTTTTCACTCCCTTCCAGAATGCCCATTTCAGGATCGTGTGTCTCTTGCTTTATTTCCTGAGCTCCCCACGTGCTGCCCCACCATTACTTGGTTTTACCTTTCCACTTCTCAGTGTCTAACCATGACTCCTGACTGTTCTCTTTCCCCTTCTTCCCCCTCTGCTTGGAGTTTCCTCTGCCTTCCCCAGCCCATCTCGAGCTTCCCGTTGCCCTGTAAACCCAGGACACAACCTCACGCTTTTATTTGGCCAGAAAAGTAACTTTCTTCCCGCGTTCCTGAATCCAGCGGGGCCATCTGCAAACGAAGGATGGGATGCACTGGCCTGCCCGGGAGTTAAACTTGTGGAAAGTGAATGTTGGAATCTTATTTGAGGAAATTTCTGAAGGTCTCACTCTGTGGGACTGAATTTCTGTGGCTGACTCTGCCAGGCCCCTGCCTGGGTCTGCCCTCTCCCTTCCCCACGGAGGAAGGCTGGAGAAAACCTTTCCATCACGGACCGAGCTGGCAACAACAAACCCCCCCCCACCCCTTTTCTCATTATAAATTTCCATGGCACAGTGAAGCATTTTCCAACCAGGAGCAGCGCTGAACGTACTGACAGAGCTGAATACGTTGAGCCATTTAGATTTGGGGTTTTCTGCTCGGTTGGCTTCCTAAAACTGTTGACTTCCAGTGGCAAAGCTCCCACTGACTCCAGAGGGCCTTGGGTTTCCCCCTGTGTGTGGCTGGAGCATCTGTGACCCTGCCTTGTGTGAAGAATGTCCTGATCGAGTTCTTAAAGGCAAACAAGCACGAGTGGCAAAATAAAACTTCCAAATCATTCCATCTATAATAAATAAGTATTAATTTCTTACAGTGCTGTAAAGTGTATGAAGTATATCCTTTAAAATAGATTTTCGTACTCTTGATGATGTTTTTCCATAAAGGATCTGCTTTTTGCCCTGAGGATATTCAATCCCAGGCCTTTCATCCACCACAGAGGCAGTGCAGAGAGGTTTATGATAAGCAGGAGCTTTTTCAAGATTCATTCTGCAAGCCTGAGCCGTCCCTTGACAGCAATGACAAGGAACCTGTAGTTTTCTGGGGTTGGAAAATCTCCTGTATATTAAAGCCTTGGAGTGGTTCAGGTCTAAGTAGCTCAGATTCCTGACTTCAGGCCTCATCTTAATTTCATACATTTCACTTAATTGATTTCAATGGGCTTATGATGAGTTACAGTGGGGTAGGTGGGTCAGGCCTCTCATTTCTGTTCTGAGGGTGCAGCGAGATTCCACAAGCACCCGGATAAATCCAGTTCCCTGTGTGAGCATGAGTCATGCCCTGGGTGGTTGGAAGGTGAGCTCTGGTCTGCTCCTGGCATTCCCTGCATGCCAGAGGTGAGCCGGAGTGAGATCCGGAGCTGTGGCATTGCGCCAAGGGCTCACCAAGACAGAAAATGGAGACACACGTGGGACACTCCCCCAGGATCACCGAAAGACAAGAAATGACCTTCCCTGAGCTGTCCCATTCCTTCACCCACTCCTGGGAGGGGCTGGGGATGGCTCTGGCCAGGCCCTGCCAGAAAAAGTGGAAAAGTGTCAGCTCAGTTCCCCGGGGATGAGAACAGTCCCATGGTGCCATCCTCAGGAACTGCATCTTAACCTTAATCTTAATTAATAGCAACAGTTATTAGTTCTGCTGCCCACATACACGAGGCATTCAATTCACTCTCCAGCAGCGAGGGGGATTTCAAACTCCTCTTTTTGATGGCCTCAAACTCCACTCAAGTCCAGCCTGCAGCAGCTGAGTCTGTGACAGAGTTGTAGCTCTTCACTCAACAACGTCCCAAGTACCTGAGCAGCACTGACCTTATCACTCCAAAAATTACCCGGCAGGCAAAGCCTCTGTCAAATATAAATTCAGATTAATCTCAGGAACTATGAAACACGGACCTACTGGACTCGGTGAAACCCCAAGAGTTTAACTCATGCAAGCACAAGAGCAAGTACAAGAGTCCCAAGTTCTTGTGTGTGCAGCAGTTCCAGTTGCTCTCAGGACAGCCACGTGTAAACATGGATTTCTGCCTGCTGAAAGAATCAGGGAAACGGGCTTTAATTTCAGTCCTGGTGCTGTTCAGGGTTTGCAGTGTGCCCCCCCTGCCCTTGTTCAGACCCTTGCAGTGCTGCAGGATGGACGTGACGCGGAGCCGAAGCGTGGCCTGGGTCCTTCTTCCTCTGCTGCCTGCCTGGGGATGTCCAATTTTGTGACGTTTCGTTTGGTGTACCCCAAAAGGCTCCTGCAGTGGGAGAGGAATCAGGGACTGAGACCACGGCAAAGAATTCTGCATTTAGGGGGCACTGGTGCTTCTGTACAGCCAAAGGGAAAGGCTGTAGCCCGTTGTTTCGGCATAATCCTCGACCTTTCCGTGGAGCAGGAGAGTGTTCTGCATACATTTGGAGAACGAGCTGGAGAACGAGGACCCTCCCAGCACAGCTGTGCTCTCAGCCCAAATGTCAAAAGTCTCTTTGCACCCTGGAGAGTGACTCGCTGCCTCTGAGATCGCCAAAAACCAGAGCTCTTTGCGTTTCTCTGCTGCCTCTGCCTCGGTGTTTTAAAGCACTTCGCAAAGCTGCAGAAGGAGCCTTCAGCTCCCCCTCCCCAGGAAATGTGTGCCCTGCACTGCTGACGCGCTAAAAAGTTAATTGACTTCATTTAAGTCACACCACATCCTTGGCAGAGCTGTGAAAGGAACCGGGGAGACCTGGGGACGGAGCCTCTCCTCAGCCTGGGGGGTTTTAAGGGGCAGGAGATTCCAGCAGCACAGAAATGCCACCGGACTCTGCTAATAAATAACGTTTGCGTCTCTCTCGGGAGATCCAGCAGATGACAGAGCCACAAACAGGGATGAAAACCTCAATAGGGATGAAAAGCTTGCTGGGGAGGGGATTTCAGTGATGCCAAGTGGCAGCTGAGATGCCGGGTGATTATATTGCAAAACAGGGGCTTTGCCCTTGATGATCCGGAACTGCAGCTCACGATTTTCCCAGCTCGCACGGCTAAGGGCTCTGTGTCTCTCCCTCAAAAATGTTACTGAGTTTGTCTTATAATTCAGATAGAAGGGTGAAAAAACAGAGTGGGACCAGAAGAAGGGAACTGGTGAGTCTCCCCTCACAGGAAACAGAAAGCTTTGCTCTTGTGGAATTTCATGTAAAAAAAAGGAAAATAAAAAAAAAGAGAATTGCAAGGCTAGAGCAGGTAAACTTAAATCTGAATCAAAACTTGAGCAAGCAGGACTTGAAAGAGAGTTTGTTTTTTTATTTCTTTTTACTCTTTTTTTCCCTCCTGGAGGGACCTTGGGTAAATAAAGCCTGGCACAAACCCTCCTGCTCCAGAAACACTTTCTGAAGAAGGATGAAATTAACACATTGAGGTGCTATTTACTTATTAATTAGTCAAATTAGCTGAACCAGAAGCAATCATACAGCTCCAAATGTCACTTGTGGCTTCTTGAGCCAGCCATGGGACACCTGTCTTTGACATGCAGCAGCCTCACACAAGGCTCTAAAGGGGAAATTCACTTCCTTTTTTTCCCTTTCTCTGGCCCAGGAAACTCTTTTTTATTTTTTTTGTCTACTTTCTTTTTCCCCCCCTATTCCTTTTTTTCCTTGTCGCCAAGATTTCTGACTCAGAGCACACGGAGCTGGCGTTAGTCACAAGCTATTTCCTGTTTTCCAGATAACCCCACGGGCTGGGGCTTCGTGGTCAACAGCACAACCAGGTGGAGCGCAAGGTGGATGAGAACCAAGCACTGCCACAAAACCTGCGCGTAACTGATCGTTTTATCCTCACAAAAAGGCATCTTTTTGTGTTGTCATTGTTTTCTGTACAGGAAGGGCCTTATTTTAAGGTTCTTTACATTCATAGATTTGTCTCCCATGAGTTTTGCTCTTTGCTTGTGCTGCTCTCGGAGCAGATTTGAGCATCAGCTGCTGGAGGTGAAGCTCCTGCCTTGCTGCAAACCTCCCAAGGGAGAGGACCGTGCCGGGAAAGGTTCAGAATAATTCGCTGCAACCAGGGCACCACCTTTCCTCTGCCACACCATTCCCTACGGAATGTTTGCTCTGCGAATGCCAGCACAGAGCGGGGACGTTCCCACTGAAGGAGTGCTCAAGGAGTGTTTGTGTCCAGGCTGCTCCAGCCCTGGGCCTTCAGCTGCTGCCAGCTCAAAATCAGATCCATCTGGTGCCGGCTCAGCAGGCAGAAAGAGGATTCCATCTCCATCATCAAGGAACCTGCCTGGTTCAGGGAGAGCCCCAAGCTGCAGTCAGAACTGCCCTGAAGTGAATCCCATATGGAATTTTATGGGTGCCACGCGAAGTGTGGGCACTGATCAGCTCAGCTCCGCCTCTTCTCCTGCTCCCTGCTCAGCTCTGACCTCGTGGCCAGGCTGGCAGTGCCCAAGGGGTGTGATCAACACCTTGGGCACTCATCCCTGCCTTGCTCGGATTTTTAACACAAAGTCAAGGCTCCCTGAGCTCCTGCTGCCCTCCCAGGCAGGTGTCCAGAGCCTGGACTGAAATCCAGGCTGTCGCAGCCACCAATTACACAGACAGCAAAAAATCAGAGCTCCCTGGGGAACACTGGCACCTCTGACTCGCACTGGGAGCTGTGGGGAGGAGATGTCGGCCCTGATTTATTGCTGTGCGTGTTGATAGCAAGTCTGCAGTGCTTTCTTTCCAAAATACCTTAATTTTCAAGTGTGCTGGCACACGTGTCCCCACCCTTGGAAGTGCAGCTGGCTCGGGGTGGGGGGGGGGGAGAAGATGTTGCCGTTTTCAAGCAAGTTGCAGCATTAAGCAACCACCTTGGCTAAGAAGACAACAAGACTTTACCTAAAAGGAACTGCAGGAGATCTGAGAGCAGGAGGCAATTATGCAAATTGCGATTGGAACGGGATTACTCAGGCTGGAGCCATTTGCTGCAGCAGGGGCTGGCTGGTGGGATGTGCCAGGGGCAGCGGGGCTGCCCATTCCCGGGATTTGCCACTGCCTGTCCCTGGGCGATGCCGCGGCTGCAGGCGCAGCGGAGAGGGAGCTGGCACCGGTCCCCATGGTCCCCATCCTCTTCTCCTTCACCGTGGAAGGACAAAGGGATTTTTAAACCTGCAGGACAAGAAACCCTGCGGGAAGAAGGGAAAGAAAATGAGCGGGACTGTTGCTGAGCCAGCCAGGACTTGGCTTAGTTTCTGGAAGGAAGGTCCCAGAGTGTTTTCGTGGCTGTGCCCAGGCAGATTTAAAGGGTTTTGCACCATCCAGCTCTATCCAAAAGCGCTGCTGTGTACGGAGAAATATGCTCCACTGGAAAGCTGGGTTCTTCCCAGAAGGAAAACACCCTCGTGGTTGTCATCTCTGGATGTTGTTTTTGGTATAACTCACCCAGCGTTCCCAGAGCTGCTCGCTCGGGGATTCAATCGTGATGAATCTTCCCCAACATTTCTGGGTTTTGAAGAAAAAAAAATAATCTCAATGAAAGGTGACTTCATAGCTACCTTAAAATAGAAGGAATGGATAGCAACTCGTTAGGCTCATAAATGTGGGATAATATGTGCTGAAAGTAATTGTTATCATCAAATGTGGTTAAAATTAGTCACCAGCAAGTTAAAACTAAGCCTTACATCCAGGCTCCTTGCTGAAATGCTCTTGCTACTGTGTGAAGTGCAGAATAAGAGAGCAAGTACAGGGAAAAGCTTCCTCAGTGGTTTGGCTTTTTGGGAGAAGGCTAAAGAGCAGGGAATTTCACACTCAGGCAGCAGGAAAGGTCAGTGAAACTTCCGCTTCTGACCTCAGCCAAAAGCAGGGCAGACAAAATGACGATTATCAAATTTTAAAATGCTGACGGCACTTGGGCTGTTCAAGGCATCTGCTACTGCCTCTGCAATCTGGGCTTTTGTGCTTTAAACCCTTTTCCAGGATCACAGAGTTATGGAATCATTTAGGTTTGGATGGCATGGAATCATCAAAAACCCCCTTAAGGTCGTCAAGTCCAGCCTCTAACCCAGCACTGCCAACCCCAGCCCTGTGAGTGCCCCAACTGCGCAGCTTTTGATCCCTGCAGGGATGGCAACGCCACCACTTCCCTGGGCAGCCCATCCCAGTGCTTGACAACCCTTTCCATGAAGGAATTGTTGGTAATACCCAACCTAAACCTCCCCTGGCACAGCCTGAGGCTGTTTCCTCTGGTCCTGGCCCTCGTTACTTGGCAGAGGACACCGGCACCACCTTCCTGCCCCTCCTGTCAGGGACTTGTGCAGAGCCACAGGGGCCCCCCTGAGCCTCCTTTTCTCCAGGCTGAGCCCCTTTCCCAGCTCCCTCAGCTGCTCCAGACCCTTCCCCAGCTCTGTTCCCTTCCCTGGACACCCTCCAGCACTACGTGGGTCACCCCATCAGAGCAGCCCAGAGCTCAGTCCTTGGGGTACCAGCTGCAACAGAGACAGCCCAGATCATTAGAAAACAGGAAAACTGACTTTTTTTTTTTTTTGGTCCAAGCCTTCCCACCCATGTCCTTCGTGATCCTCAACAGTTTTAAGGTTTTAGTTGTCATGGATTTCTGTTCCTGTGAGCTGGGGGACGTTTGCTCTCCCATCCCCTGACAGACCCGGGCACACCTGAGGCTGAACTCACTGGAAAATGAGATTATTCTAAAGTGTCTCTCTGCCAAAGCTTCATTAAGTTGAAAGGGGTACAATTATAACTTACCTTGCACCAGGAAGGGCAGGTACAAAGCTTGATCCTGCAGTGTTTTGGATGGGATCCTTGGAAATCTCTAGATTCTGAGTGGAAATGGCTCTGGGAGCTTTTCTAAGTAGTTTTGCTGTAAAAGAGTGATTTGCACATAATCAAAGCCTCTTAAACACCCAGACTGGCTGCCCTGAGGAGACTCCTTTCACGAGCTGGTTTCATACCCTGCTCAGGACTGGACAAACCAAATCCCCAAATGGTGAATCCAGTGTAATGTGAATACTGACGGACTCTGCTGATTACTCATGGGTGCTTGTCACCTGGGGTTTAAAAACCCCCAAACCCCCACCACAAACATGGTTCCCCTCAGCCCTCTCATGACAGAAAGTTTTTTCCCAAGTGAGGAACAACTCCCCAGCTTATTTAAGGGCTCCCACACAACCAAGGAAAATCCCTGAGGTTTCGTGGTAAGTTCTCTCATGGGGTTGCCTCTGCTGAAAATCAGAGTTTGCAGTCCTCGGAGCTGGCACCAGTTTTTCCTCTGGTGTCCCCCTGCAGTTTCAGCAGCTCAAATTCTGTCAGAATGGGAGCGCTCAGGGCGGCCACTGAGTGAGGGTAAAAGAAGGGTCAGGGAAAGGCAGATAAAGCCTCGTTCTTAACGTGCCCAGGGAAAACTGGGGCCTCTGGGAAACGCAGCTCTGAATTCTGCCTGTGACACTCTGGTTGTGGCAAAAACCGTCTTAAACTCACAAACCCACCCCAAGCTCAGCAAGAAAAGCAACATGGTCAGTGTGTGATGGATAATTTCGGAGCGGTGGCGAAGCTGTTGGTTTTGTAGGCAGCAATTTGCAGTTGTACGCTGGAGTTATACAAGCGAGAAAAATGTTATTCTCCCTCTCCAAAAATAATCTTTTGCTGCTTGGGGTTAGGTTGGTGCAGTCCTAAATCTCCGTGAGTGTAGCTGCAATTCCTGTTTAATAAAACTCCAGAGGTGATCTCGTTTTATCAGCCTTCATCTGCAATTAAGGCATTTAATATTCAAACTCTTTGATGTCATGTCATCTTTGAAACATAAATAAGAAGTTTGTCTCCATCTTCGAAATTAAGATAAATGAGTTGGAAGGGCAAGTCCCCAGAGAAACTTTTAAAAGCTATTTGGGTATTTTAATAGCTACCAAAAAGAAATAAAAAAATAAAAAAAATATAACAACGCTGACGTTAAAAAACACATCGGTAGGAAGTGTAAAACAGTTTTATAGGAAGTGAGCAAGGCAAGGAGAAACGTGGACACAGGCGGGTTTACAGCTGTTTGTTGCTGGGTTTTTTTGGTCCAGGTGATTTGTTTGCAGTGAAACGGATTGCCAGTCACCCTCCCCGCTGCTATCAGATGGCAAAACAAGTCCTGGCAGCCCGTGGGGCTGTGCCTGCTGCGCTGAGATACCCAGGACACCCCGTGTGGCTCTGCCCCGGTGTTTAATAGGGAAACCAGTGGGAACGTGGCACCCCCCGCCCCAAATGCTGGCTGCGGGTGGAGCTACGCGTGGGATGTCTGAGGAAAAAGGGATCCTCTCTGTCCAAGGCCGGGCAGAGACCATCCCATGGGATCAGTGCTTTGGGGAATGCCCTCCCGAACCCTTTTTTTCCCCTCACCTGCCCCTGGAGGGAGTCTCACTGGGGTCAAGCTGGAAATCTGTACCAGCAGACCCAGGGCTCCAGACCTCGCTGCCCTTCCTGGCCTCACGGCTCGGCCACACCATCATCCTTCACTCCCACTCACTCACAGGCACTCAAGGATGTGCAGTTCCTTTCCTGCCATCGCTCTTCCCTTCAAACTTGTCAGAAACCTCTCGTGTTCTCCTGGCTCCAGGCCCACTTCCACCCTCTTCATCCCTCTGCTGGGATCCCTGGAGCTCGGCCAGCTGGGATGGGAGCTCTCCTCTCCTCCTGCCTGCTCATAATTAGGACGTGCACACGTTGAAGTTTGTTTTATTCCCAAAGCCTCATTGGAGGGTTGGAGGCAGCAGCGTGTAGGAGGGCAGGAGCACAAATCCTGTTATTTGTAGGTTCAGAGCGGTGCGTGGGAGGAAGATACAGGAATCCCATTAGTCATTAATAAGATTTTAGAGCAGATTCTTTGGGCAAGACTTGGAAAAGCTCTTCCTGGCTGCCTTCGGATGGTATTTAGGTCTTCCACTGCCCCACCACCCCGTGGCCAGTCAGGCTGTGTGAGTGCCCTCTCCTCTTCCTCACCTGCACCACAGACTTCCTTTTACTTCTGCTCTGAACCATGCAGAATTCATCTCAATTAGCAAAAATTTGCCACCATCATTAATTATATCAAGAAACCGAAGCAGCAGCATTTGCATTAAGGCCTTGCTCTGAGCTCTGCACCATGGTCTGCTCACATCCTCTTTCAACCCTAAGTGATGAATAATTCTGCCTGCCCCAAACATTTAATTTCCAGGTGTAAACTGGAAAAGTTTCCAGGACTGTACTGGTTCTTGGAGTTAAAGGTTAAAAAGCCGATATCCAGAACTTCTGATCCTGTGAGGATCTGGCCTCTTTTAGATGTTTTAAAGCACTTGGCTAAATTTTTACGTGACGTGACTGTGCATTCCTCTCTCCTGAACACAAGCCAAGGTGATTGATTGGAGCACTATTAATCACAGCAGACCAAGGCATGATCTCAGTGAAGTTCACAGAGGAGCTCTGAACAGCAAATACACGAGGAAGACCAGGTCAAGTGCCAAAGAGATGAGTAGAGCCTGCCCTGAAGTGATTGTATTCCAAAAGCGCAAGGGAAGAGGGGAAAAAAAAAAAAGCCAGACAAGACACAACACATCCAGAGTGGGAAGTGGGTATTCAGGCTTGAATGTTTCTTGAAATAGGTGGGGTGTCAGTGGCAGCTTGCTAAAAACAGTGTGGGAGCTTGGCTCAGAGCAGAGCTCCTCTTGGCAGGTGGGGCTGGGAAAGGCTGCCAAGGTTTTCTGGTGAAGCAGACACAGGGACTGGTGGCTGATCCTCGGGCAGAACTGTCACCCAGTGGCTGCTGCTCCATTTTCTCCAAGCCCAGTGTGACACCTGTTTCTTCCTGGGCTGGATTTTTCTCGCCTTGCTGGATGAGGTGAGGCTGCCCAGTTATCCGCCAGCCCGGCTTCAGCACGGCCTCTTCAGCAGCTTTTCCCTGCCCCTTGTCTAAGGGAGGTTTTGGGAGCTGTGGTTGCTTGGACCGGCTCCTACCTCAGCATTTGCAGCCTTTTCTGTCCCCTGGGACTTGGGGGGCTCCAGGGAGCTCCTGGCAGAAACCCCTCCCCGTGAGGAGACCGCTCTGCCGCCTGGGATGTGTTTCCCATTAAGCACCAGATGAATTTTCCATCTTTTCTTAGCAGCTCCTCTAAACTGGGGATTAAAATCCCCAAACTCCCAGCTCCAGAGCCCCGTCTGAGCAGTCTCACCCAGCTCAAGGAACCCATCCTGGAGTGCACAGAGCCACGTGTGGGTGGCAGCTGAGTTCCAGTGTCTGCCCCATTTGTTTAAACAACGGCTGCGCGGCTGGTTTTGAATTTACAAGTATTTAGGAAGTTTTGAGATTCCCAGACTGGAAATGCTGGTGTCTCTTCCACCCTCTGCCTGAGCTAAGGTGCTGTTTCACAGTGATTCAGGTGGGGGAAAAGGTTCCTGCTGTTGTTCTGCTCCTTTGCTGGTTTTTTGCCTGGGAGATGAAGAATCTTTTTAGACATGGAGCCTTTCATGCTCTGCTTCATCCACTTGAACCTTTCCTTCCAGACTTCAGGCATATAAGAAAAAACCCAGATGTCTCAGGAATAATAAAAAAAAAAAAAAAAAAAGCCCCCAACCCCCCAGCTTTACATGCACTTGGATCTTTCATTTTATAAAAACAGTCAAGCCACAACCACAAGATTTCACAGATAAGAGAAAAAATGTGGATTGTACTTAATTCAATATTATAAAGAAATGCTCTTACAGGGAGACTGCAAGCTGAGCCAAAGCCAGACCAAGACTGCTGACTGATCTGAAAAATGTGAATATTATTCACACTGGGACACCACATCTCATAATGCTCCATGTGTGCTATAGTATATAATTATGAAATGTTTGCATTAAGTAACTTGGGTGCCTAAATACAGATGTTCCTTATTGACATTAATTGGACTTGACATATCTTTGGCCTGCTTTATAGCAGTCACCAAAGCATGCATTTCCACTTTACCGTACATACTCTAAAGGAGCTCTGTTCCATATCCAGCTTATTAACAGAGAAAAACATTAGTGCCTCAGCTATCTGTCACAGATTTCAGGTAAAAATGCAATTGCTTTGCATTCGAGAGTGTGGTTGCTGGGGACTGACCACAAACATTAATTTCTGCTCTTTTTTATTTTTATTTACAGTGAAAGCTGTCCCCGAGACTGAGAAAGTGATTTCTTTTTTCTTTCCAGAGCTGTCAATGCATTGTGGTGCCATTTGCTCTGCTTTTCTTATTGCTGTGGCTCGAATGTCAAGTCTCTGAGGAAGAAAGGAAAGGAAGAAAGAGAGAGAGAGAGAAAGAAAAAGAAGAAGAGAAGAGAAGAGAAGAGAAGAGAAGAGAAGAGAAGAGAAGAGAAGAGAAGAGAAGAGAAGAGAAGAGAAGAGAAGAGAAGAGAAGAGAAGAGAAGAGAAGAGAAGAGAAGAGAAGAGAAGAGAAGAGAAGAGAAGAGAAGAGAAGAGAAGAGAAGAGAAGAGAAGAGAAGAGAAGAGAAGAGAAGAGAAGAGAAGAGAAGAGAAGAGAAGAGAAGAGAAGAGAAGAGAAGAGAAGAGAAGAGAAGAGAAGAGNAGGAAAGGAAAGGAAAGGAAAGGAAAGGAAAGGAAAGGAAAGGAAAGGAAAGGAAAGGAAAGGAAAGGAAAGGAAAGGAAAGGAAAGGAAGAAAGAAAGAAAGAAAAACAAAATGAGAAAAAAGAAATAGTTCCTTATTTATCATATAAAATATAAATGGCTTTTGCATTTGTTAGTTTAACTGGTTTGCATTACTCTGCAGTGATGTCTCATCCCAGGATCTGGAGAAAAAGCCCAAATGTTAAATTAAAACAAGGGTACTCATAGTTATAAACTTCCCCTGGCCACTTCCAAACAGGTTCTCCAAAGGAGAACCCAAAAAGGCCTCCACAGTTTCCTTGGAGATAATACTTAGATGTGTCCTGCCGCTGGGATCCAGATCTCAGCTTCTTCAGAACCCCCATGGAACCTTAGGTTTTAGGCAAACCTTCCAAATGGGCTTTCTTGAAAGGAAAGATCAACTCAGTTTTGACATTTTCCTCTTAATTTGTACTTTTCAGCTGGTTTGTGAGTGAGTGGGAGGTGTTTCAGTGGAAGTTTGTGCTCTTAAGTGAATACAGAGATGAAAAGACATTTGAAGTTTGGTCTGGAAATTCAGACATGAAAATTTATGCTCCTGATATTGAGGAGAAACTTCCTATACACACCACTGCAGGCAGTTCATGGAGCAGGAGAGGTCCCTCATGGAAAATCCTGGTTAAAATCAGGAAGAATGGAAATGAGAGAGCAGAGAGTCTGAGATTACTCAGAGCTCTTCTTGTGAGAAAGAAGAAAATCTTGCCGTCATTGAACCAAACAGTGAAGGTACAAATGTTTTCTGAGTTAAATTCAGCTTTCCCAAAGCACATAAATTCTTCCCTAAAGACAAAAACCTGCTCTTTCCCTTAATATTGTAGGAGAACTTCCTGCATTAGAGGAACTCTTTCCTTTTAAAAAAACGAGTTAGGAGTGATTCAGAGGTTTTGTACAGGCTGAGGGCTTTAGCCTGACTGAAGGAATAACATCTCTTCCTTTAGCAAAATGCCACTTTCCATCCTAAAACTGAGGGTCTAAAAATATTTAAAAAAAAAAAACACATTTTCTCTTTGATGCTGCTGTTGCCAGTGATCACAATTCCAAGAATCTCCTGCTTGGGATATGAGATTAAAAGGGAGCTTCCCGAGCGCAAACACCGATTATAAAGGAAAAAAAATGGCAAATTTTCCACAGCAAAGTCATTGTTTTGAAATGTATCTCGAGACCAAGCCTATCTGGTGCCATCCAAGGCAGGAATGTCCCTGTTCCCAGTGCCTCTGGGAGCTGTGAGGGATGCAGTGTTCAGATGCAGCCAGGAACCGCTGATGGAATAGCGGAGTTTGAAAGGATCCGTGGATTGTTTTTGAAGTGAAGAAAGAGAAAAGGCCATGGTCACTTCAAAATGCAGAAAAATAACCCCAGAAATCTCACATCTGCTCGAAGCCGGGTGCTTTGACACCAGGGAGTTTGGACTTTTCCACTTGTGTTCAGCTGGTGGGACGGTGCTGAGTGTGACAGGAGCACTGAAACATTCCTTTCCTCTCCCACAGACCATCCCAAATGGACAATAAATACCTGACAAAATAATCTGGGGTTCATCAGGGACCATCCCAGGAAGTTTTTGCCCAGGCATGTCCATCAATGAACCGATGATCTGCTGTCATTTACGAATTAAGGGGAAAAAAAAGAGCTTTTTGTGTTCAGCCTGAACAAACTGACAATCAAAACTAGAAATGTGCTAAAACCTCAGAGTCACTCAGCATCTCCTTGGCTCAGGGAAGCAAATTCCCTGCTCCAAGTTAATTCCAATTTTATTTACTCCAAACCTGCCCTTCAACAGCAAAATTTCCTTATCTACAGGCAAACAGTCCCACAAGCTGCTGGCTTTCCAGCAGTGTGTCTCTCTAGAAAAACAAATTTTATTTTCTCCAAGGCTTTTTCCTCCGCTGGAGGTTAATTTTGATTTTCCACCTTGAAGATGGGAACCCCTAGCCAACCGAATGAACAGAATTTCTGTCTGAATGTCTTCGTACAGAGGCACAGTTAAGATCTGAGAGAACGCAGCTGGTAATTAGTTCTGACCACAAGAGCTGCAGCAGTAAATCCTGTTCATCTCCAACACCATTCCAGCGAGGAATTTTCATACAAATCCATGAAAGCAAAAAGGTTCTTTGAGGCCACAAACAGCACATGAATAAAACAATTCCGCTCCTGTGCGAGGCTGCAGTAAATTCAATTTATTTCCAGCACTGGGTTACCTTGTCAAGAAATATCTGACAAAGGAATTAGGAGACAAAAAGCAATCTTTGCCTTCCAACTCACTTATCCTCTCAGAGCACACCCTGATGTGCCTCGTGCTCAATTCTGCATTCTGGGAAACCACCACAGATTTGGGTAGAGCGGGCAGAGTGCCCAGAGTTCCTTCCAAGTTTGGGGAATGGGCCCAGGAGTCTTTAAGTAATGAATCACCTCAAATTCTCCATAATGGCCCCGGCAGCAGCCAAGACACAAAGTTCACCTCTCCTTGTCCTGCAGGAGAGGCACAGACTTGCAGCTCCGAGGTGCCAAGGATCAGGAAAATAACACCCGGGAATCACAGCCAGATAAACTGGACCCGAGAGTGAAAACACGGGGTAATTAAAAGATCAAAGATAATCCAAGTAAATCAGCTCAGTTCCAAGGGCCAGGGACAGGCTTCCCCTCCCAGGATATCAGCAATCCTCCCGTCCCTGCCCACCCCAAGCTGGCAGTGCCCTGCAGGATGGGCAGCAGGGCACACAAGAAAGGACATTTCCTGCTTTTAACCCCGCTGATATCCCAGTCTGGCCGGAGGATTTGTTGTCCCGTGGCCATCCACCCCTCTGGGGCAGCACAGACCTGCAGGGGGGCAGGTGAGGGTTTGCCAGAATTCAGCAAGACACAAACAGCAAGTGAGGAGCGTCTCACTCAACTTCTGGCAGCTGCTTGCCAGGAACATCTGTACCTGGGGATGTTCCTGCTCCCATCGTGTTCCTCGATGCCTCTGCTCTGCTGAGACAGATGGGCTCGGACACGGAAAGTGCCTGTGGAGCAAATCGAGCCGCAGACCTTCCAGGCAGCAGCGCTGAGCTTGCCGTGGGCTCCTCTTCCCATGGGTGATTTCCCGGGCGGATCTGCAGCCCCGATCTGGGGTCTCAGGCCACGGCTGCGCTCCCAGGGGTGCCCGGTGGGAGCACAGGCAGGCTGAGGTAACACAGAGCCTTTGTTTGGAAATGCTCTTCGTGTGTGCCTTAAAACCCAGAGCTCGGGGAGGGCAGAAAGCGTTCGGACAAATTTGGGTTCAGGTGGTTTCAAACTGCAGCAAAAATTCAGTTTATTGCTGGTTTCTCTTACCCTGGGTGCATCTTGGGGATCTGTCAGCAAACAAATTGCAGCTCTAGCCGCGCTGCCTGCCTGTATTCCTGATAAAACCGGGGTCACAAGGACCTGGGCACGAAGGCAGTGAGTTGGTGCTGGTGCTAAAGCGGTGCAGATTTTGCAGGGCACCTTTCAGCTCCACGCATTTTTAGGACTTTCCTTTCAGAGCTCCCTGTCTCATGCATTTGTTATCATTCCTGCACCACTGTGAGCCAGCGTGGAACACTCTTCCCTGTCGCAGGGATCCTGAGGAGCTCGAGAAACAACAGCAGTGCCAGGAAGGGGCCGTTTCTGTTTTGGCCAGAGCTTATTCCGAGGAAACAGGTACTGCTGGCCATGCCTGGAGAGCCCAGATTTCCTGAGGAGATGAATCAAGTGCAGCTCTCAGCGTCCTAAATTAGGTCAGGCAGGCACCCAGGAGCTGCAATAAGCTCAGGAGATGGAATGAGGGCTTCTCATGCTCAGGAAGCAGAAGAGGCGACCCACGAAGGTGTCTGTAGACAGCCTCTCCCCAGGACACCAGCTGCAGCACGACTTGCCCGAATTACTCATTTTGGGGGCTGCTGGGAGTGATTTAGTGCAGACCAGCAGAGCCCCGGAGCTCATAATCGCACCAAAAAGCAGAGGCAGTGCTGCAGGAGGGGTTCTGTGAGTGAGCTGGAGGGTGAGAGGGCAGGTGGGATTCTGTCTCCAGATCTGCATGCTGCGCTTCCCCCCTGCCACTGGTCACCGGCAGCGGGCTGAGCGAGCTCCCAAAATCGCTCAGACAGCGGAGACTGCTGTTTGAGCCGGGAACAGACAGCTCCCCGCAGCCCTGCAGCCGCTGCTCTGCCCCTGCCAAGGAGGACAGCAAGCTTGGAGCACCACTTTCTTTCTTTTTTTTTTTTTTTTTTAACTTAGAATAAGCTTTAAAAAAAAAAAAAAAAAAAAAAAAAAGAAGGAAAAGTTGTGGTGGGAGAGATGCTTATTTTGTTGGTTGGAAGGAAAAGTCTGGCAGGCAGCAATTTAAAAGGATATTGAAGGTACTTAGTGTCTGTCTCTTCCTGAATTTTCCTGAATTTCCAAAAAAAGGAAACTTTTTTTGGAGGAGGAAAAAAGCAGTGGTCACCCAGCTTGTCCTACAGTTTACCTGCAGGAATGCCTGGAAGCAACACGAGTCCCTGCCTTGCTCAGACTCTCTCCGAAGGCTCCTGGGGAAGGCAGAGGTGGAAGGGAAGGAGTGTTATTATTTTTCTGCATTCTGACCCCATCCCACATTCCGGGCGCAGGTCAAGTGCAGCAGTTTTATCTTCACCCCGGGGAGGGGCCCGGGCTGCTGTGTTTGATGTGTCCCGGGGTGATGAGTCTGACAATGGCTCCATCCGAGAGCACTAAAGCCAGTCAGTAAACAGCAAAGCACCCAATTCCACCTCTGCCGTTCACCAGAATGGGAGAAGGGTAGGAAACCTCCGAGTCCCCCCGTTGGGTGGGATTTTTTTCCCTTAAGAAGCAGTGGTGGGAGCGTTCAATCTGATTTCCACTTAAAAACCCTCCATCCAAATATTCTGCCTTTTAAGCATCATTATCCTTGATCAAAGGGGGTCCAAATAAGCACCATTAGCTGAGAAATCCTCATTTCCGAATGTTTCCTTGAACTTTCTGCTGGAGTTTCAAACTCTGGAGTCGGGGTCTGCACATCAAACTCCAGGGTGACAGATGAAATCAGGAGTAAGAGGCTGTCTCCAGACTGAATTCCTCATTTCAGGCTCGGTTGCAAACCACAAGCAAATCTGTTTAATCCCTGAAGAAAGGGGATGATTTTCCTGGGGCTGCCTCAGGAGCTGATCGTGGACAAACTGTGGCTTCCAGACCCTCTGGCTGATCCAGCTCCAGGAACAGGAGAAAAGGTGTTTGGAGCAGCTCTTAGATCTTTAGATCTCTTAGAGGAGAAAGCCACCTTGCCTGCATCTTGAATTTGTGATATGGAAGCTCATAGGATTGATCCATGGAATTCATGGATAATTAGCCCAGTATCTCCAAAAAGCAAGGCAGACCAAGGAGACAAGAAATGGCTTCAAGAATACAACCTCGGACAGAAGCAGGAGGACTCGCTTCCACTTGGTAAAATCTCGTTGCTTTTAAATTGCTTTTCTATAAAAAGCTGGACTTATTCTTTGTGAAACTGAGAATCCAAGAGAAGAAGAAGAAGAAGAAGAAGAAGAAGAAGAAGAAGAAGAAGAAGAAGAAGAAGAAGAAGAAGAAGAAGAAGAAGAAGAAAAAAGAAATGAATTTGGGGCAGCCACAGCACCTTCATCACCCTTGTGGAGGCACCCAAACCTCCAGCACTTGTGCTGAGCTGTCCCCAGGCAGGCAAATAAAGCCTCACATCAGCACAAAACGGTGCGAAATGGAACAGCAGCAGTTTCCTATTGCACAATTTTCTTTCTCAGAAAACTCGGCGTTCCCTCCCTCTCTCCTGCAGTCCTGGAGCTCGGGCGGAGGAAGTCTGGACATTATTAGTGCGAGTGTCTCCCTCAGGACTCAGCCCTGCAAACATTCTGTGATCCCACGTAAACAGGGGAACGTGTTGGGCTGTTTGTTTATGCCACACTGTAATTCTCCCTTTGACACAAACCAGTTCCAAGGGGTTTTTCCCCCCCCCCTGCCCCGCCTCCCACTCTCCTTGTCTGGAAATCCACCATCACCTGCAGGTTTTGATGCACAATGAGAGAGCAGGAATAGCCGAATATTGGCCAGGAGCTGGGTGGTTTTGCTGAGGTCGTGGTGGTGATGGAAAGGAAAAGGGCTCTCAGTGTGTGCAGCTGCTGGGACAGCAGGTGAACCTCTGGATAAAGGTGGGAATCAGCTCTCCTTTAGCTCCAAAGTGGCCACTGAGTGGCTGAACCTCGTGGCTGATCAGGATCCTGCGTTTACATCTCCTGCTGGTGCTTTTTTCCCTACAAATCCCTTCTGCGGGAGAGCTCTGACTGGAATGGCGGTGGTTGGTGGGAAAAGGCAGAATTATGAGGCTCTTCTGAGTCAGCAAAGGCACCTCAGCAGTAAAACTAAAGCTGAGAAGCAGCAAGTTGCTTACAAGGGCATTCCCACCTTCCTCCTGTGCTGACTCGGGAAACCGTGAGAATTCGGAGGGAGGGAAAAGCCATGCAAATAATGAATACCCAGCAGTAGTAATGTATTCCTGTTTGGGGAACAGGGGCAATGTCTGGCCCTAAAACTGGGATTCACAAGGGAATGGAGAGACAGAAAACACCTACAGGTCTAAAGAAGCTGAGAAACTGTCCCTGAGTTACTCAAGGACACCAAAGCAATTTGGTCCTGGAGCTCTCATGGATTTCAACATCGTTCTAGGTGCAAGTAAAACTCCTCTCACAACTTTCCCCACCTGGAATTCAGATAATATGGATGAATAATTCACTTAGGGTTTTGTTTTGGTACGAGGAGTAACGAAGCACTTTTCTGTCCTGATAATTAAAGCATTAAAATATGCTGGCCAACAATAAAATCTTTCTGTTGCGCCCTAGGAAGGCAGGAAAACTTAATTTATCTGCACCTAGATCTCTGAACTGCTCTGTTCCTAATTAAAAATGTATTTTGGGAGAAAAACGTGGGGATTTTTTTCCCACCACCAGATTATTCCTGATTTTAACCATGCTATGCAATCACTCTGTTTCTCGGTAATAGATTTCTTTTGATTTCTCAAAAGGAACGTAATGGACAGCTTAAAAACACATCAGTGAAGCAATGTTTATCCCGAGGGCATCATATTAACATTTCTTGGAGCACTGAGTGTTTGCAGTTCTCTGATAAACAGCCTTAGTTTTTCCCTTGGCAGCTAAAAAAAATGGCAATAAAACCCTTCTTTGGGCAATTGGTTGATAGGACCCAGAGCTCTTTGCATTTCCCAGTGGAAGCAGCAGACAAACCTTGGGGGAAAGAGAGAGGTGATTTGGTAAAAAGGAGTCAATGTTGCTGCTGCAGAAGGAGGAGAACAATGCCATGGGCTCAGAGGGAAGGCGGGAATTCCTCAGCAGCTCGGAATGAGAGGGGTTGGAGCAGGCTGATCCAGGCCCTGAGTTTATCCTGAGTTTGAAAGCATGAACGTTCTCCTAGCTTTATCCATGGACTCGAATAAAACCAAGGCAGGTTATTCCCAGGCAGTGATTATTTCAGCCTGGAACCCGGAGCGGGACGAGCTCAGGGCACAGAGACAAACCCAGGTCTGCTCCTCAGCGGGGTCCGGCTGGAGCCTCTCCCTGCTCCACTGAACAGATCCGGGTGGGATCTGAGTCCCAGCATCTTCCCCCTTCCTGTGATCTCAGGAGACCTCTCTCGGGAGCTGCTGTGCAAAATGCCTGACATTTTAAAAATATAACTTTAATTTTACCGAATCCACAAAGACCTGGGATGAGGGAACAAACTGCCCCAGCTCCGAAGCTCCCTCTGGATTTATTTCCCCACCCAGACATCACCTCTTCCACCCTCCCAAACGCTTGGGCTGGGGTTAGAAAGTAAAACCATGAAGGTGAACTTTTGTTCCTGCCATAAATGGGCCTGTCCAGCTTCCAACAGCAAAGGTAAAAGGCTGCTCCATGATATTTTCATCTGGGCACGCTACTGAGCAGCCAGTGGCTCTTAGTTCTGTTTGTCCGTGTGCCCTTTCCAGCATGTGCTTCTGTAAACATATTCAGAGCTCATAAAATGTTAATTAGGAATAAAATAAAATAAATAAGGCAATAATCTGAACCTTCCAGTCCCTTTTGGCCCAGAGGACGTGCTTGCTGTTAACTATTTCCAGGCCGTTCGCAAACAAGAGAAAGTTTACCAGAACAAGAGTTTTTATTCAAGGCCTTTTTTTTTTTTTTTTTTACGATGCAATGAAAAAAAAAAAAGAAACACAGCCCAGTAAATCATATAATTAACACAAGCTTGGTGCTTGGCGTGTGAAATTAACCCAGGGAATAAACAAGTGGCTGGGTTAATCCCAGCAAAACTCCCGCCGTGCTCCCAGCAGCGCTGGATGTGCAGGCGCTGGAACGCGGCCTCTCCCGGCCTGGGGCAGGGTGGTGTCCACTCTTCCCTCCCCAAAGGGATGGACGTGGCTGAGCCGCAAATCCCGGGAGGTTTTTGGGTCCTGTGTGGATGTCTCGGTGCGATCGTGGCATCGGGTTGTGGAGGGACGAGCTGGAGGGGGACGAGGAGCAGCGGGAGTTCATGGGCGAGCGCTGAGCAAAAACCTGCGTGGGGGGACTTCTGTCCCGAGGGGTTTGTGGTGGGAATAGACCCAAAGGAGGAAGGAGAAGACTAAAGAGAATGAGGGAAGGATCAAAGAACGGAATCAGAGAGTTGTGGAATGGTTTGGGATGGAAGGGACCTGAAAGTTCCACCCCCTGCCATGGCAGGGACACCTTCCACTGTCCCAGGCTGCTCCAAGCCCCGTCCAGCCTGGCCTTGGGCACTGCCAGGGATCCAGGGGCAGCCACAGCTGCTCTGGGCACCTGTGCCAGGGCCTCCCCACCCTCACAGGGAGGAATTTCTTCCCAATATCCCATCTAAGCCTGCCCTCCGGCAGTGAAGCCATTCCACCTTGTCCTGTCACTCCATCCCTTGCAAAGAGTCTCCTTTGGAGAGCACCAAACCTTCCAAAAAAGCCCATCCATGGTCACACACGCCCACAGACCTCCCCAGCCAGCAAACATCAGCTGCTTCTGAACAAAAATTAAAAATGCTTTGCACTTTGCTGTCAGTAATACAGCTCTGAAAATGAGAATATGGAAGTTAACATCCACATTTAATAGGTGTTTTATCAAGGTGCATTCTTGATTTTGGGGGAATTCAGTGTTGCAGTGAAGTGGAAAGCAATTTCTGAAGAGCTGGAGAAATTAACGTAAGTCAAGGATTTGCAGCCAGCCAAGCTAGAATATTTGTGAATCAGCACTCAGCTTTCTGCCTGAATATGACTGAAAATATATTGAGTTTGTGGCTTGTTTTTCAACCTGTTTGTACTGCGAGGGAAGGCTCACCTCCTACTGGCAATGTTTGCTCGAGGACTTCACTGTTCTTTTAAATCCAGCTGTAGAACACAGTGGTCTTCTTGGGGGCTCTTGACCCATTTTTTGAGCTCAATCGAATGAAATTCATAAATGCTGAACCCGTTCCTGGTTTTTCAGAACTCATCCAGATGAAAACTTCAGTGCCTGCTGGAAGGATTTGAAAGACCCCGACCAACCAGGCTCCTACACTTCAAACTCTCTCAATTAGACCAATATTTGAGCTGATATGAGTAGAAATTTTCCAGAGAAAACTGCTCTGAGGGATCCCTGGGGAGTTCTGTGGGACTGGAGCCTCAGTCCATGCTGCCAGCCTCAAGTAATGATGTAAAGTGTCTGCCCAGCATAAAGATTTATCAAATGCTTGGCCAGGCTGGGCTGGTGATGGCTCAGCTGAAGTTTAGTGGTTTGCTTTTAAAATAGACCCTGTTAGTCAGGCAAAAGGAGTGAGGAGTTGGTCTGTAATTTACCCCACATTAATTGGATTCTAAAGGAAGACTTCTGCCTCAAACCCAGGCTCCTGATGGACACCAAGCATTAATCTCAGAAAAAAGGCAAAACCAAGGAGTTTTCCAACCAAGAATTGTCTTCTCCTTTCCTGAGAATCACTCTCCATCTTCTGCAAGGCTGCAGCAAAAATCTGAGCTTGGGTCAAACCACAGCAGCAGAAGCAGAGAAGTGAAAGGACAGCACAGGGGAAAGTTTATTTTCTCATTACTCACCCTGGTCTTTCTGTGTGGACAAACTGCAGCACCAGCAAGTATTCACCAAAAGGCTTCTGAAGGATGGCCAAATGTCTGTGATGAAATGTTTAATGCAAAGTGGCTGCTAGAAATAAGGAAGAAGGAGAAGAGAAACCACACATGTACACACATAAAATCATTTTCAGAGTGAGTCAAGAAATTCAAGAAGCAAACTACCTTAATATAGTTATTTGTTTGTTCTCTGGTTCAGTTTCTAATATGAGGGATAAAAAAAAATCTTTACAAAGTCTGAGGTGGGTGGAGGGAAAAAGCTGGGATCTGGGCTGCATGAGCACTCTCATGTACAATAAGATCATTAAAACTCTTTGCAACCAGGTTCCCTCCCGTTTTCAGTGCATTCAGAGGGAGAAAACAAACCCACCAAGGGAGCAGCCGTTCTGAAAAGAGTTTTCTGCATTGCTGTGGAGCTCAGTGTCCTCCTCAGCACATCCACCACCTTCCTTTGCATCCTTTTTTTGTCCCTTTTCCTCCTAAGCAGCCTGCTCGCAGCTTATCTTCAACAGCCTTCTAAAAACAGAGCCCAGAGGATGTCACAGACTCGAGGCAGCAGTCAGCACTTCATCCTCCACGGCCTCTTCAGGCTGGGCCTTCTCAAGGAAAGCCCTGGTGGGGCCCAGAACCTTGGGCGTGCTCTGGGAAGTCTATCAGGTGCCACAGGAAAACGGGAAGAGCTTTGGAGAACAGGGAGGTGTCTGCAAAATGAGAAGTGGTCCCCACTCAGAGGCCGCAGAGGCTCCTCCACAGCACCCACTTGGGCAGCAGGTGAATGTCAGACATCAAGAGCCGTGAGGTGGCTTTTCTTTCCTTCCTAAATTTATATCAGGGAAGGCTGGCTGGAAGGACTGACTGCAGTCAGGAGGAATTCAGTGGGGGTTAGTGAAAGCAGCTTTCATCAAGTCTGGCTCAGGCAGGGTGTCAAAGCTGAACTGCAAAGTTATTCCACTCCGAGACTCCACACACAGCTTTCCTCTGGTGCATCCCAACCCTCCTGCACAGCCCTTTTGGAGACCCAGCCTGGTGCTCCCACACAGCTCTGCCTGCCCTTGGGAAGGCCAGGATCAAGGACCACAGGTCGTGTCAAAATGGGCAGGAACAGCGGGATCCTTTGAGAACAAACAAGGCTTAAAAAAAAAAAAACCCAAACAGATAAAAAGAACACCAAGAAATTCCACTATGCATGTGATGTAAAATTCAGGCAGATCTGAGCACAGTTTTCCAGCTCTTGGGATGCTTGTGGGTTTGTAAAACTCCATCTCCTGGAGCCCTGTGATTATTTGAGAATTACAGCTAGCATTAAAAAATAACAACCATTAAAAAAAAAAATTCAAAGGGGTTTGAAGAAGAGTTGTAATGCCCGAATAATAAATATTCAGGATTCAGGAAGCAGAAGAAAATAATCCATCTTGAGAATTTTGGGACTCCCTTGTTTTCCATTTTGGGGACTGTTTTTTATCACACGGGACAGGTATCCCATGAATATCCTGCTTGTATAACTCCTTTTCTCCTCCCTAAATTCTTGTTCAAAGCCATTATTCCTGACACAGAGAAGGAATACAGTTGATTGAGATGTATGAATCCCAACTTGTTTCTAAAAAGGGGGCAAGGCACGATATTGTACCTTTCAGAAGTACAGCCTGCACTTATTTATAAATTAGAACTAATTACAGGTAACCTGTCTTTGGCAGAAGTAAAAAGAAAAACCCAATTTTCCAACCTTGGCAGATGTTTCAGTGTCTTCCCATTATGATCTCAGTTGGCTTTATCAAGTGATACCACATTATAATTAGCTGAGGTAAATGCTACAATTCAAAGGAGGATGCCCAAGAGCAGGAGCTGGAGCTGCAGAAGCCTGGAGCAAAGAAGCTAATAAATGATCCTATTTCAATTAGGCAATTATGTGTGAAGGAGCTGAGAGAGCTGGACTGGGGACAGCATTTCTTAATGGGTTGTGCAGCACTCAGGGCTCTTTAAGCAAGATGTATCCTAGGAAAAATGAAAGCGTTTTTTTTGTTCTAGGAAAAGAATTTTCGCCGTATTTGAAACGTGTTTGGAGTCCCCCTTCTCATAAACCACCATAAGTGTGTCTGGATCGACCGTGAGAAAAGGTTGCTTAATTTATTCTTAAATTTCCCCCCCCAAAAAAAGCTTTCTTAAACTTCTTTTTTTGGAGGCGAGGTCTACATATAAGAATAAACATCCATATTGCGTATTTTAATTGCCTCCTGGCTCAAGAGTATTCAGCCTCCCTGACGAAACAGCGACGTTTCTGAGGCTGCTACAAAATCCCAAAATATTAAATCTTTATGCATTTCACAGCACACTTCTGGCCTTTATAGGAACGACTTCTAAGCTTCAGGATTTTAAGTGCTTCCCGTAAGATTGCTATTATCATAAAACAAAGCCAAACAGGCTCTTGGAGAACACTCAAGGGGCTGGAAAAAACTCGTTTCTCCCATAAAATACCTGTACAAGTCCCATGTCCGTAGGCTGGGAAAGCAGCAGGAGGAGTGGACACTCGTTCCTGGCTTTTCACCACGTCTTGGTTGATGTCTTGCATTGATAATTTGAGAAGTTGCTGAGCTGCCACTGAAATTTCAGTTATTTCACTCCCCATGCAGATTTGATGCCTCCCTGCTGACACCCCAAAAAGGGATCTCAGTTCTTGAGTGTGCTTCCTCGGAATTATTGCTGGTGCCACTCTAATGATTATGGAATTATTAATTATGATGGTGATAGAAATGGTAATGAAAAAGAACAATGTGTACAGGGCATGGCCTTCATGGGGGAGATTCTCTTAGTGGCTACAGCCTTTTAAGGGAGACCCTCTGTTATTTTTGTGTTGTTCTTCCCATTGGCTGGAGCATGTCCAGGGAAGGGAACGGAGCTGGGAAGGGGCTGGAGCCCCAGGAGCGGCTGAGGGAGCTGGGAAAGGGGCTCAGCCTGGAGAAAAGGAGGCTCAGGGGGGCCCTTGTGGCTCTGCACAAGTCCCTGACAGGAGGGGGCAGCCGGGGGGGTCGGGCTCTGCTCCCAGGGAACAGGGACAGGAGGAGAGGGAACGGCCTCAGGCTGGGCCAGGGGAGGCTCAGGTTGGACCCCAGCAGGAATTTCCCCATGGAAAGGGTGCTCAGGCCTTGGCAGGGGCTGCCCAGGGAGGTTTGGAGTGCCCATCCCTGGAGGTGTCCAAGGAATTCCTGGAGGTGGCACTCAGGGCTCTGGGCTGGGGGCAAGGTGGGGATGGGGCACAGCTTGGACTCGGTGACCTTGGAGGTCTTTTCCAACCCAAATGATTCCGTGATTTAAAACAAAGTTTATCCAGCCAAATAATGCATTTGCTCCTTTTCATCCAAAGGAAAAACGGGTGGGAACTGCTGAGCACCCTCAGCAAGCACAGCTGGGGCTGTTTGCCATCCCTGGCACAGCCCCTGGGTGTCCTTGTGCCTGGTGAAGGAGGTGTGAGAAAAGCAAGAGGGCTGCTGAGGCTGGACCGAGACCGGCCCATTTGCACCTCATTTTTTTGGCCCAAGAAAGAAGGAGAACCCCCAGGTATCAGTTCAGGGCCCACTCCAGGAGCTCTGAGCCCTCTGGAATCCTCTCCTTCACTCTCCCAACAGTACAAGCAGCAAGTCTGAGTTAAGTATCTAAAGAGAAATGGCAAAAATACTCCCCCTGCATCTCCCTTCAATGCCCCTGAGCCAAAACGTTCCCTGAGATTTAATCTAAACTGAAATAAAGCCTGACTGTTTGATGCTATAAAACAAACGCGGCAGCTCTTTGACAAGACTAACAATAGGTCAGGCTTATTTGTAGAGAGGGAATGCTAACATTAGCTTGGGTCTGTAATAAACTTCTTTATAAACAGCTACTTTTCCAAGCTGATTGCGTTTGAAATGCTGCAAGTTCACTTGACCTCCGTCCTCTTTGGGGTTAAGTACATCCTTGGGCTAGAGTTTAACACAGCACTTTGGGAATGTAAAGACTTAGGGTGCCTTTGGCCTTTCTACCAGCCCCATAATCTGCTTACAAGCTCGTCCTGAACTTTGACCCTTTGGAAAAACGTTTGCTCCACTTCAGCAGGGACATTCTGGCTCTGTCCTGCGAGAGCCAGAGCGATGGGAGGACGTGCTGGCTTTGGGGGTTTAAGGAAACAGAGAAGGGCAGCAAGGTTTTGCCTGGCTGCAGAAGCTCTGATTCCTCCAACTGCACAGGAAATATTATCAGTGGCCCACAAACCCTGCCAAAGGAGGTCCGTGGTTCTGCTCCTGCAGGGCACAGAGGGCCAAGCTCAGTTCCCTGCTCTGATGGGAACCCAGGATGAGGCTGCATTTCCCAGCAGACAACACAGCACGTCTCCCTCACCCCTGCCTCTCACACTGGCATTTCTCCTGTTCTCCACCTGCCTGTGCCTGCTGTTGCACAGGAAATGCACCCCAGCTTTCCCTGCACTGCAGACAGAGGAATTTAGGTGGGAAACGGAAAACTTCTCTCTGTGTTCATCCGACCACAGCGGTGGCGTTGCTCGTCTCTCCTCTCTCCCTCATCCGCCCGTCGGGACCAAGGGCTCGTGCCATGGGCTGGGACTGTGAACAGCTCCATTTTGGAGGGGAATGGCTTTCACTGCTGGGCTGGTGATGGAAGGTCCTTCTGGATGCTCTCCTAGGACCTGGAGAAGGATAAAGAAGGATTTCTGAGAGGTTGGAGTTACCATTTATTTTCCACAGGTTTTTTTGTTGCCAGGGATTCCCACCCCGTTTTCCTCAAGCAACGGCTGCATTTCAACTTGTTACTTGTAATAGACGTCCCGAGGCCCTGAAGTTGCCCAGACTGTATTCCCAACTCACACTCACTTTTGTATCCAAATACCAGCGGAATGACAAAACCCAGAGAGCATTCCTGAGACAGCTTTTGTGCCATGACTACGGGCTGTGCTCAAGAACGTCAGAAACCCGAGTGGCCTGCTGCCTCCTCCATCTGAACTGCCTCCTGTGCAGAGCGTGTCATCTTCGCCACAAGTGATGTGATTGAAGAGAGAAAAGTGTAAAATAACTTCATAATCACCGGTATTTATTTTTGTTCCTGCATGGCTCGGGAGCACTTATCGTGGACACCTATTCCACAGAAGGCCTTTGCCCACAAGGCTTTACAAGCTGAGTTGTCCCATCCCATTACTAAAATCCCTCTTGACCCCTGGGCTGAAGAATTTGATACAGATTCTTTTGGGAGATTAAAATTTGGAAAGCCACAGCCCTGTTGTTACAGCTGGAGTTAGCTACAGCTCTACTCCAGACCACTTTTGTTTTCCATAGAATTTGATTTCTCTCCCCTCCTTTCTCTCCATCACAGCCAGGGCAGAGCTCACAGAGGGTAAACACTGGCTGGATGGAGCTCACTGGGGAAAGCAATGATCAAAACCCCAGAGGATTTCCCCACAGAAAGGCCACAGCAAGATCTTAACCACCAGCAAGTGCAGTTCTTATTGCAGTTTTTCTCTGCGCTGAGTTTGTGTGGTGGGATTTTGGGATCACTTTGTCTTCCCTGTGAAGGCAATTGTTCAGTGAGCTCTCCCTGGCCTTATCTTGAATTTTTTGTTGTATTTTCTGTCCCCTGCCCAGCTCAGGAGGGGAGTGACAGAGCAGCTTTGGTGGACATTGGCATCCAGACAGGGTCAAGCACCACACTCCCACTTATTGCTAAATTAACATTATTTTTGACACGTCCTTTAGGAAAGCTCCGTGTTAGAACTCCCTCCCGTGTGGCCTCTGTGGACAGAAACATATCTGTGATGGTGGTACTGGGAAATTCACACTGGGAGCACAGGGACCTCTGAGTTGTCCAGCCCAACAGTCCTGACAGGTGAATCCTTGCACAGATATTGATATGAAAGCTAAAAATATTTGAGATGGTCTGCATCAAAGCCCATCCAATTCCATCTACCCTGCTCTAAGTCTGTGGACAATCTGGAATACTATGAATAGGGGCAATATTCATGGAAGCTCCCAGACAGAATTCTGTATTCTATGGCTGGAGGATAAACCTGTCCAGAAGACACAAAATTAGCATTTAAACCCAAGACAAAATCACTTCCAGATGGCAAAAAATCGGTGTTCCACCTATAAATTAGCTGCCAGCTCCATCAGATGTTTTGCATCCCTCTCTGCTAAGTGCATCTGACAAGACAATATATAAAATAAAATGGAATTAATGTATTCCATAAGCTGCCTGCACCTCCCTGTTTTACAGGAGATAGCCTCCAGGAGTTTGGGTGTGCCCAGGAAAAACAAAGAGACAAAAATCGTTCATTACTCCGTATCAAAAGGGTGTAGGGCACCCTTTTTTTTTTCCTCAGGATGGCAGACATACATACGATGTATAATAATTCCTATTTATTCCTCTCCTGTGGCAGAACAATTCCATCTCATTGGTATCACAAAAGGCAGCAGTGGTTCCATTCCAAGCCTCAGCTTCTCATTTATCTCATTTGGTGGCTGGTGAAGATAATTTCGAGGCAAAGTCGTGCTGGCCAAACTCAGCAGAGACAACTTTCCACCAGGACCCAGGGGCTAAATATTTCCACTGATTTCCACAAGAAACAGCTCTTTATGAGGCCCAGACCATTCACTTTGCAAGAGCAATGGTGGAAACATTTTGAGTTGCTAAGGATCTCTGCCAGAAGCGCGTGATGGACAGGTCCCAGCAGTGTCTATGGTCTGACTTGGCTTCCTTTGGCTGCCACCAGCCCATTTTCATTTGTCTTCATTTGGGTTTGGCTACAGTGCAAAATTCTACATCTTTTCCAAACCTCCCGCATCTCACAAAATAAGCAGACGTTTTCCTCAAACAGACTCTTGTACAAGGAGAAATGTCAGTATGGTTTTAGAAATGACCCATTAATGTCTTTTCAAGTAAAATCCTCACATTCTTTTCAATTACACTCCCAATCCATCTCATTTGTTCCTTGCAAACCTTTCTATGAGCTGCTGCTGAGTGAAGAATATCTGAGAAATACAAGCTGAGAACCTTCTATGGCTGCTTGAGTGGAGTTCATGCTCTACTGCAGTTTAATTTTGAGATTTCTTTTTCCATTTTCTGTCTACCACTGCTTGATCAGAAATAACTTTATTTTTCATCATGGAAAACAACTATCCAACAGCAGAAATATACATTAGATAGATATAATACTGGTAGAATAATAGTGGAAATATGTATTAGATATAATACTGGAAGCAAACCAGTGAGAAGTATCCCTGCCTACAAGATTCAAACAATTCTGGGAACTGATCACTTTTGTGAAAAATCGAGATCTAGGAAATGTTAGTTCACAATCACCAAGACAGGACTAACAAGGAAGTTGTGTGATACGAACTGGTGAGAAATGCTTTCCTGGATCTCTAAAAACACTGAGGAAGTCACACCAAAGCCACAGAAATCTCCACTCCTAGTTCTTAGGGACTATTTTGTCTTTTAAAGAGTGGGTAAATAATTCTGCCCAATCACTGCTGGTGCCGCCGTGAGCACTTTGCAGCACGTGAGGTCAGTTTTGCCTTTATTTGCAGCCGTTTTGGTGAAACACAAGCTACCATGAGAAGAATCTTCCCTTGCCAAGCCCCAGATCACTCCACAGGAACCACACCACACCACGTACGATCCACCATCCCATTCCCAAGGCTGACTGCGGGGCTGTGGGTGTCTCCTGCCTGGTAAATACCTAAATTACCGAAACAACTTGGAACATCTCAGACATAGCTGCTCAATTAATCTTCCCAGGTTGTCAAACCACCCCGTGGCAGAACATCTTTGGCACCAAATTTGTCCAAGCGACAGGGCTTTGTTTCCAAGAGTCAGGAAGGAGAACACGTTAGCAACAACAAAAAGGTGAAATATCAAAGGTTCTCTCAAGTTAGCAGCTTTAAAGCTTTCTCATAAAACCGTCCTGTGACCCTCCAGACAAAATGGTGATGTTTCAATCATGTCATTGCCTGAGGCAGATTACAATTCTTTAAAATTATTCTTCCCCTCTGCTTTCAAAAGATTTGTTTTCAAGTGGGAGGAGAAGAGGCTGAATAGTGGGAAGGGCGTGTGCAGCTGTACCATGAAAAGTACATTTCAATACACATAAATACACTCAAAAGCTTTCTAAGCGTTGCAACATCCCAGACATCGCTGCTCCCGAGCAGAGCATGAAAGAGGAACAACCCTAAATCAGATAAATCCCACAGTAAATCAGGTTCAGGAGAGAGGAGAGGGGAACAGACTCTGCTTTAGTCAAGTGCTGGGAGTCAAAAGCAGGGAGTGGGGTGGGAACCAGTTTTCCTGTTCCATGCTGGCACGAAGCTGTCCCTGGAGGGGCCTGCTGGCTTTCACCCTGGGTGGGAAGGGGAGACACATCCAAACCCTCCTGTCTGAGCCTCGTTTTCTCCCATTTGTGGTGAAGCTAATTCCTAATAGCAAGAATTATTCCTGGTCAGACAGGCTGTCCATTTCCATAGAAATTTTGGGTTTGGGAAACTGGCAGTTTCTCATGAAAAGCACCCCTAAAATCCCCAAGTCGATGAACCTCCAACATCAGCCAGGAAACATTTCTTTTTCTTCTCTCTCTGGCAGTGTGATCTCCAGCGAGTTCATTTAATTGTCCTTGGGTTTCCCCAGTGATAAAAACCAAGTAATAACAACAATAACATTCACTTACTTCTTTGAGGTCCTGGAGAAAATTTACTCGGCAAATTACCATAATTTTCCTGACATTTTCTGCTATTAAGGTTGGGTTTTTCCTTGGAGAAAGGTTAACTGGGGCTACAAGCACAAGCTCTGGCCCAAACTCGGCAGAACGTTGCCCAGGCTGCATCATACCCCCAAGCTGCACCAGGAGAGGGTCAGGCTGGACATCAGGAGGAATTTCTTCATGGCAAGAGGTGTTAAACATTGGAAGGGGCTGCCCAGGAATCTGGAGGAATCTGGAGGGGTCCGAGGAAGGACTGGACGTGGCACTCAGTGCTCTGAGCTGGGTGACAAGGTGGGGATTGGCCACAAGTTGGATTTGATGGGCTTGGAGGCCTTTTCCAAGCTCAGGGGTTCTGGGATCATTATTTGCTGATTAATAAAGCCTTGCCCACATCCCAGGGCACTGCTGAGGGCTGACAGGTGCCCAGCACGGAGCAAGGAGCACAGATTCCCTTCAGAGCTTCTTGCAGTTCTTCTGCCCCCAAAATGAGGTGCTCACAAAACCTTTTCAGCGGGGGGACACTGGAGACTTTGTCACATCAGGTAATTCTTTTCAAAAAGAGCAGAGTGCCCTTTTTGTTAACATGGCAACACCACCTTTAAACCCTCACCCACGTGAGGGATGCTGCTGGTCTGCATCACCCCCCGGCTGGAAGTGCCACCGAGGCTGGGCTGTGCTCACTGCAGGGACAGCACGAGGTATTATCTCCCAGGAGCACACAGCCACGAGCTTTAATAGCTCCCAGCTGTTCTCTGAGGGGCAGAAATTACTTTATTCCCAGTTTATTGAAGTATAACAGAGGCCTAAATCCTCAGAGGTATTAGGAGTTAAGGCAGGTTGAACTCGGCTGCAGTCGGGCACGCACACACTGGGTGAGCCAAGCATCACACAGGCACTCGGAGGAGCAGCAGAAACCCAAATTTCGGCCCTGGTTTTGCCTCTCTTGAGCATGTCTTCTGCTTAGCTAGTGCTCGGTCCTGGGCTTAGGGCTAGGGCACTCCTGAGCCAGCATTCCAGGGGAAAATGCATTTAGATTTCTGCACAGAGAGTAGAGGAGCAAGGAGGAAATTCTGCTTCTCGTCACATTTTGAGTTACCTCATGGAAGTGTCCTTGGTTTGGGTTATCACAGCACTGGGGAGATGCAGGAGAGCTGGAAGAGGAACAGGGCAGAAAATCATCACAGCGAAGAGCTGAGGGGCTGATTCCTGGGCAAGGTGAGCTGCAAGTTTAGGTCAGGAGGGCAAGAAGTGAAGGCAGAGGTTCCAAGGAGGTGCAATCCTGTGCCCAGAGATGGACCCGGGCACTGATCATCAGGAAGGGGGCAGGGTGGCCTTGTTTGCCAAAATATGAACAACAGATTAATGAAAAACCAGGGAATTTTTGGGGGGAATACAAAGCAATCCACGATGCCTCAGAGGAGCATTAAATGTTTGCAGCTCTGAAATGCCCTCAGGATGCAGAGGACCTCTCGTGCCAGATGGGAGAAAGGAGTTTGATGGAAAGTGCCTCGTCCATCTCTATCTCCTGACAGTCTGCATCGTGCCCTTCCCAATCCAGGAAGGAAAGAAGGAGACAGGATCCCAGGAAACCTCTTCTCAGGATGGTTATGTTTGAAGTTCAATGGGATTTTTTTTTCTTTTCTCTTATTTTCTTTTTTTTTTTTTCATTTCTTTTTTCTTTTCCCTCTTGGCGTGTGACTTTTTCATGTTGAACTAAGGGGGTCTAATGAATGGAAAAGTGAAATTGGAGGATTTTCATGATTTAAGGAAATTAACCTCATTTAAAGGAAATGAGTGTTCAGAGGCAGAAAGGAAAGTCATAATTTAAATTATATCAGAAGCTGGTTTTCCTTATGTAACATATTATTAAACAGTGGGGAAAAGCTTTCACTAGGCAGCCTCAGGGAGCACTCAGCAACTATAAAGAGGGTTCACATGCATGGCTCTAATATGTTAATAAATTATGCTAATTACAAGCAAGGGATTAGAGAAGGGGAAATCAAATAATGGTGCAGTAACTGGGCCTCTTTCAACTTAATTTGCAACATTGCCTGTCTGGGCTCCTCGTGGAGTTATGGGGTTTGTTTGCTCCTTTCAAAGACTCTGAACCCCTCTTTTGTCTGTGGGAAGAGCGCTGGTGTCACCCTGCAGAGATAGGGGGTGAAAAAATGAAGTGTGAGAGGAGCAAAAGCGAGAATGGGCCCTGTCCCCGAGGAGGTTCCGGGGGGCTGGGAAGAGCCAGCACAAATCCCGCTGCTTTTGCACGGTGCCAGCCTGGAAACCCGGGTGAAAAATGCTGGAAAATAGAATGGGCTGGGTCGGGTTCCTGCCTTCCAGGACCTTTCAGAGCTCCCGAATCTTCTCCGAGCTGCTGGAGGGGAGTGTGTGCCCTCAGCTGCCAGCCCTGTCCCGGGAACATTTTTCCCTTTGCTTCACAGGAAGAAATTCCCGCATTTCACCTGAATGGTTCCTCTCCCCGAGAAGCAACATCTCTCTTCTTTTTTTGGAACTGGAGCCATCCCTTGCCTGGGGGCTCCTTTATCTCACAGGGAGAAGCATTTTGAGTGACTTCTCGGGGGGTTTTGGATCACTGATGTCAGTTTTTTGATGGACACCTTCTCCTGCTGTTGGAGTTTCCCCCCTTTTTTTATCCTTCACACGAACATCTCAAGTGGTTTGACAACTCTGTTCACCTTCCCCTTTGTGATTTGCTGAAATTTATGATGGGAGGAATTGGAGCTAATTAAAACAAATAAAAGTAATGTAAAAATGTGTTTTATTTGTAGGTTTGCAGTTAATCCAGGGCGCGGAATCCCATTGTCCGTCACATTCTGGCTACAGCTGGATGTCCTTCAGAGAAGGGTGGAGGTCAGAAGGAGGAAAAGCTGAGTGTGCTGAGGAAGGATGGCACTGGTACAGAGATGGGGAAAGCTCTGTGTCTGCAGCGTGCAAAGTGCTCCCCAACAGCCCAGATCTAACTGGGAAGAGCTAATGGAAATAGACACAAATGAACATTCACAAGCCCCAATTTTCTCATTAAAAAATACAGAGAGTTGAAAAAAATAGAACTAACCCGACTGTGTTTACTGCCTTTAATAAGACACTGCCTTTTACCCTTAGGAAAAGGACAAGTATTCATTTTCATAAATTCCTTTTTAATAGTTTTTTCCTTCTTTTCCCCTTTCTTTCTTTTTTTCTTTTCTTCATTCGCTTTTTCTCTTCTTCTCTCTCTTTTTCCCCTCCATCAGCAAGGGGGGTGGTGAAAGAAAACAGAGACAAGCCAGATGCCTTTCAGTGCTTTGATCAGTTCCTCTGCAGACAGCCAGGCTGCCTCCTAGCACCTCTTTAACTACAGCTTGCCAGTAAGAAAATGAGCTGTTTTAACTCTGCAATTACAGTGCCTGCTGAATGCCTGTCATCACAGCAATAGGAACCTGATCTGAACTGTATATCCACTGGAGAGAGAATTACAGCAACCAGGGCAGAAAGTTAAATACCCCCTGTGGCGCTGAGACTCATATAAACCAAAAAAGTCCCCATCCCAGGCCTTCTCTGCTGGCGTAAATACATAAAACACTGACAATCCCACTCAGAGCTGCTCAGGAGAGGCAGAGAACGGGGAGCTTTAGGGTGATGCCATCGTGTTTTTTACAGATGTTCTTGGGAACGGGTGACTACGAATGCCTGAAGGAGGCTGGTGAGGGAAGGCAAGGCATAAACGGGGCAAAAAAGAAATATAATAAGCAAAGACATGTGTGCAGTGGGTGCCGCTCTGTTCGTGGCACAAGCAGAAATGCATCTGTGGAGCCGAGTCAGGAGGCAATTTGCCTTTCAACACCATCTCTGCCTTGCTCCTGCTATCAGCACACAAACGCGGCCGGGCGGGTGCAATGGGCCCTGTCCCTGTTCCGAGGGCGAGGCGTGAAAATTTGGGTGACTCCACAAATATGCGGCCGTTCGGGGGGGTGAGGGGGGGAAAAAAAACCAGGGCTGTGATTTCCTCCTCCCTGGAGGCTCAGCTTTAATCACCGCATCGGCCTCCCCCGAGGCACCCAGCGACTTGTTTGAACCCCTGAGAATATTGTATAATCCTATTGTGTGCATTCATTTTCGAGCCACCCTCTGCTAAATTATCCAAATCCAAAAAAAAAAAAAAAAAAAACCAACCAAAAAACCACCACCTATTTGCATTCATGGGCATTTAATGGGCTGGCATTTCTTTGGGAAATATGCAAACCAATTGCAATTTGGGGCTGATCCGATGCATATTCAATCAGGCGGCCCCGAACTAGACCTTTGTAAGATTTAATTTTTGCAGCTTGTTTCATTTACGGCTTGTTTCATTTACCTGGAAAATAAGTGGGTAGCAGGCACTTCTTCAAGGCTTCTTCCATCACAACAAACCATCTGCCCATCAAGAGAATCTGAGGTTAGAATTATACAGCTTTACCTTACTTGAATATGTGGGAAAAGATGGATTGTAAGCAGACAGCTCAAGCCAGAACGTTATTAATTGGTTAATGGCTGTTTTATAGAAGTATTTTCCCATGGATCATGGCCTGTTAGAGGAATAAAATTAGATAACTACTCCTCTAGTGCACAGGATAAAGGCCTAAGAATTCAATCCTATGGGCTTTGTTTCTAATTCTTTCAACATGTATTTTTATTGGGGTGATTTTAATACCTGCGTGCTCAGCTTTCTATTCTGAGACGTGTGTTCCTGTCCTCGGTTATCTCAGGGCCGAGTTACGAGCACTAATTGCCTCCTGTTATGTTTACAAACACCGGGCCAGCATTTTCACGCCGAAATGGCACCGCACGAGTGCCTTGCTCGGCTCCTGGCCACTGCCGGGGGGGGCTTTGAACCACCCCCCGAGGGGCCCTGAGATGCCAAGAACAGCTCGGGGAGCTCTGTTTTATTGGCTCTGGGTGAAGCAGAAATCCCTTTATCAGCCCCTCTGGGCCAAGGAGGAATGGTCAGTGCCAGCCCGCGGGCTCCCAGCAGGGTGGACACGTCCCTGGCACTCACTCTGGAGCCTCTCTGATTCCCCAGACAGTGCTCGGGGTGCAGATGCTTCCTAGGACAACCCTGTGCCAACCTGCAGTGAGAAATGCTCCTAAGAAATCCGGTTTTTTTACTGATTCCCTGTCCCAGCGTTCTCAGCACGGCTGGCTCCATGAAAACCCACATCCTCAGCCCCAGTTCCCAAGGGGTGGCACTGAGGGCACCTCATCCCACCCCTGGCTCAGCTCGGACCTTCAGCTGTGTAAAATCACTGTGGTTTCACCTCGTGCTGACCTGAGCCAGCCCAGGACCAGTGCAAAGCCACTTTTCTCACGGTTCCACCCCCATCTCCGGCTGCTCTTCGACCCGAACCCCACACAGAGCTCCTCTGGAGCAGGGCTGCGGGTTGGATGCCTCCAGCACACGTCGGATTGCTCGATTTTCTTCCGATCCAGAGGGATGAGCGGCTCTCCCGAGCTGTTCCCGAGTGCCAGGATCTCTCTCCTCACTTACCTGTGAGAACCCACACCGAGGTGTGCCGAGCAGGGCGAGCCCAAGCCAAGGCTGCTCTTGCTTGCAGACTCAAGCTCCCTCTGCTGAGGAAAACCAGAATTTAATCAGCGGCGCTTGAGTCGGGCTCGACTCGTTCCGGTGTCAGATTTGAGTGCCAACACGAAGCCCTTAATGATCTTCACGGCACGGGAGGGAGGAGGGAGATCCCCTCGTGGAAATGCGGCTCAGTGAAACCTCCGCAGGCCCCCGCAGTCTGGCCGCTGTGGGGTGTGGGGTTTGGGGCTGTTCGTGTAGAACACCGCGAGCCCTTTCCTGCCTAGTTCCAGTGACAAGGGACTGTGCTCACCATCTGCAAAATCGCCTCTTCGAGAGGACAAGTGGCAAGTCACACACGGATTGCTATCGCATGGGATCACGCACAGCCTAAATATTTACAAGGCTCTGCTCTCTTTCAAGGAACCACGTGCATTTACAGATGTTACTGAAGGCAAAATTCAGCCAATAATATCTCATCCGTATATGAGACCATTAAAACACTGTGGCTGAAGCCGTTTCCTCACTGAGTTAATGTGTCCTGATGTACTTATCCTGCATATTTCATCTGCCGTGGGGTGTAGAAGTGGGATGCAGAGATTTATTCTTCCAATAGCTGCGGGTTATTGTGGACATCTCAGGCAGAATTCATTTCTTCTGTCATAAATGTCTGAGAGTGAGACATTAAAGCTGAACTATTCTCCCTGTGCAGAGGGAGATCTCCACAAAAGAAGCTCTGTTTGTTATGGCAAAAATGCCTTTTATTTGTGATTAAGAGGATATAGAAGCAGACACAATTTATCAGGCAGTTTAAATATTAGCCTGCTTGGGAATTTGAAGTAGGTCAGAGCAGCTGCTTATGTTACATGATGTTCTTACCTGACAGCCAGGGTTTTTCTAAGAAAGGAGTATCAAAGATGTCTATAAAGGCACTGGAAATGCTCCCGACTCTCCTGCAATTTTCAGCACCCTTTGTCTAATTATTTATGATGTTTGACTTCTGGGTTTCAGTTCTTCAGAGGAATCAGACCTCCAAACAGATCGAACCTGGAAACAGATGTTTGCACTTCTGTTTTCATTCTGTGCTGGTTCTTGGTGAATAATGGATTAGAGAATAGGAAATGTCTTTTCTTTGATTGTACTTCGAGTGTAGCCAGGATGGTTTGGATGGTGGCAGCAAGGCTCTGAGGATCTGTCAGTGTTTCCATGATTGCAACCATTACAGTAATTCTGTTTTTCTGATTGCTGGCTGCTTTTGCTGTATCATTTGCACTTTGCAGCTTCAAGGCATGATTTCCCCTGCCTGCATGATGTGTGAAAACAAAGGAGCATCTCCACTCTCAGGGGGACACGTGAGTGTGCTGTGGGTGTGAATGGAAAGAGAAACACCTCTCAGAAATAACTCAGCAGAGAAGAAAGTGCTCCGTGCACGGACTCCAAATCCACAATTCGTACCTCTCTTTCAGCATCAAGTTGTTTTTTGCACTCCCGATTTGGTGTGAAAAGAAATAAATATTCCAAATTAAACTTGGGGTGCAAGATGCAGCTGGATATTTCCATTGATTTGCAAAGGGCTGGCGTTTGGTCTCAATTAAATTCCCCCAAACTCAGCTGCTGCTGTCTCGTGGCATACAGCCTGTTCTGAATCCAGTCCCTGCGTACGACAGATTAATTTTGTTTTCTATCAGGGGTGCCTGTGGGGAAACCCAGGTCATGTGCTCAAGAAGGAGAAGCCTTAGAAGCTCCTACCTGCTGGTGGCCTAGTTCTTAACTCCACGAGTCTTTCTCCTTTCTTAAGAGCATCAAAAGCCTCTGGATGTAATTAAACCCCGTGTTTCAGTTATGTTCATCCAGTCCCACATCACAAACAATATGAAGGGATTAAGGAATCACATAGCAACAATAAATCCACCCTTGCTCAGCAAGGAGTTTACCAGATGGGGCAACTTTCCTCGCAGTGTTGTACAAATTGTTCTGATTGAGTAGAAAAACCACAGGTGTCTTCGTGTGGGGGCCACAGAAAATTGAATTAGGTTAAAAGGATCAGATGAACGTTTTATTTTTTCCTTGGGTCTACCAGGTCCATGTCATTTTTGTGTGAGGTAATCACAGATAGATCAGTGGCCAGAAAAACCAGGAATTTTAACTACACAAAGGCCAGTGGAAGCTTTTCTTCTGGATCTTGGGTGATTTAACTGTATTCAAGACCACCAAAATTCTGAGCATCCAAAAGGACTAAGGTCATTAGATAGGAGGTTAAAGAGTAACTCAAATCTTTACAGAAAGCAGAGATATAAGGGAAACATTTATGGGCATCTCTGACCAAACCATTTCGTAGCGTTCACAGCTGAAGCCCAACAAATGCAGCTGAGAAACAGCTCAAAATCTCCAGTGGTACCCTAAAGCCAGGAGAAGGGATTTCTGAAAGGTAGGAATGCCCTTTCTAGTCCAGCTCCATACTCTGGGCCAGACAGAGGCTCCTCAGGGTGCAATCCCCCACTTTATATCGAGCCAGAGCAAGAATTCAGATGAGAAAACCAAGAAAGTCCCTTCTCACCTCAAAAATCTACATATTTATTATTCATTTCAGTGAATTGCTTTAGCTGTGGGTGCAAGGTTGTACAAATGTCTCATAAAGTGAGGGATGACTTTGTTTCAGTGCAGCCCTGGGCCTGGGGTGTCCCATGCTGGGTTACAGAGGTCAAGCAGTGCTGGCTTCAGCTGGGAAGTCCAAAAAGCTGAGAAAAGTGGTTTGGATTTCTGGAAAAATGGAGATGCCCTGAGCCTGGAGTGTGGAGATGGGCCTGTCAATATTGAATTCTTTTTGGACTCGTCAGGGCTGGGTGAGGAAGGCCAGCCCGGTGGATGTGTGGTGTCTCCTGTGCTCACAGCATCCCTCACCAGCAGTGAACAGCCAGGGAGGGCTCCAAGGTCCCGTGTGGTGCAGTTTGAGAGGCTTCAACACCAACCTGCTGAGAGAGAAACCGTGGGCTGTGACTGACACCTGCAAACAGCACGGTTTGAAATCAAGCACCTTTTGGAACAAAACAGTCTTGTGACATTTAACATAATAGTGTTTCACTTTGCTCACTGCCCCGCTTGCACCTCGAACAACTCTCTTTCCCCTGCCCCCAGATGGAGCTGATACAGAATAATTTAAAGAGGTGCTTGCTGGGAGAATGCTTTGCTGGTTCTTGTTCAGAAAAAGTGAATGAAGGAAAAGTGCAAGGCACCACCTGCAGTTCTGTGAAAGGATCTCAAGTCTCACGCGCCATTATTCCCCCGATTGTATCCCACCCTCTCCTCCCACGTCTGCTTCCCTTCGCTGTGGCTTTCTGGGCTGTTTTGCACAGCACTTCTCTCTGCCCGTGCACTTTGCAGCTCTCTTGCAAACCACGCTGCTCTTTCGGCCCTCAGCAGCTGAGTTCACCAGCTGGCAGAGCAGAAGGACCCGGCAAACGTGTGGGATCTCCTCGGCCAGTGGCTGCCAAACATTCGTCAGAGGACTCAGGGGTGGGGGCATCACCCTTGGCTGGCCCAGAGCAGCTCCCCAGACTCAGAAACGAATTCACGCAGCTCATGATCAAGCTGCCCCCCTAATGTTTCCTTGGATAAATGAAATAATTCCCTCTGATCACGTACTCTGCAGTGCTTTCATTTTATAGATAATTTCCTTCCCAGCAACTTTGCAATGGCTCAGTCTTCTTCTAGAAATAGGGGCTGTTTTGGTCCATAACCTGTGAAGGTTTCCTCCGAAGGAACCCCCACCACACAGTGGTCAGAAGTCTCCAGTGGACAGGCCATTTCCTGGGGTTTTGCCACCGTGCAGGGCAGGAGCAAAGACCACAAAAGAGCTGAGGACACTGAATGGGCATTAGGAAAAGGTGCAGCAGCAATAGCCAAGGGAGAGGACAAGGATCATTGTGGAGAAGCACTCTCCACAAGAGTGGCTTGTGCTCTTCAGTTTTTACAGGGTTTTCATGTTTATCTTGCTTTTGTCACTAAACTGGGCCATCACAATGTCCTTTCTTTCACTTGGCCCCCAAAACTGTTGCCCAATGTTGTGGCCAAAGGGATAATATTAAGCATCCAAAGGGATAATATTAAATATCCAAAGGGATAGTATTAAAAAAGGACTTGACACATCATCAGCACTGGTTAATACCTTGTTTTATTTTCCTTGGCACCGGGCCTATGTGTGGATTTGCATCTGGATCAGATCCTCTGTGTGAGCTGTCAGTCCTGCAGGCCCCCTGGGAGCCGTGGCCTGGATCAACCTGCCCAGGGAGGTGCTGGTCTCCAAGCCAGATCAGTGCCTGACTCCCTGTGATTGCTCCAGTGAGTCAGGGTCACCCCCGGCTTGGCCCTGGGTCCGAGGGCCGTGCCTTGGTCTTGCTTGAGCCTTGCCTGCTCCTTGGCTGGCACGCAGCACTTGTAGGGTTCCTGAGCACCACTCTGGTTTCCAATCTCCTCATTCTCTTCCCTTTTAGACTGGAGAAGTCTTTGCCTCCCATTCCTGATCTCTGTTTTCCCCCATCACTCCTCCAGGCTGACCCCAGGCTTAGCTCTAAGCACTGACCACAGGTGTCCAGCCTCTCTGAAGGTCCCGTAATAAAAAAGGGTAAGGAACTGCACTAAGATGTCTCCACCAGTGAATGAAGTCTTCTGAAAATATTCCTCTCACAGGACGTGTGACATCTCTTTTCCTGCAGATGGTGCTTCCCACATCTCTTTTCCTGCAGATGGTGCTTCCCACAGGGTTGGATACCAGATCCCAGATCATTCCACAACTTCAAGGTCCCTGGGAGTTCTCTTTCAGACCATTCTAAAAGTAAAGAGCGAGCAGAAATACGTGCCTGGATATGCAAAAAAATTTCTGAAGATAAGGATAGGTGTGGATTTATAGGAAAGAGGGTCAGAGAGGTCCGAGAGCCCCACCATTCCCACTGAAGCTGCACCCAGGCCTGGAGACGAGCACAGCCCTCCCCAAACTGGCTGACATGTCATTGATATTAACTTATTAAATTATTTAAAGTCTTCAGTTCAGCCCATTTCTCCTGCTCCTGCTGAGCAGAGACTTCTCCACCAGCCCCACACCATCTCCTCATGACCCATTAAAAAGCCTGGTGCTCAGAACCAGCGTTTTGCTGACGACTCTGCAGTCACGGGGACACTAATTACCCCCTCCCCTCCCAGCGTTTGATGTCATGAAACTCACAGGAGCATCATTACTTTGAGGATTAACACATCCAGAGGAGCTCCCCTCCCTCTGGGGATGTACCTGGGGAGGGTGGGCCCCGAGCTCTTGAAGCCTCTGGAAGAAGCAGGAGCACACCATGAGCAGCTCTACCCCTTGTTTGGGGCAAAAAGGGTTGGCAACAGCTGAAGTTGTACTTAGGAGCAAGTTTAGGCCCAACTAAATGCTTTGATTATAAACTCAGCATTTTCCCCAGCTGAACCTTTGTATCCTCTCAGTCTCTATCTGAATTGTTTTTCCCCTGCCTTGTTTTCCTCACTGTTGCATTCATCTGGGCCCTGCCGTCTCACAAACTGTCCCTCTTGCTCTTCGCCCCTGGGCCCCCACAAAAAAGTTCCATTTTGTGACCCCACAGCAGAGCAGGAGCTGTTTTGGAACAGACAGTATGCAAAGGAAAATGTTCCCACCTCAAATCCACGCGGAACTTTTGCCCATCTGGAAAACCAAAGAGATCGTGAGAGCGCCAATGCAAGGACAGGGAGAAAATCAAAAGCTGGGCCTGAATCCACCTTCCAGAAAAACCCCCAAAATAAATAGCAAGGTTGAGTCATATTGAACTAAACTGCGGTGACATTGGTGGCCTGTGTGCAATAGGGGCAGGCCAGGCTAGAGGTATCTCAGATATCCTGAGAGAGCTTCTGCTGGAGGCTGGGTGAAATTTGGCTGCGTGCTCTTTCCAGACTCAACAGGTTTTCTTTCCCGACCATTAAATCCGTGCTGGGAAAAAGAAAACTACCACAAACACAAATATAAAACCTGAATATTCCGTGGCCGTTCACGCGAGTACAAATCTGGGTGGAGTTGTATCGACCCTTGTCTTGCGGATCCATATCCCATCTGCAGATGGTTCCCACACTTCTGTCACGTCTGGGACAACCACCAGAAAAGAGATTGAAGTTTGAGCACACACTGGCAGCACGTTGATGAAACACAATTTGCTTTTTTTTTTTTTTTCCCCACCTCCATCTGTCTCACAGACTACAGGGAATAATTAGAAGATAATCTCCCCCAGTTCCACAATATATAAAGCAATAAAACAGATGCCAGGACTGAACGATGGCTGGAGCCAAGTTACACCACCTAATCTCTTTCAAAAGCTGTGATTTTGCTAGAATGTTGCAAAACCAGGGAGATTATGCTTAGGATGCAACGCAGGAGATTGGGACAAAGGAGCCCTATCAGCTTTCTCCATGTCCATTTGGAAGGAACTGGAAGCTTGGCTTTCAAATGGCGACTTGGGAACAGATCAGCTGGGGACATGGTAATCTTCAACATAATTAGCACACTCATGACATTTTTAATTAGCAGGTTTCTGTAGGACTTTTACTCCAGTGTTTTCACCAAGGCTGTGGGGTTTAGGCCCAACAGAAGCCCAAGGAGGGGAAAGTATTTGCCTGAAGTCAATAAAAAGCACCTGGTGCTGAGCGTGTTCCTTGTCTTCTGGACCACTGCTCTTCTGGCGTGTGAGGCACCGACTGTGGGAGTAACTTGTCTGTCTGGATAATTGTTTGATAATAAATAACAGATCAAAGGCAGATATTTCTCTGGATGCTCAGAGTCTCTGTGAGGGCATTAGTGGCAGGAGGTAAACTCAGAGAGGGTATAACCAGTTGCAATACTAAAAAACAACCGACCAAAAAAAAACCCAAACCCAAAATAAACCCTCAGAAGGTGACAGGCTGAGAAAACCGGATTTATGCGGGCAATTCACATTCAAATGCAATTTTATCTTCTGCAGTGCTGTGGAGGTGGTGAGATTGCCCAGCTCTGCTAATAGGGCTTGCATGACACCTTACACACTTAGAATCTATTCCTTAGGCAGCGCTGCATAATAAGTGTCTAATTATTATTATGATTACACTTGGCATTTTTAATAACAGCAGTAATTGGGTGATGTTGACGGCCTCATTTTAGGATCCTGGATTTGGCCTGGAGCTGCAGTCATTAAGGGCTGGCTGAGGAAAGAATAACGTATCACGGAACGCGTTTCGCGTCCCAGATCCCCGCCGGGCTGCGGGGGGAATGCTGACGGTGCCCTCCGCGCTGGGAGGGGTCCGTGCCTTCCGACAGATTCCCCAGGCCTGGGTGACGCAGGGAGGTTTCTCATGGAAGCACACTCAGGGCACTGGGAAAAGCTAATTAAGGTGGATTTCACTTTGATCAGCTCCTTACAACCACATCGGGGTGATAACATCAAATGAAACTCCGCTCTATCATAATGTGCTTTAAAACGGAGAAGGGTGTGGGTGAGTATCACAGAGCAACGTGACCTAATGGTTTAAGGCCTGGCCTGGGCCTTGCGAGGCGCAGGTCTAAGTCCCAGGAATCAGGCTGGGTATCCAAACAGGACAGGGAGGCTGCGATTTTGGCAGGGAATTTCAGCAGATGCAAAGGTTGCCCTGAGAAAAGCGCACACGCGAGCAGTTGACTGGAGGCAGATGGGATGGAAGCGGTACTTTGGGGTAAGCATATGCTTTACACGCTCATGAAACGAGAACAGGTTGCCAAACCAAAGCCTAAGAAAGGAGCTGTGGTGGCTCTCTAATCCTTGAAGATTTTTAGTGAAATAAAAAGGCGACTGCTCTTCTCTCTATCCGTGTTTGTAGCAGTTTGTCACCTGCAGCTCCCAGTGACTTTCGAATTTTTACAAATGTAACCGAGATGCAAAAAAATCGGAGGGAGAGATGACTTCCTATTTGGGAGGTATAAATCAATGTCTAAGAAAAAGAAGAAAAAGGAGAAGGGGAAGGAGACGGAGAAGGAGAAAGCAGGAGGAGAAGGAGAAGGAGAATGGGAAGGAGAAGGAGAATGGGAAGGAGAAGGAGAAGGGGAAGGAGAAGGAGAAGGAGAAGGAGAAGGAGAAGGAGAAGGAGAAGGAGAAGGAGAAGGAGAAGCAGCAGAAGAAAAGAAAAAGAAAAAGAAAAAGNAAGAAAAAGAAAAAGAAAAGGAAAAGGAAAAAGAAAAAGACCAGACTGGACTCCCACGTCTCCAAAACTGCTTTTGGAGTACATGAGGAGGAAACAGGGGGCAGGAGCATTTTCAGGCAGTGTCACCCAGGAATCTCTGGGTGTTCAGGAGCGCAGCAGCACTGAGCACACACTGAGGCACCTGCTACAACTGGGTCAGTATTAATGAAAGGCCAAAATCCCAAACCCTAATGCTTCGGGGTGTGTTCCTGAGCTCCAGCCCATAACTATTATCAAGCCCAGATGGCTCCATCCTCCAGCAAATTCCCTTACTTAAGGAAAAATTCCACCAGAGGCCACTGTTGTTAAATAGATGTGGGAATTTCAGCCTGTGCAATGCTAAAAATCACCCCATTCCTTGAGGTTTCAGGGCTTTCTTTCCCCACCTGCTCATTTGAAGGAACCAGGTAATTATTTCTGAAATCCATGTGTATTTCTCCCTTTTTTCCCCAAGCCAGCAGAAAACAATCAGGATTTTTCAGGAAGTGCAGCACATGCTGGAAAACCACTGTCTTTGGCACAGGAACTTGCAGAAAATAGAGAGTTGTGAATATAATTAAATAAAGAAGGATGACAGGCAGCTTATATTTGATTTTTCCACAAATTTAACAAGTCTTACTTGAACAGAATCTCTAAAATAAGAAGGTGTCATACACTTCATAACCTTACTAAACCAGAGCTCTCTTATTCCCCATCTCCATGATTCAATCATCTTGGGCATTAAGGAAAAATCTCATAATAATTTGCTTTTGTAAACATCCTGGAGCCTACAGGATGATTTGTGGTCTAGAAATACCATTAAAATAAAAACACCTTCATCAAAATTCACTCATTTTCACCTTTATGGAGAGTAATCTTCCAGGGGTGACTGGGGGAGGGGGGTTGCAGTTTGTCTATTAAAATTCACACCTTCAAATGAATGTCGTTCACATGGACCTGCTCGGCCTGATGAGGTACCAGGGCTCGAGGAAACAAGGTGTCCATGAGATATTTAACTCTTGACTGAAAAAGAATATTTTTGCTGGAAACCACTTGGGCTGCCACGGGGGTTTGCCCAAGCGTGAATTTGAGTCTGGAAATGGAATAGGGGAGAGGAGATTTTTCTCCCTAACAGTTCTGGGGTAAGAAGAAGCTTATGCTGGAAATATTTAGGATCACAAAAAGCAATATCAGTGATTAGTTCTACAGCCTAAAAGCAAGTTGTTGTTTTCCCCACCTGCTTTAAATCTGAAGCCTTCTGATGACAGTTTAGACACCGAGATTTATTTAAAGAAGAACGCTGGCTTTGCTCTGGGGTATTAAACAAAGCTCTATAAATGCAGATGGAGAGCTGCGAGCTGGGAAGGGAGGCATTTCATTGAACACAGAGCCTGATAAAGATGTAAAGCCTGCGTGTTTCCACCAGCCAACAAATTGATATTGACTGGTCTAACACATCGAGGACCTTGGAATTCTCCAGGATGCAGAATGTTTAATGCTGCAGAGAGCTGGCAGCTCCTTTGCCATCCTAACGAAGTGCCTCGGACGGTCTGATGGAACAGTTTGCATTACAGAGCTCAATTTCCCATCTGCTGCTGATGAAATCACTCTCTCCGACTGCTTCCCTGCTATTTGACTCAGGATATTGCTTCTTGGCCAGCCGGCAGCTTCTCTCCGGTCATCAATAAGCATTTTAATTAACAAATTAAAATCCTAAATGTGAATTGAATTTTGTCGGCAGCTCCAGCTCCTGCCCGAGCCCGAGATCCCGGCCAGGGGTGCAGAGCAGCGCTAGAGGGCATTCGAGGCACACAGGCGGCACCAAATATTCCCTCTCCACAGTTCTGGTGTGGCTTTTTTCCTGGGAAAAGGTGAACAATTGAGCAGTGATGTCTGTCTGGGCCCGGTCTCTGCATGGACAACCAGCAGGGCGGGCAGGTGGGATGGTGGCACTGCTTGCTGCCGCCAAATGCTTCGTCTCCCTCCTTCCTGGGAATAAAGCACGGGAAGCTGTGGCTTTTCTCATGCAAAAAATCACAGAAGTGGGGCTTTTTTAGAGTATTTGCAGCTCAAGGACAGAGACAAACTCCCAGTCTGTGCCTGGGAGGATTTATCCCAGCGGTTGGTGCTACTGGGAGCTGCAGCTGCCCCATCCGAGCCTGGTGTGATGGTTTGGGGGGTCAGCCCTGGCCCACCCCATCCCACCAACTGCAGCCACCCTGTCCAGGGGGTTCCTCAGCAGGGCTGGGCCCCAGACACTGCAATAATAAAGATAAATTAATAATAATAATAATAATAATAATAATAATAATAATAATAATAATAACAACAAGAGCAATCAGTACATGATCTTCCAGCCTTCCAATCTCTGAATCTCCGAGGAGATCTGCATTGTAGTAAATCCTCCTGTAATATTCTCAGGGCCACCTTATTTAAATATTTGCTTAGTGCAGCAGATAACCCTGGTAAAATGGAGTGATCTGTCAGGAGGAAATAAATGTAATTTCCCCCTCCTCCAGCCACGCAGCTGCCTGTGCTCCAGCACATGCTTTGAGCACAGAAAGTGCTGTGCAGCATTTAGAATTCCTGCATATATTTTGGGTCGAAGCCCAGCCTTGTGGCTGTGAATTCACAGCATCTTCCCCCAGTGCACACACACACACGAGCACAGCCCTGATCTGCAGCACATCTGCCTGTCAGAGGCTTTTCTCTGGTGATTGTGGAGAACCCTCCTCTGCTCGGCTCTGCCCAGAACAAAAAGAGGGGCTCCTTGCATTGCCCGGAGGGCTTGTTGTGTGCAAGTGTTCCAGTCAGTCCCCGACAAGCGTTCGGGAGGGATCAGCACACTGCAGCTCCAGGTGCCCGAGCACCAGTGGCAGTGGTGGTGCAGCCCAAGGAAGAGGCAGCCAGCCCCAGCACAGAGCAGTGCTGCTCACCTGGTGAGCGCCGAGCCCCGCAGCCCAAAATGTGTGAGACCTCCCGCAGCCGCAGACTCACCCAAGAGCAGGAATTCAAGAAAACCACTCTCAGGAAAGAGGTTTCCCTCTGCTCCAGCACCAGCCAGGGTGGCAGCCACCTGCCTTGCTCCGGGGAATAGTTCCTGCAGCCAGAGCTGAGCCAGCACACGGATTTTTCTGCTCATTTCTTACAGTTTTTACGGGCACTTGGTTTGATCTTTCTCTATAACCTGGGATCTAATGCATGATGGCGTTCGTGGCTGAGTTTTCCTGTGCACAGGGCTCCTACAGATGGCCCAGAACTCCCAGAAATCCCTTGAGCTGATCAGATTTGTAGTTCTTTAATGATCACCTGGTGGATCATGCTGTACCTCATGTAAACTGTGCATTCTTTGCATTCATTAACGTGGCTCAGAGCCCTTGGTGCAGAGATCTCATCTCTCTGCTCGCAGATCTCCTCCTGCAAGAGGTTCTACCCTTGTCTTTAAATAAGATTTAATGCTTGAATTGCATGACCTACAAATCAAGCTAAACCCAGTGTATTTCCAAGTCTGAAGAATCCCATGTCAGCTGAGTATTATTTTCGGGGTCCGTGGGAAGGAATCGGTGACCAGCACTCTGAAAATAATCCCATTTCCCGTTACACTGGACTAGGAGCACGCTTCCAGTCAATTACCACATCCCAGCTGAGCAGTGGAAATCTGTGGTAATGAGCAGTGCCTCTTAAAACCAGACCAAGTCCCTCACCTGTGATGATGTGACAGTATCTTAAAGCACCTAATTTAAAAGTTATTAGGGCCCCACATGGAATCTAATGCACCCGACATGCTACAGCAAAAAAAGAAATCCCATATTCCTTTACAGCCTCCAACTTGATGCCTTTGCTTATCCATCTGCCTGAACTTCCTTGCTCTCCCCATCAGCCCAAAGCCTCATTCTGCTGGGCTGGGGCTGAGGGCACCGTGCTGGAGGTGCCTCTGCAGGGTGGCCTGACCATTCCTGATGAGCTCCCCTGCCGCTTCCCACAGGAGAACCAGGCATTAATCCCAGTGCTGCAGCCAAATGCCAACCTGGGCCGTGACCAGCAATTTAATTTCGCCCAGTGGCTTCGTTTGGGCACGGTGTTCATCACCCTCCTCCGAGCTGGTCATGCTGCACCTCGGGGACAGAGGTTTCTCCCCACATTTGGCCGCTTGGCAGTGGCACAAAAGCTTCTCCAGGACAGACAGACAGACTTTGCAGGAGTCTTTGGCATCCCCTGGCACTCTGCACAGGGGAGGGAACCGCTCCTGCGCAGGCAGAGCAGCCCATCCTTTGTGACAGCGTGTCTGCGCTGTGATCTGCGCCGCGGCCTCCCGTCAGTGCTGGGGACACCGGACACTGCCCATGGGATGTCCCTTGGAGGGTCTGTCCCGCCCAGCTGCCGTGTTTGGGAGGGTCAGGACCCTCCCCGCTGTCCACACCCCTTCCCAAGGCCTTCCTGCCAGCGCCCCTGGCCCTGGGAGATGCCCAGGCGAGCCCTAAAGCCGTTTTTAATCACAGTGTGTATTTTCGGAAGCCAGGTGGAATCCTTTGCCCTGCTGAACCTCGTGCCCTATTTCCTACAAACTGTTTCTCCATCAGCAGCAGCCACCTTTTGGCTCTGCCTGCTTAAGCAACCTGCAATTTATGAGGCTGTCTGGTGCTTCAGATAAAGGATATGGGAAGGCAAAGGAAGCTGCCAGCCCCTCTGAACCACGAGCCCCCAAAGAGAACTCCCTCAGCAGTTTGTTGTGGGCAGGCTCACAAATAACGCAGAGCGTTGCACGCTTCCGGCTGGAGGTAGGAACAGAGTTTTTTGGAGAGGTTTTTATTGCCCCCGTGAAACACAGGAGGCTGTTCTGCCGTAGCTGGTGTGTGTCGGCACAAGGTGTAATTAGGGGTGAAGCACAAAAGGATGGAGAGCCAATTTCAGCCCTGGGTTGCTCCCTCTCTCCCACCTCTCTGCCCTGCAATGCCTCATTTATTCCATGTGCTTTTTCACAAGGCCCTGAGTTTCCAGGAGATTCATGTTAGGAAGAAGAATTTGACCTTGACTGAAACAAAACCTTAATTCTTATTCATCCTGATCTGAAGCAAATTGAATCCCTCTGTCTGAGCTCACCTATTATTTGGGCTCCTGGACGCCTGGGAGTCTGAAGTCAAATGGGATGGAATGATCCCACTCAGGGATTTGTGGGAATGTTTTGCTCCTCTGAGCTGATGAGCGGAGTCTGTTAAGAGACCTGATCATTGCTACAGAGCTCACACAGATGTTCCTACACAACTTTATCAGGCTGCTCAAAAACATCGCCCATTTTTGAGGCTGCATAAAGCAAAAAAAAAGGCAAATATTCCATGGTTGCTCCTTCTAGGATTGTACCTTGGACAGAAATCAAAAAGAGCCCGGGACACACGTGTTAAATATTCCTTGGGGATTCTGTCAGTGCCAACGCCCAAGACTGCAATCAGTGGGAAAGCCTGGCATGCACAGCCTGTTCATAGCAAGATTTTAGGGTTTCTTCCTCAAAGCAGCAGCAACCAAAGCTCACCAGATATAAAAGGGAGAAATGATTCACAGGGAACAGCTGTAAAGGCAGTGTTTATAAACAGCTTAGAATCATGGAATCACAGAATGGCCTCGGTTGGAAGGAACCTTCAAGATCATCTCGTTCCACCCCCTGCCATGGGCAGGGACACCTTCCACTATCCCAGGTGGCTCCACGCCCCGTCCAACCTGGCCCTGGACACTTCCAGGACTGGCTGCTGCTTTGTCCCTGTGGCTTTTCCTGGTCCAAGTTGTTGATTCCTACATGGGAAACTCAGAGTTTTCCTCATGGTTTTAACTTACACCCCTTGAGAAACTGCAGGAAGTCTCCTCTCTTTGATGAAGTTCTGGATCCTGCTGTGGTGCCTTCAAGAATTGCTGTTAGAAAGAAAACAAGGGCACGCCTGGGCAAAGGAATTCTTTCTGCTGAGCAAAATATCCCATGAAAATAGGTTTCCAACAGAAAACGAAAAACATTGCGACATTTTTCTCTTTGGCTGAGAAATATGAAATATGAAATCGTGCTCCATGGAGAAATACGGGGTCGTGTTTTCCACACCAGCATGGAAATGTCCCAGGAGGCTGAAGCGTTGCCACAGCTGTGCAATTTACACTGGGAAATGCACATTTCATGAGTCCCTAGACCTGCTGGGCGATCAGTGCTGGGTTTTGCTCACGGAGGACTCGGTGTGGCTTTGCAGGAGGGTGAGGGGTGATGGGATCCTGCTGATCAAGGCTGCCCAGCGTGAACATGCCGTGCTTGGGCATGGTCCCGTCCCAGCACACCCAATCTGCATCTCCAGGAGATGTCCTGAAGGACGCATTGCTGAGTGTTTCCATCTGCTGGCTCAGGAAAGGCTGGATCAGGGCAACCAGTTTGGTTTTGTAATGGGGATTTATGCGTTGTCTTGAGCCATTATTTGTGTCCAGAGTTACAAAACAAAGACATTTTTGTTCCAGCTGATTCCTACAATGGAGAGGGGTTAACTTTAGGGTGGAGGTTGCAGTGGAGATGGCTGGGTTTGAGCCACAGCTGCTTCTTGCTCAAGAAAGGACAATGCTCAATTCAAATATCCTGATGGGAACTGTGCTGCGGTGGGCTCCAGAGTCACAGCCCCACTCAGGCAACTCAGGAGACTCAGAAAAGAATTTACACCTTCTTTTTCCCACCATCGTTCCCTGATTTGCTCCCGACAAATGCCCCTGTTTTGTTGGGGTTTTTGGATTTTTGGTTGGTTGGTTGGTTTTTGTTTTGGTTTTTTGGTGTGGTTTTTTTTTTTTTGAGTTTTTGGAGGGTTTTTTGGTTGGTTGGTTGGGGGGGTTTTTTTCTGTTTTGGTTTTGGCTTTTTTTGTTTTTCTTCCCATGCTAAACACTGGGAAAGAACTGCTTGGCTAAATGAGAAATTTCCAGCAGAGGAAACTGGGACAGCCTAATGATGCAGGATGAAAGAGCAGCACCAGTATCAAACAAAACACGGGCCTTTCTTACCCTCAGCTCCTTTGGGAAGTCACTCCCCAGGGCCAGCAGAGAGAGACTTCAGGGTCCTGCATGGCCTATTTCTGGTGCCAGAAGGTGAACACCCCAACAGCTGACATCATTTGCACTCTGGAAGGCAAATTCTGTTGTTCAGGAGCGCAGAACAAGTAAAAATTATTGCCTCTGAGTCAGCTGTGTTAACGAAGTCAAACCCAGTCTGGCAGGTGTTTGTAGGAGCACTCATTTTGAAGTGTTTTCCCAGCATAGCTGCTTCTCCAAGCCATCCTGCTGTTCAGGGTTCCCTCTCCCAGGTGAGTGAGGAGAACCGCAGCTCCTTGTGCTTGGGACCGGGCTTTGACGTTCCCCGTTAAAGGCAGACCGGGCGAGTTCCGTCACCCCCCGTTTAATTATTTCTCTGAAGGATGGGTTTGTCTCCTCCTGCAGGAGTGCAGAGCTGTGAAGTGCAGTCAGGGCAGGAGGAGCTGCAGACTTCAGAGACTTCACGTCCCCATCAGAGATTCTGAGCGTGCCTTATTACGCTTATTAACGTCTATCACCAGGACATATGGAAGAGCAGCTACACCAGTGCTCCCAGATCATCACTCAGAGATTAGAAGTGAGTGAAAAACTGCAGAGCGTCCCCCATAAATATTCATTGGGATCGTTTAGAATGCAGTCACTCTGAAGACAGCCGGGCATCGTGGCTGGAGGTGCTGCATCGATTTTCTCCCACAGATATCAAGATTAAAACTGCTCCCTGAACCAGGCAAGGGATTTCTTTCAGAGAGGAAGTTCATGTGGAGCCAATCAGTCCTGCCTCTGATGGATTGAGCCTTTCAGGAAGTGCTGAATCACAAACCCAAAGGTGTTCCTGGAGATCTGCTTGATTTTATAACTTTATTTTCCTTTGGAGCATTACTCACACGCACTTTGGAATTTCTTATCACACCTGGGGGTGACACTCACTTAGAAAGAGCTGGAAACAGGGAGGGTTGGTCGTTAGCTTAGGATTTGGGAGGGCACTGAGGTGAAATCAGGTCTTTGTCTGCCCATCTGAATGATTCAGTGACTGGGGCAAGGAGTTGAACAGGAACCCGTCCTTGTTTGGGCAATGACTGTAACAAACCAAAATTCTCGTTTTTTCCAGCTCTGTGCTCCACGTCTCCTCTGAGCTCAGACACATCCTTAATTAATTAATTACAATTAATATTTCTAGAGGCAATAGAAAGACTAAAAAGCCACTCTGGTGATGTCAACTGAACGCGTACAGCGATTTGCTCACTGATCTTACTCCCCATGCAGGAGCTGCCCTATCCAAATTTCCTTCTAATGCAGGCAGCACTAGGGCATAACCCGGGAACAAGGCAATGAAAACAGTGAAAACACCCAAGGACCCCACAGGATTTTTAACCAGCTGTAACCGTGCAATAATTTTTTTTCCAGCATCACCTCTAACTCTGGCTGGAGAGGGGATTGGGAAGGGGCTGGGAACACACCCCAAAAAGCTCGGTGAGACGAAGGAGTGGATGGGTGGGATGAGGGCACGGGGGGACAGGGACAGCTCAGCGCAGTCAGAGCAGGCACCTCTCACCATCTGCTGGTGCTGTCCCCACCCCGACCAGGGCTCCTTCTCCTCCCAGCTCGGCGTCTGTTGTCACCCACCCCCCGGGTGACAGCCGAACTGTGCTCGACAGCAGAGATGTTTTTTCCCCCACCTCCTCCACAAGCCCTTCCCTTTGTCCTCTTTTCAGCAGTTCTGGCTCCTGCCAGCAGATTATGCTGACAATTCCGTGTGAGAAAGAAATTAGAAATGCACCGGCGTTCCTCACACGAGCAGAGCCACGGCTTGAATGGGAGCATTAATTCAGACTGAAGCAGGAATCGCTCGACAATTCATCTTTTTCCCAGTGCGTGTGTGTGTGTGTGTGTGTGCTTTGTGTACGACAGGACGTTACTGTCTCAGGTCTCTGACAGAACCCACCTGATTAATGGGATGACACAGCCTGCCAATATCATTCCTACAACTAAATCGGTGTCACCTGCAGGTCCCCAAGGAGGGGGAACGTGCTCCAGAAGCTCTGAGGAAGCAAAGCTGGTTTCCAGGCTCTGCCTCTCAACTCTGTGACAGCTCAGCCTGGCTCTCAAACTGGCTGCTCCTCAAGCAAGCTCTGCTTCCTGAGCTCCAGGAACCTCCTGGAGCATCCCCATCCCAGAAGACCAACAAGTGAAGGGCAGGTTTTGAGCTGTCTTCAGGGATGTTGCCTTTCCCAATCTCACATCACCTCCAGCTCCCACTGCTTTCCCTCCATAAAGTAGAACTACTGTGAAAGCCATGTAAAGCAATTATAAGGTTTAATTTCTAAAGCTTTATGTGATCTTGGCACAGGAAAAAAACCCAAAAAAAGCCATATGGAAAGAACAGCTGCCAAGTAAAATCTCACCCTGAGCGCAGAATATACGAAATTTCCTGGCGTGGGTGAAAATGAAGTGTCAGAGGTTGTAGTTTGGAAAGGCCAGAAGGGAGCAACCATTTTAAAGAGCAGAAAAAAATTCTCTTTCTAAATTCCTCTAGAGCGTGGCTGGTGGTGAGGGCAGAGGTGCTCTCAGGCTGCCGGGGTCCCGGTGACCACTGCAGTCCCATGCAAGGAGAAACAGCCCCCAGTGTCCTCTCCACGCACGTGCCAGTGCCAGTGCCACCCAGCCGGGAGCAAAAACTGACAGAAACAGCAAAAAAAACCAGGCCTGCAAACGGATCAGTCAGAGGGACAAAATCCCAGCACAAGCTCAGGACTCGCTTCAGATTTTCTGTTCCACCACGTTGCGTTTCCTTTGCTGTTGCCATTGGCACCCCGCAGAGTCCCACCAAAGTCAGCAAGGACAACAGAAGAATTGCACTCCGTGTGCCAGGTCCGTTTTAGGAAGCAGCATAATTAGAAATAAATTAAATAAGATCAGCTGTGTGTGGGGGGGGGCACTTCATGTTGTCCTGGCATCATTAAGGGGAGCGATCACATGGTCCTGCAGGCAGAGAAAAGCAGGGTGATAAGGAGACAAGGACACAACTAGGAAAGGCAGTACCCAGAGGAAACAAGAGAAAATCCATCTGTCTGCTGCCTGTTGGAGCCCACCTGGAAGATTGGTTTCTGTAATGTGAAGTTTAGCTTCTTTCTTCCAAGTAAATAAAGTTTCTCTAGCGGAATTCCAGCTGCAGTCAGGGCAGCACAAAGTGCCCTCTGCCCTGGGTCCCCTTTCTGACCTTTGCTCCTTTCCAGATGTGCAAGGGGAAGGTTCAAGGACAGATTAAATCCATTCCCTAGTCCACCTCCCCAGCTTTTTGAGCCTGTACCCATCCAAGGATTTATCATTTATGCACAGGACACTTCCCCTGCCCTAATTTATCTCCCGATTTTTAGCACGGCTGAACGTGGCGTCCACAAAATCCTGCAGCGATGAGTTCTGCGCTTCAAAGACCTCCTGTGCCAGTAAAAAAAATTGCCTTCCGTTTGTTCCAAAATATTTTGGGCCTGTTTTGTGGGAGGCCCGCAGCTTCCTACAAAACGAGAAGGAAGGAAGCCTCATTCCTTGTTCAGCCCCTCGGTGAGGGAGCTGTTTTGGGCTTTCAGACCTCATCCCTGCCTTTCTGTGTGTGCTTCTCCGTGTTCCTCTCCATCTCAGGGGAACCCAAGCTCTGCACAGCTTTCAAGGAGTCTGAACAGAGCTTAATTACATTTCCTGGTATGTTCTCTTCCCTAATAATTTCTAAAATTCTCTGTACCTTCTGACTCATTCCCAGCGAGCCCTGAGCTAATGTTTCCATAGCGCTGTTCAAAGCAAGCCCCAAATCTCTCCCCTGAATGCTAATAGCTAATCTACAGCTCATCACTGTGGAGGTTATAATTAATGTTGTTTTTTCACACTGGTCATTATCCTGCATTTCTTAATGTGTGAATTTCATCTCCTGTTTTATCACCCACTCTCTCAGAACCACGAGAAGCTTCTGCGGGTCCTTCATTTTAGCTTTTTCTGCCCTGAACAAACTCATTTCACCAGGAAATGGAACTGCCCCAGCTCTTTGCGTGTTTTCTGTGAAGCCTGACGGACACAGCCCCGGGCACAGGGCAGGGTGAGACCACTGTTCCTAACTCATATCCACCAGATCACTAAAGGACCTTCTCTCTTATCCCTTCAGCTTCTTTTTCTTAAGAACCTTTAGGGAGAGAACTCGTTAAAAGCCCTTGAGAACCCCAGAGTATTGCAGCCACCAGATCATCCTTATGGACACACCGACTGCTCAGGAAATATTTCACGAGGCACAGCTTCTCTCTGCAAAGCCCTGTTCTTTCCTGTTTTGTCATCTTTATCCCAGTCTTTTCATTCCATTCTTTAGTATAGATTTTGTCCTTTGCACCCTAAAGTCCTGCAGCTTTCCAGGCTCACTTTCCCTTCAGCCTTTAAAAAATCAGTGCATGAGTTGCAACCTTTGCCTTCTCTGTGCTGAGGATGATGAAAACCTCAGATTTTCTCCCTCCCCATTAACAGCAGTTTCATATCTGAGTTCCCTTAGAACCCGTGAGCGAAGCCCACCTGCTCGTGGCAGTTTGTTATTATTCATCTCTCTGGTTCATCCCCGGACCTTTCCCACCAGCAGTCCAGCTCTTCTGCCTCATCTCCCCCCCAAAAAGGTTCCTGTGAGGAGCCCTGCTTGAACCCCAGAGCTGGCAACACTGGGGCCCATAATTAATCTTCCCCGTGGGCTCCACCGCCCTTCCCTGCCCTCCAGACTCAAGGAAGGCTCCTGATGTGCTCAGGGCAGTTCATACTATTATTTTATTATTATTTTAATGCCTTCAGCAAGTTGATCCTCAAAATCTATCTGACATTTGTCCCGTGCCACGTCTACTTTTTGCTTTCTTGAAAGTGGTTGCTCTTTTTCCCCTTTTCCTGACACAGCTTCCAGTTCTCACCCTTCCCTGAGGTAACGTGAATACATGGAGTGGATTGAACTCATTTTATACCACAAAAAGGTGTAAAATTCAGGAGAATCTGTGAATTCACCAGGGCTCTAATGACGTTCACGCTGCCTTAACAAAGAGCTGGGGCTGTCAGAGATGCTGCTGCTGGTGAGTGTCCGTGGCTCCGGTGCACCTCTCGCCCTTTGGAGCAGGAACCTGGAGTTTGGTGGGTTTGTGGTGTGTGAAGACACCATCCATGAGGTGTGAACACGCCCCCCACACAGCTGATTCCCCAAAAAGGGCAGCAGGACGGTGGGAATTAATGCACTGATGGTGGGAGGTTCATCTCTGCCTGAACTGCAGCTGGAAACTGCTGGGGACAGGGATGGACAGAGCACGGGGCTGATGGAAAGCACAGCCAAACAGGGGGATGTGAGGATGAAAAACTGCCAGGGGGGGCTTTCTGCATATCCCCAGGGTGATTTAAAAAAACAAGACTGCCTCTCTCAGCCCCGTTCAAGTCTGCCATTATGCAGAAATCCTTTTATGTACCATTAAAATTCAGCCGGTTCTGCTCAAAGCAGGGCTGCCCTTTAACGGGATCCATCAATACTCCAAGAAGACAGGAGCTGGAATGAATATAATTTCTAACAGAAATCATTACTGTTCTAAACAAAGAAATCTTTTAAAGTACAAAAAGAGCAGGATAGACAGAGGGAAAAAAGGAAGAAAATGTAATTATATTCGTAAAAACTCTGCTGTTAGGGAACTAGTACAGCTAGAGTTCATCTTTTGTCCTTGAATTAAAAACGTGGGCATGGCTAATCCACAAAAATAAAGTCTCTTTTACCTTGCAGTTATATAAAATATTCCTTCATATTTCAAGGTGCCCTTTTGATTTGGGGAGGGGGGTGTGTGTGCGTGTAGCTTAAAAATAAATATGTTTCAATCCTTTCTCAAGGTCTAACCTTTCAGAACATGCCCGAAAGTCAGTGGGGAGAAGGGCACTGTGAAACAGGCATGGAAAACAAGGAGAAAAGAGCAACATGCCACTTAAATGTTGGAATAAAACCTATTCTTTCCAACCATCTTCTTAAATTAATGGTGGAGGGCTGATGCTGTTGTTTAGAAGAACGAAGGAGCTGGCATTTTGTGAATAATGAGATACTCCCAGGTGGCAGGAAAATGTCCTTACACATCTCAGTCTTTACATCCTGTGCTGTCATCCTCCGTTTAAACGCCGCGCTCCGGTCCCGGGGCTCCTTTGGGAATACCCGGCTTTGATCCGGGGCCCATCCTGCCTCCAGAGCTGCTGCTGGCAAAGACTTCCAGAGGAGCTCTGGAGTCACCCAGGGCAGCGTGATTTGAACACCAGAACTGCCCAGCTCCTCCCCTGTGCTCCCGTGCCATGGAAATCTCATGGAAATGAGATTTCATGGTCCACACACAGCCCCAGCTCTGTGTGGGAGGGCAGGATTTCAATATTTCGCTCATGTGTCTGAATTTAGTTGATTTAGGGCTACCCAAACCCGGCTTTGTTATGCTTGTGTGTGCATTTTCTGTGTGAAAAACACAAAACCCTCCCAAACTTCCAAACCCACCTTGTGCAGGCAAAGCAGCTGCAACGCAGAGCAGAGATAATGTATAAATGCCCTTCTGCGACCTGCTGTGAGCATTTAGTGTGCCATTAATAAACCTGAGGGTCGGGAAAGGAGACAGAAACTTCCCAAATCTGCTGGCCAGCCCTTCTGTTCCAAGCCCACCTCAGAGGAACCATTCCTGCCTGTGGTATTTGGCCAGACGAGGAGCGGGATCAGCCTGGCCTATTGTCTCCTCTTCCATCTGAGTTCAGCTGTTATTTCCCAGAGCATAAAACAGCCAAATTATGCCATGGCAGAGGAACAGGAAATGTTTCAGGGGTAGGTTTCCTGAAGCTAATTTCATCCAAATAAGAGCCGTGCTGCGGGTGCCTGAGCACATGCTCCACAGTGCCAGGACCTAAGTGGAGGCTACCGTGTTCCAAGGGAAAAACCATCATCATCCACTCAAAAACGTGGTCAGATAATGGGCAGCTCTGAAGTGGGTAATTTGACTTTATTCAGAGGTGGCTCAGCACCAGGTAATGCCTGATCCAGATCTCTCCCTAATTCATCTAAACCCTACTCCTGGCCTAATTTCACGTGCTGGTTCTTGAGGTGGCCTCTGGTGGGCCAGGGGTAGAAGAAAAGGAAGGAAAGACAGTGTTGCCACTCATTAATTTCAAAGTCCTGATTTAAACCTTCGTTTTCTCTCCATGAGGCTTTCGTGAGCATTTTTCATAAGGAGAGGCTGATTAAAAAAAAAAAATAAATTATGCGTGTGCGTGAGTAAACGTGAAAAAAAAGGGTTTTAACAAAATTCCACGGCACACCTTAAACGGGAAGGAAAGGGAATTCTGGTGCCCGTTGCACACAGATGAAATTTATAAACCAATAAGAACTAATTTAATTCCAAAAAAAAAAAAAAAAATCAATACTGGGAAATGTTACTGAAGCACCACTCGTTGGCTTTTCCATCTGTTTGTGGGCACGTTTCTGGAATAATGATGGCAAGTCATTACTCAGACACTGCTCAGTGGCTACGGGGGCCCTGAAAGCCACGGGCTGCTTTCCTCTGTCAGTGAAAAGAATGTTTCTCACTCAGAAGCTGCCACCAGGATGAGACCCCCCCCCTAACAGCTGAAAACTTGAGGCCTTCTGGGTGGGATCTGCAGAAAAAACCCACCGTGGGTGTAACTCCGTCACCACAAAACCGGGGGGAGGTTCAGCAAACACACCAAGGCAGCGCGGCCGTGTCAGCCCTCAGGGCTGGGCAGGAACCCCGATTTATTTGCTTCTTAAATGAAACTTTACAGCGTGGAAAACTCTACACGGGATCCCTCCAGCACCTCTGACCATATTGATCTTTCAGAAATACCCCCCCAAGGCTCTCTGCTGCAGCCAGGCAGAGATGGAGCCACGGCTCAGCCTTGGAGGTTTAGTGGAGCTTGGAGACTCAGCAAAAAATCCTTTCACTGGGTGCTCAAAGTCTGCCTGAAAACGTGGGGTGTCTTCACTTCTTTTAAGATGGTTTAAAAGCATCCTAGCCCTCATTTAGTGAAACTTTATGAAACCAAACTCTGATTGTCTTAGCTGTAATTCTCTCCTTTTTTCGCTTTGCTCTCTCTAGTGTCCTGTGCCAATGCCTTATCCTGATTTCTGCATTTTCCCAGACACTAAACCCTCTCAGTTTAGCACAGTAGCAGTTCTGAAAGGCTCTCCTTGCACACAGCTAAAGACTGAGTGAGGTAAACTCTTTGTTGTGGACAGCAGGGCTTATGACTGGCACATCATTTTTTAACTAAAACCTGCTCAGGTCTTGGGTGTGCCTTATTCAAAAAATAATCTGAGGGAACAAAAAAAGGCTTTGGGGTGTCACTCAAACACACAAATCTCTGTGATAAATGTTTGTTTCCTCTGTTACACCTTCTTTCACCAAAATTAAAGTTTTAAATGGTGCACAGGAATCTAAATTGATTTTGTGAAGCACAGGGCCAGGAGTTGGACCGGGTGATCCTCGTGGGTCCCTCCCAACTCTGCGTTTTCTGTGACTCTGTGATTTAAGCACGGGTTTATCTTTAGGAAACTGAACAATCTCTCAGCTCCAGCTGTTATTCCTGACTTCAGCCAGACCAGTCATGGAAACATCTCTCATCCCGGGAGCTCTGTGCCACGGGAGCACAAAATCCTGACCAGACCGAGCAGCTGCAGCCTTGCTAAAAGAAAACTGGAGTCACATCTCCCACCAGGGCTCAGAGATGGGGAACCGCTCCTCTCCAAGGGACTGGAGACGGGATGGGAGCTCTTTGCTCCTGGTGGAGCGTTTCCCAGGATGAGACCATGGCCCCGTGTGTGTCTGAGGGCCAGAGGGCATGGAGGGGGGGACTTGTATTGCTGACAGATAATCGCAGTGTGCCTGTGTAACATTTGCACCACATCAGCAGCAGCGTTTGGAGGGGCAGCCCCGAGGTCTGGAGCTGTCCAGGCAGATAATGGCCCAGCACACTGCTGGCTAATAATAACACCGGGCTCCGCTGCTCCCTGTGCAAGTGTAAACTCCAGAGGGCTTTTTGCCTGGTTTTCCCCCTCTCTGCAGCTGCTGACGTTACGTTTTGCCAGGGACATCTCCAGCGGATCCCGTCCGTGACCTTCAGAAGGAACAACCCCACTCCTGCAGCAGCCACTCGTCAGAGATTCACCAGCACGAGGCACAGGGGCACAAAACCACCCCAAAACGGGGCCCAGAGATGAGCTGGCCGCTGTGGGCAGTGGCTGCCTGCCCTGGGGGTGACTGTCACACCTCGGGCACGGGCAGAGCTCTGTCCTGGTCCGTCATCACGGCACAGCTCTTTCCCTGTGCACACCCTGCCATGCACGGAGATGGTGGAGAAGATATTGCTTGAAGGCGCCCAAATTTTACCATCCTTAGGGGTTTGTTTCTCCAGCCAGCTGCAAAAATGGTTTAAGGGTCCTAAAGAGGGGGTGCTGGGCACTGCCCAGGCTCCCCAGGGAACGGGCACGGCCCTGAGGCTGTCAGAGCTCCAGGAGAGTTTGGACACCGCACCCAGGGTGGGGTTGTTGGGGGGTCTGTGCAGGGCCAGGAGCTGGATCAATGATCCTGCGGGTCCCTTCCAGCTCGGGATATTCCATGACCCTATGAACGCTCAGAAAGAAAGGGCTTGGCATCACCCTGCTGTGCCCGGGGGGGGAATTATCAGGCGGAACTTTTCACTCCGTAAAAAAAAGGAGAAAAAAGCATCAGGTTCAACACACGAAGCAAACAGGAGAGGAAAAAACCTTGTGTGAAGATTTCCACAATTTGCCAGTGTCCTGTGGCATTATCCGAGCTGCAGCTGACTCAGAGCGGATGTGGCCTCTCTGTTTGTATTTGGAGACGCCTTCAGTGCTGGAGAAGGAAGAGTGTAAAAGCCATAAAGCTCTTGTGCCCAATTAAAACCACTTTCAGCACCTCAGCAAAACGCAAACACACTCAGCACCGTAAATCAAAAGTGAAAAAAAAAAAGCTTATTTTTTTAAAACCGCTATTTTTAGCTTCACTCACCTCAATCCAAACGCAGCGTGAGGATTTTATTGTGCCTTAACCATGCCTGAAAGCACGAAAATTACAATTCAGACACCAGTCACATCCTGTAGCTGAAAAAACACGGAGATATGAGTGAAGTAGTGAAGAGAACCCAACTGCACAGGGATGAAGGAGATAAATCAACTCAAGGACCTGTGTTCAAACTGCTGTGGAGTAAAATGGGTTTCATCTCTATCTGAATGCTCAGACTGTGAAAGTACAGCGAGGAGGGAACAGCAGGACTGAGTGTAAAACATCCCATTCCCTGTAAGAGCTTGGAGGGAACAACTGGCTTGGGGGAGCTAAAGGTAAAACCACCCCTCCCTGTTCACCTGGAAAAGGGCCTGGCTTTGTGCCAGTGCAGTCCAGCCCCACTTTACAGCAAATTAGGACATTTCCAGTGTCCACTAGGTCTAGGAGTTGTTTTGTTGCAGAACTGGAGGGTTCAGTGGAAATGTGAGGTTTTCCCTCTGGACAGAGCGTGGAGGGAGGGAGGAATAAATGCAACAGTGACATGGGGACACCAGGGGTGTCCTGGGTCAGTTTTCTTCCCCACCTGGTTTTTTTCCCCAAAATACAGATATGGTTGAGGTCTCCTGAAAGGGCACAGGGGACTCGGCCAAACTTTTGGAAGTGCCCCTAAAACTTGGGGTTATGCTACCAAAACCAGCTGGTGGTTTTTCCTATCCATGTCCTAGGAGGCTGAAAAGGAAGATTGTGGTGTAAAGTGTTTCCTCGTTTGCACCAAGGCTCTCCAGCAGCACGGACCTGAAGGAAGCAATACTGGCAGACAAGCAAAGAGTTAATGATTAATTAATTGTGGCTCATGATATCTGTGTCCTCCCACTGCCCAGGCTTTGCCATTTCAGCTGGGAAACCAGCACTGGTGCCACCACAGGCCCTGCAAATCACACTTTATCAAGCTTTATCTTTCTGATCAAACTAATCTTTCAAATACAATAGAAAAAAACCCCAAAACCGCCCTTCATCCAAATCCCCAAATACTGCCCATCAATTTAGCTCCTATTCCTGTGTTTTCCCTGATCACAGGACTTAATTTATGCCAAAGACTTCATGTTTGATTTTGATCAAGTCACTTACCTTCTCAGGAGGGAAATCCATCTGCCCTAACTCCAGCTATCTAAAATCAGCTGTCTGCTCCAAGCCTTCTGCAGAGGCTCCCACTGTTGTCAGAGAGAGCCGGAGCTCCCCAGAGGATGCTTCATCTTCTGCTGGCAGAGGGGCCCAGGTCTCTGCCTCGGTGATCATTAATCTTCGATCTGTGCTCTGCTGCTTGCCCAGCAGGACACATCTGATCCAGATCAGGAGTGATTCATGCTGGCCTCGTGCGCAGATGAACCCGGAGCCAGCAGAGCAGGGCAGCTGCGAAATGAAATGAGGAGAACTCTCCCCCTCCTTCACTCTTCTGCCCGGTCTGTGCACTTGCACTTCAGTCCTGCAGATATTTATCCCCGTTTAATTGTGGGCAGGTTCATAAAAATAAGCAAGGCACGGGTTTCCTGCAGGGCTGGGGCCCGGGGCTGCTGTTCCTCAGCAGGTTCTCGTGCAACGAGCACCGTGTGATTCCAGCTGAGCCTCCCAGGCCCCAAAGTATTAAATCATTGCCACCAAGCCCAGCACCAGCTGACAATCAAACCTCTTCCTGCTGCTGGCATGGAGGAATAAGTGCTGGTTACAAAGGTTTGCCCTCAGCTTCCCAAACACTTGCCCCCACGCGCTGAAATGAATTCAGCACAGCCTCCCCTCCGTGATCCAAACTTGAAATCAAATCCTGGGTTTTATCGGGGGGCTGCTTGCCAAAGCACACACCAGAATGCCTCTCTGATCCATCCAGAAGGATCAGCCAGATCCCAGGCGTGTGGCAAGGAGGAACTTTTCAGAAGCATTTGGACTTGGCAAAGCATCCCCAGGCAATTAAAGCCTGTGTGAACCCGAGTTTTGCTCCTGCTTGTTTGCAGAGTTAAACATTTAAAAAGAAAACAAAACCAAATAGGCCTCAGCAGCTTAATGAGGATTTTATTATCCTACCTCTTATTTACTGGTACGGAAATGCTCAGCTCGTGCTGTTAAATAGCAGCCTGTTTCTTTTTCCATTTTCTTGGGCTTTTAGCTAATCAGCTTGAAAATGCACTTGCCATTAATCTGATAACCACCATTTCCTTCAGCAATGCTCAAACCCCGGCGTTCAGGTTAACGTTATTTGAAGATGAGATCTGATTCATTTGTCGCATCTTTTTAATTATGAAAGGCAATTTAGGTATAATTATCCCATTTTCTGAGCTTAAGATGAGTTCCCTGTTCACCGTGGCCAACTCTCAGCCCGGTTCTGGGTACCAATCTCTTCCCAGTTTAGAGGATTAAGTGACCAGATTGCTTTGGACTCTCATTTTTTGGTTCCTTTCATGGAAACCCCAGGAGCCTCAAGCGTTTTAATGCCCTGCATGTACACAAACCTCCACAAGAGAATGGGCACATCCCAGCGTAAAAACACGTGTCAGAAATCAGTTTGTTGGCAAAACACTGAGAAATATCTGCCTGTAACCCCTAAGCCCCATCTGAGAGCACTGATAATTCCCATTGGGATGTTTAGGTGCATTTGGGAACTGCAGTGGAGCTGTAGCCCTGCCTCTGGCAGCTGCCTGCTCTCAGGGAACAGCAGGGTTCTGGCTCGGAGCTCTGGGTTGTTCTCCAGACAGCTGATTTTGGGGTAAACAGGAGCTGTTTCTAACAGGAAACGGGGGGTGTGTCCCCCAGGCAGCCCCAAAGGTGGGAGGAGGAAACCTGCTTGAGGTACACCACCGTTTCAAGTCATTCCTGAGGAATGATTTTCGGGGAGCATCCCAGCCAAAAGGGGTCTCAGGTTGTCTGCAAGGTGTGGGGAAAAAATGGGGATTAAAGATCTTCTGGCAGCCAGGTCTGTCCTCACCACACCACCTTGACAGAACTGTTGATGCCACAAGTTGCCTGGTAGGGCAGCTCCTTGCTCTGAACTGGCTCCTGACTGTCAGATCAGCTCCTCTGGGCCTTCAGAGAGGAAAAAACACAAACCCTGAGCACACAGAAATGAGACTGGTGAATTGCAGAGGCCAGGTGCCATGCCTGCTTACAGGCCTGGTGTTCTGCAAAGCTTGATTCGATTTGTTCTCCTGATGTCCCCCCGCAGAGGAGGAGACCACAAAATTAATCCCCAGCTCCAGAGCAGCCTGGGAATGACAGGGAAAGGATCAGCCAAGGACATAGCATGGAGTCCTGTCCTTCAAAATTCCAGTTCCCACAGAATCCTGGACGTTCTGTGGGACCTGCAGTGACGTCTTTAGCCCGCTCTTCACAAAATACACTTTTGTCCTCAGCTGCCATAACCCTGAGAGATTCATCAGCACGGCTGGGCTCTGAGAAGGCATCAAATCACATCATACATGGGGACAGTCAGCTTACTCTTACCTGCATTTCAAAGCAATTTTCTCGTCCTTAAGTAATCTACACATGTTAATTAGAGGCTAGTAAAGTAGCTTAAATGGTGTGAAATTAGAGTGAATTATTCATGTCATTTCTTAGCTGCAGTGGTTGCAGATAATGTTTTTGTTTGGGGGAAAAAAAAAAAAAGACTTAAATAATGAGAAGATGGAAATTCTTATTAATTTGTTTGCCCAGGAATAGAAGCTTTTTTTTCCTTCTGGTGAACAGGGCTTCAGTTTAGAAGAGCTCTTCAGCTGAGAAACAAGCAGCCACTCATTTAGGCAGAACATGTTGACCGATCTTTAATCACTGAGTGGCCTCAAAGCACTTCCAGAGATAACAGGGATGCAAAAATAGCCTTTTGCAGGCTACACAGCCCATGTTCCCTGCCCGTGGCAAAATGTTCCCTGCAGCAGGAAAAGTAATTTAGAGGCTGCCGGTCCGGGGTGGAACATGACAAGTTTGCCATTTTTTAAGAAGCCTTTCTGCGGCGAGAGGAACAGATGGGTCCATTTGTCCTTGGGAGCAGAGGCCACTCCGGGCGATGCTCTTTGAACACAAACCTGCACCAGTGGCCTGTGATTTACTGACTCTCTCTGGGAGCAGCTCTGCACTTGGATCTCTCTGCCTCCCAACCCGGGGCTGCACCCAGTAGCAGGGGCGAAGATGAAAGGCAGAATTTAAAAATACTAATTTAGCAGGTTTTGACTCGGAGCAACTTCGCTAAAGCAAAATTAATAAGACTTAGATAGAAAGCTAATTAGCAGAAAGGCAATTAAGCTATCCCAACAGGAACCATCTTCAGTGCCTCAGCCAGAACGTGCTGTTCTCTCCCACCAGGTAGAGCGGTTCCAGTGTCATCCAAAGTGTTCAGCTAAAGAAAGCACAGCCTCATTTATCTGTTTGAAAACAAATTTAAAACCCAACAGGGAAAATATATCAAGAAAGCGAGCAGAGAGGAGTAGAAATTCAGTAATAAGAGCTGAAGAAGAGCAACAAAGAGGCTACATCTGCATTTGTCTACGTGGGCCCAACGGTGGCATTTTATGGCACCTGAAGATGCTGTAAATCTCTTTACCCACCTACAAGGAAATCACCTTCTTCTAAATGTCAGAGATGGCATTCACTGCTTTTATAATTTATGTGTGCCTGGAAGAGCCTCCTTCCTTTCCCTCACCCCCCAAGCTTTTCTGCAGATTTCAGCCTGGTGAAGGCTCAGCAGTACAAACACAAGAAGGGACGCGCAGAGACCCCACAGAGCTTTTCCAAAATGCAGGGAAGTGCAGCAGCCGTGTAAAAAAGCACCTGGGGATGTGAAACTCGAGTGCAACCACCAGCCCGGGGCTGTAACTCAGCCACGCTCACTTGGTGCCTCTCCATGAACACGGAGCAGCCCCCACTTTCCATTAAAGGGTTGAATTCCTTTGCTTTTCTCCAGGACAGAAGTTTATTTAGCAGGGTTTATTTAGCATCCTCAAGAGAGGATGGTATATGGGGAGTTCACAGCCTGGTGTAGCCCATAATAATCTGTTCATGTTCCTGTCTCCAAAGTCAATGGCAAACACAGCAACAGCCCCAGTTTCAACTCCCAGTTTAGTGCCCTACTCACTAGACCACAAAATTGTTTTTTATATAGACGGACACATAAAGATATGGATGGATGGCTCAAAGCCTGATTTTATTGCCATATGGACACCTAAAAATTAGCATGTTAAAATGCAAAGGGTTTTATCTGCTGCATATTAATGAGTTCCAATCTCCTACAATGAGGCAATAATGAAATGACCTATAAAAGCAGTTAACATCAGTGGAAGTGAGATCAAACAGAGCTTTGCTGCTAAAAACCCTCCTCTGACTACAGAGGAGCCAACTTCCCATCAGAAATTGCCTGCCCTTTACAGCACAGCCATCTCAAATGTGATGGAACCATTCCTGGGTCAAACATCCAACGCAATGCTGTCCATCCCCCTAAAATCCGGAGCTGCTTTGTGTCACCTCATCCTGCAAAACTCCTGCACCTTCAGTGGAAACCTCCCAGCACTGTCAGAACCAGGTTCAGACCTGGCCCCTCTGTGTGCATGGATTGACATCCTCAAGGAATTCATTTTAAATACCCACAGAGGGACTTTTTCCACCCCCCCAACCTGCTGAGATTGGTGAATTCCCTTTGGGTTTGGGTGTTCTTATACCCCCAACGTGCTCCATGTATTGCAGATATCCCCTGGGGCAGCAAGAGAGGCAGGGAAGCTGCAAAGCCACGCCGAGCTCGCAGCAGGAGAGATGGAACATATGTCTCCAACAACATGAAACGCTCTCGGTCGAGCTCTCAGCAGGAGAACTCCCACAGACTCCCAGAAACCACAAACATGATCTGCACGCCTCGCCAGGCGCTCCAGACACGTGATCCACTGGGGGGGAATAACTTCAGATTTGCCTTGTCCCCGTTTTCCCTGTGTTTCTTTCAGCTGATCACCAAGACAAACACGGCAGAGAACGTCCCTGCCATGTTTTAAGTCCTCGTGCAAGGACGTGAAGAGTGGCCAAAAAACCTGGTGGGTGCTTGGAGAACCGACAATGTGGGACACACGAGGTTGTCACTCCCATTGCAGATGAAGTGTTTTGATTTCTGGACCCCTCAAGCATGGAGCAACCACAAGCTGGAGAGAGTTACAGCAAGTTCTGAGAGCAAGCTGAAACTTTGAAATAGATTTCCCTGGAAATTTGGATCCATCAGCATTTCCAGTGAAATTAAAAGTCCGTAGGATTGTGCTGAAAGAGAAGATCGCAGGCGAATCCACAGACACTGACTACTTTTCTCCCCCCTAATTAATATAATTCTTTTCTTCTTCAAAGTGTTAGGCTATTTCATTACAAACTCAAACAGGGGACACTTTGATCTAAAGAATAAGGTGGTTCAGATCTCTGCTAATTAGCAGCTGTCCTTATAGATTTTGGCAATAAATCTGATGGAAAATTGTATTATAATCTGTCCTGCCTTACTCTGTGCTTAGGATGGGAACAGCACAGAGCATTAATTTCACATGATGGGACAGATGACATAGACATCAGTGTTGTACATTTTTCAACAAAAAAATTAGAGATATGAAAGTGAAAATTAATAAAACCACAGATTGTAATAATTGGTTGGTCACCAAGAGGGAAGATCTTTCTACGACCAAGAATAACGCTTTAAACACAAAATTAAAAAATATATTATTGGGAATATTAATGGGTAAAGCAGCAAATTTTCACATAATTTTGTTACCTTTTTTCTGCTGGCTACAAAACATGTTTTTGGGAGGGTTTGATGCAGGGACCCACAGCTCTGCTGACATAAGGAAGGGTTTCTATTGTATCAAAGGCCCTCTAAAGGAAGCACCTGCCCTCCAGCTCCGCCCCACAGCACTATTTAAGCCAGCCAGGCGGGCCAGGCCAGGGGATGGAGGTCTGAGATGCTGCAGGAGCTGCTGTGGGATGAGGAGCTGCTGTACCACAAGGATTTCTTGGCTGTGTAGAGGCACCTGGCAAGAGAAAGGTACTGGTGGGGGCAGTGGGGTGAGGAGATGGTGGGGGTTGAAATGTTTTGTCTTTTGGAGACTGAATTGAATCTAAGGATGGAGTTGATGACCCAGCAGTGTCTTGGATGGGCAGTGGGGTGAGGAGATGGTGGGGGTTGAAATGTTTTGTCTTTTGGAGACTCGGGATTGCATCCAAGGATGGAGTTGATGACCCAGTGGTGTCTTGGAAGAGGAAAGTGAGATGTTTCTGGAGCAGGGCCCCGTTTGCTTCGGAGCTTGGGCTGTGTCTGGTGGAGCAGTTGTGCCTTTTGGTCCTGCAGTGCCTCATCCCCAGTGCTGCTGAGCAGTTCCTGTCCTTGGGGTGTTGGGATGGAGGCTGAGCTCTGCCAGGGCTCTGGCATCCGTCAAAAACCAGAGCTGAAATGCAGCATTCTGCTTTTCCTGGCCTGTAGCCTTGAGTAGGACATTGTGGTTTTCTCCTTTCATTTCACTCTTGATGAGAAATCCATCCCAGCGTGTTACTGTATGTATTAAAAATATGCTTTAAACACCCAGCACTGGCTCTAGCAGTTGTCTGCAGTATTTTTGTTTTAAGATGCTTAAAGTATGAATAATGAGGACAGAAGGAGCGGGTCAGGGGATCAGGCATTACGTATCCAGAAGAAACAGGAAGGAATAGCATTCGGAAAACAAAATTATTTCCTTGAATGAACTCTTGACATGGATGGGAATTAACTTTGCCAAACCCAGATGGTGCTGCGAGGAGCAGTGAAGCTAATTCTTCCTCTTGCTGAAGTGCAGGGTAACCTATTTGTCCTTTCTCTCTCCTCGTTATGTGGTGATGAGATCAAAGCTGACATCTGGCTGCAGTTTTGCTGAAACTGGGCAAGTGATACTCTCTGCTGAATTCATGAAGGGGAAATATATTTGGAAAGGGAAAAGCTACTGGGGCTGCCTCCCAAAAGTTGGAGTGCTCAGCAAGTACCTTGTGTGCTGTAATATCTGCTGCTGCTTTGTGCTAAAAGGTAATGGATTAAACATTAATGTTCTAAACCACATTTATCATCTCAGCCTCGTTGCTGCATTAATCTGCAGGGCCGCTTTCGTGCTGCTGTGGTATTTACATCTGTGGAAAGAGGTTATAAAGCACAATTGTAGCTCAGAGTGACACAGAGCCTGGCGTGCTCCGGTGGCAGAGGATGGAGGCTCCTCTGGCTCCTGCTGCTCCTCCAGTGCAGCTGACCTGGGGCACGTTTAATTCTGGGGGGCTGCAGCTCAGGGTGTGTCTGTCCCTCTCGATGGATGGGTTGTGCCCAGCTGCGTCAAGCACCACTTAAAAATGTGTAGGAAGAAGAGAATCAAGTCTGCAGTGGACCAGAACTTCCAAAATGTGTTTTCCTTTTAAAGAACTATTCTTTCTGCATCCTCCAAGTGAAGTTAAGGGGCCTTGCTCTGGTGCAGAGCCCAGTGCTGGCAGGAGCTGTTTCCCCATGTGCTGTACAGAGCAAAGCCCTGATTTGTCCCTTTAACTCCATTTAATTTTCATAGCTGCACTTCTAAGTTCTGTGTCTAAATACAAGGTGCCAGTGCCTCCTGGAACTGGAGCAAGCAGCATATTTCTGAATTTTAGCTGAATGGTGTTCAATACCACTTTGGGATGTGCCATGCTGTCAGTGAGGGGAGCGCTTAGAGAAGTGAAATTCATGTTTTTCCAGCTTTTGAGCAGCACCTTTATTCCAGTGGTGTCTTGTGGCTGTAAAGGCTGTGGGTACTTAGTGTCCCCTGGAGTTCTGATATGAAAAGTGAAGTATTTTGGTCTTCCCCATGTCACTTGGGATGGCTGAGAAACGCTCTGTGACGGATTTAATGTACTCACGATTTCTACATAAATTTCATTTATCTTCGGGAAATGGGCGCCGCACAGCAAGTTTCAGAGGTGCTGATGTTGTATATCCTGAGAGTGCAAGTAAGGGGTTAAAATATCTCTTAAGAACTGTCTGGATGGCTTGTCCCCATCACACCGAAGCTGTCCACAGCTCCTCAAGTCCTCATATTAGACAAGTGAGTCTCTTGAGGGCAGAAAAGGCAATTCCTGGGAGGAGACTGGAGCCTGGAAAAGGCCTCCCCCTGCCCTTGTGCTTTGTGAAAGGAGGCTGCAGGGGTGGGCACTGTCCTGTGGAAACCTGGTGACCCTTTATCTTCACAAATCAATGAAGTTAGTGGGTGTGTGGATGGCACAGAATTCCTCCCAGACCTCTCCCATTCTTCTCTCTGCTTCCCTGGCAGCAATAAACAGGGGTAGGAATTCTTTCACCTTTAGATGTGTTCACTCGGCATTTACAACTCTTCCCAGGACAGAATATCCCAAATCTGGGACATCTGTGACCACAAGATCATTCTCCTGTTGTCTCTCTGTCCTTCTTAGACCTGAATTCAGGACTTTATTCTCTCCTGCGGCCTGGGAAGGATTTCAAATCCTCTGTTCAAGTCTCTTAAAAGAGCTCAGTAAATTTGTCAGCTGCCTTGGAGTGCGTGCAGGTGACACCAGACAAATCTCTCCTGCTAGGCAGCCTCAAGCTGAATTGAACACTTCACCTAGGTCTGCAGTTTGTGGAATATCTGTCTTCCGAGGGAGACTGGGTCCCAAGGCCGGGCTCTAGAGATCTCTGAGGTTTGGAAGAATCGGAAGTTTTGGCTTAAAGCTCTGCCTCTAACACTGATGTGAAATTATTCTGGGAGGAGCACAGAGTGGCCCAAGGAATTTAGGGAGTTCTTTTCTTTCTCAGCACTTCAAAGCCTCTTTGGCTTCTCTCTGCTTGGTTTCACAAGATCTTGCGATCCATTGCAAAGAGAACGTGTTCCTTCAGTCCTTTAGAAAAAGCTGTTTGAAGAAATAAAAGCCAAGCATTGAAAAGCTTTGTTTGCTCAATTTGCCGAATTTAGAGGCCCATTATGTTTGGCTCAGGGAGTCGATGGTGGAGATTTGCTTCCTGTGTGTGTTGAGACCTTTCCATGGATGGGGAATCTGCCGGGGGAGCTGGGATGGAGCTGACAGCTCCGGTGGGATCCCTGCGTGGGGACACCTCGCTGGGTGTCAGCAGACTTCGGGGGGGTGCAGGGCTGAACCTGCCTCAGACAAGTGTGATTAAAACATTGAATGTTTACCTGTGCAAAAGCTGCTTCGTGAGAAGCTCACGATGGTCGCACCTGTCCTGCCGAGTGCTCTCATCACTCTCTGCAAGCACCTTGGGCACTCTCAATTAATTAACTTGAAACCTTGATAATTATGGATTACCCTGAAAACCTCTTTAAACCATGGCTGGGTCTGGTTCAAGTCCTTCCCTTCTGGCTTTGATGTAACTCCACCACTGACTCAGGTGCTTCTCTTCTCTTTATTTAAGTGAGATCAGAAGCAAACTCTCAAATCCCAGTGCCTGAGTATCACCTGAAAACCTGTTTGCTGCGATTTACTTGGATTCAGGCTGAGCCAAAACAACCCAGGAGCTTTCCGAGGCTTTAGGATGTGCCTTGGGATCAATACTGAAATTATGGAGCTGCTTTGCATTGTTCAGTCATAAGGAAATATTGCAGGAGAAACTCTGCCTGTTTCTTACAGCTGGTTTGCTGCACAGAGCAAAATTTTCCATCGGGCACACAGGAGCCACAGGATCATTTAAGAACAAAGGGTAAATAAAAATAATAACCAAAAATAAACTGAGAACATGCCACCTTGTTATTTGTCCTTTAATGTTTTCAAAGCATTTGCATTTCAAAACACACTAATCTGTCCACTTTGATTTATTTTTATTGAAATACAGATCAAACCCCAAGCCTAAGGGAAGGGGGATTTTTTTAAATTTTTTTTTTTTAGCCTATGGCAGCGAAACAATTTTAATTTCTTTTAAATGTATTCTGCTCTCCTTTGTTCTTGCTCGGTCAAAACATGGATGGATTTGAGGGAGCTTTGCTCACTCAAGGAGTGACTGAGGGCTGCCAAAGTGCCTTTTTGGGTGTGTTTGTGGCTCTGCCCATCTCCCAGGCATCGAGGCAAGGTCAAGGAACTGCCCTGCTTCCATGATTCCACGGGAAACTCCGTGTTTGTGGGGGATGAGGGAGCCTGAGGGGAGGAGTTCTGTGATATTGCCTGACAAGCAGAGGATGCTGGCGGCTGCCTGGGCTCTTGGCTCCAGGGAGAGGCTGGAGTGGGCTCCAGGCTATTTTGGGATACAAAAGCAGCTGTTTGAGGTGCCCCCGGCTCCTGGGAGGTGCAGAGTGACCGTGCTGAGCTGCTTCACACCAAACCCCAACTCCCCCTGTCCTGGGGGAAGGACCTGTCAGGAGCAGGGGCACTTTGGGCATCTGCTGCCATCTCCAACCATCACTTTCCAAGGGGGAAAACCACTTGGTGAGGTTCTGATCCCTTCAGTTGGCCCCACTGGGTTTCAGACAAGATCCGAGGAGCCCATGGGTGACCCCCAAACTGGAAATCTGCCTCTCCCAGGGAAAAGCAGGCACTGGGAGGCTCCCGTAGGAGTGGGAGGATCAGAGTGTGTGGTTAACTCGCTGTGGTTTAGGGCTCCAGGATGGAATTCTCCCTTGTCATGGCACTTCCCATTGTCCAGTGCCTTCCCAGAGGCTGCTTCTGTGGTGAAAAAAGGGGTGAATTCTGCAGTGAAAGGCTCCTGAGCTCCCTCAAGCAAATATTGCTTCAGTGCTTCCGGCTCCTGGCTCTGGGCAGGTTTGTGACACAGTGGGTGAAATGGAACATGGCAGGTTATTCCCATTATTTGAGGCAAGGAAAAAACGACAATGGCTTTTAAATATCCTTTAAATATCTCAGTGCTTCTTTCCTGGGAGCCAAAAGCTTTCCTTGAATCACCCTGGACCCAGCCAGGCAGAGAACATCCCAGTGCTCATGGCCACTGGGGGTACTTCTTATCCCTGGGGATTGCTTCCACCCATAGGTTACAACCAGCAGATGCAATACATCAAAAAAAGCAATTTATTCACCTTGCTGGAAGAGGTGTGTTCCTAAATTGTTGATTCCCCCCACCTTTTCTCTCACCCCTCTTCACCTGACTTGTCTGACTATCTGATACGTGAGCTGAGAGGAAAAATCTTTCCCCACCACCACATTCCCTGCATGTGAAGAACAGGGAACGCTTTCCATCTCAATTCATGTTTTTAGCACAAAGGAGGATGAGACTTCTGTGCTCTTCAGCAAGGGATGGAATGGGAATCAGGTAATTGCCTAATTAGGAATTAAGGAATGGGAATTTAGGGAATTAGCCTAAAGGCTTTATTTTTGCCTGCTGGAGTCTGGTGTTTCTTGTTACCATCCTTAACTCTTTCCTAATGCCTTGTCCCATGACAAAACACCTGTTAGGAAGGCCATAATTCCAAAGCTGTCTCTAGGTGTGTTGAATGTTGAGTGGAGGGATGAAAGCAGCACAGGTTTTCGCTGTGCTGCCCTTCAAATTGCTTCTGAAAGGAAAAGGCAAAACATGCCAGGCCACATGAAATGTGAAAATTCTTGTGTTTCAATGAGCTTTGCATGTGTGGAGAGATCATGCTTGGCTTTGTGTGTGTGTGTGTGCCCCTGGAATGTGCAGGGAAGATTAGCAGCCAGAGCACGTGATCTCAGAGGAGGAGGAAAGACAGAAAATCCGAGTGGAAATTTACAGCTGCAGCTGGAGACACTTGAACTGTATCAGAATAACCTCAGTAATTCTGCCCCTCTGGAAGATGCTGCAAAGGAATAACCCATTTCTTCATCCTAATGAATAATGGAGAACGCTGCTAATTAGGAAAGGTTTTATTCTGGTAGGTTTTATTAAGGAATATCAATAAGCAGCATCTTGAACAGCAGGAGAATGGAGATGTGCAGGGAAGCTTTAAAGGCAGGGCTCTGGTGAATGCTGCCAAAGAGAAAGGTGGGAAAACTCCTCAAAATACTACATGGAAAAGAAGCTGCCCTGGCTCAATTCCCACGCTGTGGTGAGGGGTGGGTAGTGGGATCCTTCTCAGAAGATCTAATCCAAGGCAGAAGGGACTTGTGCATCTGTTTTCCCAAGGGGCTGCCAGCCCAACACACTCGGTGTTTGTGCTGCTTTGGGTGCGTGGTGCCTTCCAGGGCTGGTGTGGGAGCTGAACTGCCCAAACTGTTCTCTTGGGACACTGGAACGGCACCGAGCAGCCCTTTCCAAAGTTTGCTTTGACAGCAAACACAGAGTAGTGACAAGCGGGACCTGTTTCACCAGCACAGAGGGGATGTGCTGCATCTCCTGAGGGAGAGCAGCACAAATTTCTCTTCCCACTGCTCCTAAGAGTGGAAAAGGCCACGGGAGGCGTTATCTAGAGAGAGCTGTGGTGATCCCCTCTGTTTATCTGGGCACACTCCCGTGGGAAGGCAATGCTTGTTCATCAAACTGGTGTGAGATAAAATGGTCTTTTGAACTGTCCCGAGCGGCTCTCCTGGAAGGTGTGATGCCAACGGGCCTTTTTAGCATTTTTTTGAAATTCTAATTACTCTTAAATATCTTTTAGCAGGCCTAGCTTGAGCCCAGGTTTAGCTCTGAAGATGACATTTGTGATTTCCAGGGGTTTGCTGGTGTCAGGAAGCTCGAGATGTGTGAGCAGCTGGATGTGTCAAAGCACAGCAACCAGGTGACAGTGCTGGAATGGATGGGCCTCTGGGCTGTTAATTTACTGGATTTGGTATAAAACAAACTTTTCTCCTTTTCATGAGTCACTCCAGCACCCGTTTGAAGGGTCTCTGCAGAAGTAAGTGAGGTCAGACTTAGGCACTGTGCAGTTTTGGGGCGAGTCACTTTTAATTGTGCCCATAACCCACAGTGGGCAGCCCACTCATCTCAGGAGTCCCAAGTAAATTAAATTGACTGGAGATGCTCAGTTTTGCTGGTGAACTGAGTAAGGAAGCAAGGATTTGACTTTTACAGTGACATTAAGTGACAGTGACTGCTTGCAGCAACCCCAGTGCTGCTGGGTGTAGTTTGAATGGACTCGGAAAACATCTTTGAAATATTTTCTCATCTGCCATGCATTGCAAACAAGGCCTTGCAAGGCTGGAGCAAGCCAGGGGGAGGCCAGATTCCTCCTCTCTGCTTTTTTTTTTTCCTCCTCTCTGCTTTTGTTTTCCTCCTCTCTGCTTTTTCCTCCCCACAGGCATGGCCACGACACAAATTTGGAGTATATTATGAGTAATGTATGGTGGCACTTTGGATCCATCCTGCAAATGCTGCTGAGGGATTTAGTTTTCCCTCTGCTAGATACTTTTATCCTGTAGAATCCTGAGGAGGACACCAGGGTGGTTATAGGGATGGAGCAGCTCTGCTGTGAGAAAAGGCTGAGAGAACTGGGATGGTTCAGACTGGAAAAGAAAAGGCTTTGGGGTGATTTAATTGTGCCCTTCCAGTGCCTGAAGGAGCTACAGGAAAGATGGGGAGAGACTTTTTACAAGGGATGGAGTGACAGGACAGTGGGGAATGGCTTTAAACTAAAAGAGAGTAGGTTTAGATGGGATATTGGGAAGGAATTTTTCCCTGGGAGGGTGGGGAGGCCCTGGCACAGGGTGCCCAGAGCAGCTGTGGCTGCCCCTGGATCCGTGGCAGTGTCCAATGCCAGGCTGGATGGGGCTTGGAGCAACCTGGGCTAGTGGAAGGTGGCCCTGCCCATGCCAGGGGTGGAGTGAAATGAGCTTTAAGGTCCATTCCAACCCAAACCCTTCTGTGATTCTGCTTCTCACAGGCCTTGTACCTACATTCACATCTCAGATGTCTGAGGTGCAGAGAGAAGGAAAAGCTCCTCTGTTTAAAGCAATTTTGACAAAATGTGCAGTTTTTATGCCTGATTTTGAGTTAATCAGTGTCTGGGAGCTTCTGGTTTGAGTGAGCACCCATCACCTGCCCCCAGCTCATGAATTCCTCCATGGGGTGCAGCGTCCCCCCTTTTCCTGTGCCTCCAGTTGGTAGCAGAGTCCTCAGCACGGGAAAATTCCACTGACACTTCAAATGCTGCAGTGGAAGCCATGCTAAAGTTTGAGGTGGGGGGGGAGAAAAAACCAAGGTTTAGATCTGCAGAGCAAGCAACTCGATTTACTAATGATGCCCACTGAGGCTTCAGATGAGAAAGCTCCTCACGAGAGCTGCACGATTCCTGCGAGCTCTGCCTGGCGCTCCAGCGCAACGTGAAGGGGCTGCATTTGGGAAAGAGGACAGGGGGATGCATTTGTCCTGTTCTGGGCGGGTGAATTCTGCATGCTTGGGGGGTCTCGTTGAGATCCTTGATGCGTTTGACCCTTCTAAGGTGTCTGCAGTGAGATGATTGCTGGCACGAGCACCAGCGGGCCTTGGGGAGCTTGCAGCGGAGCTGTTTGAGCCCTGCACAGCTCTGTGGCTGCTCTGACTGAAGCAGAGACCTTTTAAATGAGTTGTTTCAACTTCCCAGAAATAGGTGGGGAGCTGACCCATAACTGTGCTGCCAGGGAACTGCCTTCCCCTCTGAAAAATGTGTGTTTTGCTAGAGAAGCACTAACAGGAGAGCACCTCTCGGTGCACATCATAGATCAGATTAAAACACTGAGCTGTGCAGGTACTGAAAGATCCTTTTGGAGGGAGCTTTTAATGTCCAGGGATGGATTCATCTGGTCTGACAGCTCATTAGGTTGAATATTGGGCTTCCTCAGAGCTATCACTGGCGAGGAGTCTCCTGTGGACCTGTTCAGCTTAATCAAACACACACTTCCCAAGCAGGCCAGATGTGCCTGCCCTCCCCAGTCAACTTTGTGGATGTCTAAAATGAGACAGATGAGTCCCTGCCCTGTGTATCCATCCTGCCTCCCAGTTGCTGCTGTTAATAACTTGGCAGCAAGGTGCCCTTGGTTCCACTTATCCTGCATTTATAAATAAATATTTGGTGTGTCGGTGAGTCAGCCCCATTGATCTGAGGTAGTTATCTGAGGTTTGAATTGATTTCTTATCCCTGGCCAGTAAATGTTTTTCTAAGATGTGCCAATTGTGGACTGCTTAGGAAGCTCATCAAAATGTCAGGCTTAGTTTGAGTCCTGGCCAGACTGAGAGCAATTACACCCAGTCCCACGCTCTGAGTGAGACCCAGGCAGGTGCAGTCATGAAAAAATGTTCAGAACTCATTTAGGTCTAAAAGATATCCCACCTGATAAACTCTCCTCTTTGCCCAGAGGTCCTCCTGGCAAGAGCCTTTTGTTGTGCCTGAACAACTTGAGATGATAGATTTTATTGCAAATGGGCCGGAGATGTTTCTCCGACGGAGATTGCACTTCTGTGCTGTTCACTTACTGCAAACTGAACCAAAAATATGTTTATATACAGAAATGGAGGGAGGGAAGTTTGTGATTGCTGTGTCTTTTCTTTTCATTGCAAGCCTTAATCTCACTGAATAGCTGCCTATCACTCAGCTATCAAGTTTAATGATGAAGAGAGGAACAGAAGTGTGCTTTTGGCTGGGCTCCTTATCCAAATGCTGTGATCTCTGTCATGGAGATTGACAAAGCTGCTGTTGCTGGGGTTTATTTACGCACGCTGGCGTGCACGGGCTGGGGACAGGCTTCTCCTCATGCTGCATCCCTGGAGACAGATGTCAGTGCTGCTCGGGGAGAGGTGCTGCTGGGCACCGGGATGCTCTGGCACGCTGTCCATCTTGTCAGCTTGAACATCCCTCCCCAGCCAGCTCTGTGTGAGGTGTGTGAGGGAGTTTTGCTGCCCTGTCTGTGCATGGGATATGCCAGGGTGTCTCCGAGTGAAGAGGTGGCTGCTCCTGAGCAGAAGTTGGTGTTGGAGTTATTGACCTGATATTGTTCTGAAACCTGGTGCCATTTCCAGATCACCATCTCAGCCCAGGGGTTAACCCAGGAGGGGTTAACATCACCTTGTTTCAGGATCACTGGGTTTAAAAACCAGCAGAGATCCAGGAAACTCGAGGGTGCATAAATAACCAAACAAGTCACTCTGGAAGTGACCCCCGCTGGGCAGAGGAGTAGGTTTGAAAGGTCAGACTTCAAAATACCTCTGGAAACTTATTTCCCATCTTAGAGGAGCTGCATTTCATGACAGCATAGTCTACTTCTAGAAGCCAGGCACGAGCAGCTGCCCACAGTTACTGCCAGAGCTGTTCAGCCCCATCCAGGAGTGGCGGGGGCTGTCCATAGCCAGGGGGTGGTTCCTGCTCAGCAGATGGGCAACGTCCACCCATGGGACATAAACACTGACTAAAGAACAGTCCTGTCCTGCCAGAAGGCATTCTTTGGGTCTCAGGCAAAAGGGGTTTTCTGGTTAACTTAGTATTAAGTGACTTCTGTGTTAGAATTTCAAACTTGCTCAATGCCGCCTCAATGCGTTTGTACCCACCCTAATAGTTTGGTCTTTCACCAGTTTGTATTTATTCATTTTTCCAAAGCACAACAGCAGCTCAATAGCTTCATTTTGCTCTGAGTGTAAATATGAAACTCAACTCCCATCTCTCCTTTTCCCCTCCCTCCCAGGGTTTATGATGTCCCTGTCAGCAGTGGCTGGAGTTGAGCTCCAAACCAAATCACCCACAGGGAGTTACCCTGTGATACCTCTTGGCCCTTGAAGGCTCCCCTGCTAAATGGCTGGAGACTTCTCCCAGCAGCTGCCATCAGGTGTAAATTATTGCTGGAGGGGACAGAATTTGGAATGCAGCTGCAGGCCAAGGCCACTGCTGGGCACAAAGTTTCTCCCTTTCAGCCTGGCCAGGAGCTGTGACTTGGCTCCCTGTTAAGGTCTGGAACAGCCACCAGGACACACCACTCCAAAAATGAGTTCGTTGACCCAAATTGGTTGGATCCCAAACTGAGCAGCTGAGAAATGGAGCAGGAAGGCAGATTGGGGTTTTGTTATGGCCCCGTGGAAGCAAATTGAGTTCAGGCCCAGCAGGTTCTGCTACATCTAATGCTCTGAGTTGTTTTGTTTATTTTGCTGGAGGGAAGTGTTTTACCCTCCCTGACCATTAATCAGGTTTAAAGAGCCAATTTTATTAGTTACTCTGCTCCACACTTTCTTCCCCCCTGCCTCTTGCAGGGTATTTTAAATAATATGAATCAACATTCAGCTTGAAAACATTAAAATACTTGCCAGGGAAATTTCAAATAAGTGCATGAAAGGATATATAAAGTAGGATCAATTTAACTGGAAAATGCATTACCCATGTAAGTCCTAAATAACTGCTGAGTGTGAAAAGGCCAATAAAAACAAACAAATCAATAGAATTAATTAACTGGGAGGCGGTGTGGTCTAGCAGAGAGACCACAAGGATGGGAATGAATCCCCTGGTGATTTCAGCCTGTACTCCAGGACTGAATAAGTAGGTATTTAGCCTTCAGTCCCTTTTTGAAGCTGTCTGAAGGGTTTAGGTGTTCACATCAATAGGACTCAGATCCTGAGATGCCTCCCCTTTGTGTGTCTGCACCACACACGGAAGCGCCGCTTAATCATTGTGCTTCCAGCGAGTGCTCAAGGCAGGGAGTGAGAAATCAAAGATATCCAGGGCTGAGGGTTTGAACTGCTCTGGTGAAGGCGGTGACAAACCCTGTCCTCCCCATTACACGGGTGCAGGATGCAGCTCAGTCTGCAGCCCTGCAGAATTAATGATCTTCAAAACGACTGCTCCTCGGTTCACCATCTCCGCCAAGAAACGCAGGGAAGTCCCGGTGGCCTCCAGGGTTTAGTGCACACACCACTTGTAAAAGCCCTTTTTGGATGGAGCCTGCTCTGTGTTTCGTCTCCCTGAACGTGGCCAGTTCCCGTAAGATTGGCAAGGCAGTCCCGAATTAATCAAAATCCCTCCCAAAACCCATCCAGCAGCAACAGCTTGTTGCGTCCCGGCCGTGGCTGTGCTCTTGCAGAGGGCACAGCCCCCCAGCTGAGGTGGCATCACAGCTGAGATAAAAGCTGCTGCAGCTTTACCTGTTGTGTTATTGCAGGGCTTTTTTTCCATGAGCTTGACTGAATTTTCATCTGGTTTTTAAGGCCTTTGCAGCTTTAGGCATGAGCTAACAGCGAGTTTGAAGCACGACCTGTAGGAGTGGCTGACTTGAGAGCCAGACTAGTGAAAATCCCATCTCCTCAGCCCTGTCCCATGGATCTCTGTCCTTTCTTCTCCACCAGTAAATCCATTTCCCAAGAGCTGCATCCTTCAGGCTGTTTATTCAGCTTAGCTCAAAATGCAATTTCCCCTGGGCTGGGATCACAGTTTAAGTTCCGACTCTGCTGGGCAAATCCACAGGGCTGTGATGTCTTCTAATGCATCTCAAAGTGCAGCTTTGGTCTGGCACAGGCTGGGGCTGAGCCCGTAAAGCAGCAGACAAAGCTGGCAGCAGATTACTCCTAATTAATCACCCCAAGATACCCCATCTACAGGATAAATTTTGTCTGTTTGTGGCAGTCCTTTGACATCACGGACATTTTTTACCTGCCACCCCTTTGCACTTTGATAAATAACCCGGAATCAACTCCTCCAGCTTGACCCCAGTGAGGTGATTTATTTCTGCAAAGCAGCTTCACATTTCATCTCTGCCTTACCCTGCCTTTTATTCCTTTCCCTAGAAAACAAACACAGACCTTTTCCCCCAGCATGACAAACCTAGAGCAGTCCAGGGATGGTACCCAGAAGAGCACTGGGCTCTGCAGACAGGAAAATCATTTTGGCAAAGGTTTTTTTTTTTCTTTTTCCTGAGCAATTCCAGCCCTAAACAGGCCAGGCATGGTCACAGCTCCTTCCCTTCCCTTCTGCCACGGTGACACTTTGCATTTCCTGCCCCAGCCCATGCGTGAGCCGAGGGACAGACAAATGCATTTGGATAAAAACCTCCGTGCCCTCAGCTGAAGATCAAAGGTAAATTTGCTCGCAGCGCTGAGTGGCGGATCTGGAAGGAGAGCTGTATTAGCATCAACAATGGGATTAATTAGTCCCCGCTTGGAACCTCTCGAACGCAACCACGCAGCCTGGACGCTGTTTCCTCGCTGCTTCCCAGCCCTGCACCCGCTCTGGAAAAGGGACCTTGTTTTCACAGCAGCGTGGGCTCTGTTTGGAGCCAGGGGAAGGCAGAGGTGTGCAGCAGGCTGGGCTGCCAGGCTGTGGGAAGCACAGATAACAGAGCGAGCTTTCAACAGGCTCCTGTCAAGCTTTTGTGGAGAGCGCAGATAACAGCTGAGCGAGCTCTTGGTAGGGAATTTGTAGCAGGCAGGGCTCTGGAGCGTGCTGGGGTGTCAGGAGAGGGGCTGAACGTGCCCATAATGGACCAGGTTATCCAGGCAGCTCTGCCTCCGTTTGGGTTCTTTCCCCTGAGTGCTTTCCCAAATGAAATTTCTTCAGGAACCTTGCTTTGTGCGCGTCCTTCATCTGCAGGCTACAGCAGTTCTCTGAAAGAGCTGCTGAGCTAGAAATTCACTGTTTTACAGACAAAATGTCAGATCACCCCGGTGTCTGTGTAAAGCCATTCCCCCCCCCCACCAATTTTTCTGGGGTTTGTGATGAAAACTGTCATTTATTAAAAGAATATCCCCTCCCCAGTGCTCTCCAGTGCTGAGTGCTTGCGTGCATGAGGCAGGAGCTGCACACCCGAGTTTTACACATTCCCACGCTGAGGAGTGGCAGGAAGCAGAAAATGCACCCCGTGGTGTGTGCGTGGCCCAGTCTGAACTGTGGAGCCCACGAGTGGGGTTTGTGTCTGAGTCTGACACGTGGAGTCTTTTCTGCCAGTCACTAAAATTAACTTTATCCAGGCAGTGAAGTTAAGGGGCAGAGAGGCAGGGTTAGGGATTTTTCTTGGTGGAAGGAGTGGGGAGAGGGAAGTGATATGGGAGCTGCCTGCCCTGCCTCTAAAAGAACTATTTAATTAAACTATTTTATTTTGCCTTCCCCCCTCAAAACCCACCTTCCTGTGAGCCCCGTGCACAGGAGCAGCACAGTCTCAGAGACATCAGGTTTCAGCTTCAGATCACAAATAAAAAGCCCTTTTCGTGTTCTCCTGGTACCTGTGTGAGCTCTGTGATCCAGCAGGTGCCCTGCAGCCTGTTTGTGCCAGCAGGAGAGGGAGGGCAGGGTCAGGGCAGGCGTGATAACTTTTGTTAGATGCTGCCAGAGCTGGTACCTGCTGATAGACCCCTAATGTGGATAAATGCTTTTCTATTGCTTTTCCTTTAACCTGTTTTTTATGCAACCCAAAAGACCTCCGTATCTTGAATATCTTTCACCCAAAATTCCTCCATATCTTTCCAACCCCTTCCCTTTGCTCGTAGGGGCTTTATCAGAGCATAGAGGCAAAAGCCTTGTTTGCAGAGAAGCTGGGGAAGAGACAAAGGAGATTACTAGTTAAACACAAAATCCAGAATTTTAGAGCTTCAGGAAGAAAGAAATGCATTTCTAAAGGTTGTACCAGGGCGTTAAAGGAAACACAAACTGACTACTGAATGTTACTTTTCCACTTGACATCAGAATTTCTGTGTGAGAACTGAGGTAACTTTAGCATCAGTGCCCATACGAAGCATAATTGCTGTGGCTGAGGCTTTCACTTGCTGCACTCAGAAGCTTTTCTAATTTACAAGTGCCTTTCATGGAGAGTGACCACATTCATCCTCTCCATGCTTCCATCCAGCCTCCCAAACTGAGGTGAGAGCAGAGATTGGTGTGAAGTGCAGATCAAAATCCTGGGCTTGAGCCAGCTTTGGCCTGGCAGGGGTTTTATTTTATTTTATTTATTTTATTTATTTTATTTATTTTATTTTATGTATTTTATTTTATTTATTTTATGTATTTTATTTTATGTATTTTATTTTATGTATTTTATTTTATTTTTATTTTATTTTTATTTTATTTTTATTTTATTTTTTATTTTATTTTTTAATTTTATTTATTTATTTATTTTTATTTTTTATTTATTTTGTTTTATTAATTATATTTTATTTTTTATTGTTTAATATTTTTTATTATTTATTATTTATTTTTTTTTGTTTTGTTTTATTATATTTTTAATTGTATTTTTATTTTATTTTTTAAATTTATTTATTTTATTTTTACCATTTGTTTTGTTTTATTTTTTGTTTTTTTTTTTTTAATTTTATTTCTTGTATTCAGGAGAAAGGAGTAAATACTGTGCAGTAACAAAGCTGTCAAATCCAAACTGCTTTTCTGATTTGTCCTGTTCTGTTCAAAGGTCCTTCCTACAGTGCTGACCTTTGTCTCAGAGTGGCATCAGCACTGAACTTGGTCTTGCAACCCTCAAATATGAATTTCCTTGGCCTAAGGATGGAGGGAGATGTAATTCTGTGCCGCTGGAAGCACAAACATGTTTATTCCCATTAGATAAATCGCTTAAGTTCACTCTTAAGTGTTTTGTTTAATGAACCCTGATCACTTTGCAAAAGCTTCCTGAGCATGTTTGGGAGAGCCAAAAATAAATCCAAGGTGTCTGGGTTCTTGACAGCATCTCCCAGCAGGTCCTGCTGCTCTGTGGGGTCTCTTTAAAGCTCTGAGCTGCGCTCCTGACTCTCTGCTGGTTTTACAGTCTGTGTGTTTAATAACTGGCCGTGGAATTAGAGATGTCATCAGTTCAGCGAAGGCTGTTCTGCACCTCATAAAACATCAGCCTCCTGTTTCCAGTGTTTTATGCAGAAGGATTTGCGTGGAAGCAGTAACCTTGCAGCCCTGAGTGCTGAAGAAAGCCGAGAGGCGGTAAAATGTGTCTAAACCAGCTCTGCAGCTCTTTGCCCTTGCTGCTCAGGTGCACATGAGCTGCTTGGAGAGCCAGGTGTCCCTCAGGTGCCTCAGCTCCGAGATCCGTCCTGCGGAGACTCCGTGTGCCCAATAAAATGATTTGAAAGGATTTGGACTAATTATGTTTTAAATACTTAGCGTGGGAAGGTCATCTCTGAGCACGGCAGGGCTCACAAACCTGGGAGAAATGCCTTGTGCAGCCCAGCTGGGTGATGGACTCGTGCTGAGCCCTCCGGAGAGGATCCCACAGCCGCGCCCGGGGAGCTGAGGAACAGCCTGGCTCTGAGAACAAGGCTCCTCACTTCTGCACTGAACTTGTCTCTGTCCCACGGGGGCCTTTTTGTCCTGTCAGTCGTTCAAAGTTCCTTCAGATCCAGGAGGAGGAGGCAGCAAGTGAAGTGATACAAGGAATGCAGGTGGTGGGACTCAAAGGGCAGGCTCTGAGCTCTTGCAGGAAGATTTGGGATGACATGGACTGGGCAGGAACTGTCTGTGCCTGGATTAGTTCAGTTTGCTCTTTGATCCTGACCCGGCGCTTGGAGGATTTCCCCTGTGAGGACGGATAAGAGCAGGAGTATCTCGGGTACCACACAGATTTAAACTAAGTCCGGTGGAGAGTTTCAAGTGAGAGCCCTGCTGAAAAGGTGACCACACTGGGACCTGAGTGCTGGCCACAACAGGGGCTTCTCAGACGACCTGGGGCAAGTGGGGTTTTGAGCAATCTCTGCTCACGATACAGCTTTGGCCTCAGCTCCCACGTCCTGGAAGAGCTGTGCCAACCCCAGTTTCAGTGAGGAAGTGCCCTACTGACACTCACTGGTGTTCCTGAAATCTGTCTGGAGGCTGCCTGGTGCCATGGCAACCTTTGTGTGCTTGCAGCTCCTCCTCAGGGATGGAGGATTCCTGACTTTGGTCCTTATTTCGGGGCTGATTCAATCCCCAGACTGGGCTGGAGGACCCTCAGCCCAGTCCAGCCCCTGAAACTCAAGGTACTGAGCATGTCCCAGTGGCTGCCCCATCAAACTTCTTTAGAAAGCAACTGTATTTGCAATTTTTTTTTTTTTTAAATGGTTAATGGGAGTGACAGATACTTATTACTCCTTTCAGGCACAGGACTAATTGTCTCCTGTCCCTAGTAAGCAATTTAAAGAAATGCTGGTGTAGGAAGAATTAGATAATGAAGCTCTTTTCATCTGACACTTACATATAATTTACTTTTAAATCAACTCCCCTGGGAGGTGGCACAAGCTGTGACAGTGCAGAGAATATTTTAATGGTTTTGGCACGAAGTCAAAGCAGAAAACTTTCTATTTTAATCCCAGGACGCCAGTGGCTAATATTTCAAAACAACAGGGGGTTAAGGGGGTGGGGATGTTAAATGTGATGTTGCAAACTGAGGTCACTGTGATCAAAAGGAGCTGGTGGGGACAGATCTGTGCATTTTAAATACCTGCTTATTATGTTCTTTTAGTGGTGTTAATAAAAAAAATACCACTCTGGAGAAGGTGTAGGAAGAGCTGGGTATTGCTTGGCTCCATCCCAGCTCTAGGAGAGAAGAAAAGATTTCCCTTCAGTGTATCAATACATGTTATTGCTTTGCCATATTCCTCTTCTGAACAAACGTTCTTACAGAGTCCATGGTCCTTTGTGTGCTTAGGGATTTCAGTGTGGCTGTTGATATTAAACAGTGAAACTCTTCTCTGTGAGAGAAGAATTCCCATCCCTGGAAGTGTCCAAGGTCAGCTTGGATGGGGTTTGGAGCAGCCTGGGACAGTGGAAGATGTCCCTGCCCATGGAATGAGATGATCTTTGAGGTCCCTTTCAACCTAAACCATTCCATGATTCCAACAGGAAAGTTACGTGTCTTTATAAGTAAATTAAATATTGATCTCTGCTTATGACGTTTAAGTGCTGTCCGGGTGAACTGGAGCAACACTTGCTCCTCCTCAGGCTGCAGTTCCCACCGTGCTCAGTTTCAGGTGATTCTCACTGGTGCTCACACCTCCAGGCACACGTGGAGCGGGACGGGAGAGGCTTCAGCGCTGACTTGAAAGAGAAAACAGACACGTGCTGCAAAGGCCCTTTTGTCTCCTCTGTCCGAAGATGTTTTGTTAGGAAAGGGTTGGTCAGTTCCAGATTTTAATATTTCCCAGGCAGTGGGAATCCATCCCCAAAGCTGCACAATGTCCCTGTGCTCAGGGCTCCATGCAGGCTCCTAAATCAGCCTAAATCCATTCAAGTCTTACTCCATGGCTGCTGTTAAATTGAGTCCCTGAAGAGAGTATGAGTTTGGAGCCATAACAGGGCAGAACAGAGAATGTTCCTTTAATTGTTTTTATCCACCACTCGGAGTCACTAGAGTAGTGGAGTAATTAGGGAATTGTGGTGTATTTCAGCAAAAGCACCACTTCCCTCCTTCCCTCTCCTTTTCTGGGGAAACCGTATTTCAGAGGTTGTCACATTTATAAACCCGAGGAAGAACCTTGTATGCAATAATCCCGACCTCATCATGTCTTAACTAAGCCCTTTCTGCAGGGATTTATGGTGACTAGAGAAGGCAGTAAATAATAACCCGAATGGCATGAGCACAGTGTGGCACCAGCCCTGCACTCCGTGACTTTTTTAACTGGAACCCCTTCTGCAGCTGGCCTGGGAATAATTGGTTTTTTTCTCTGCTGCTCCTTGGGAGGTGAAGTTCCCAGTGCAGGGCAGTAAAGGGAATTGTTTTGGGGTCCCTGAAACACATGAGCTGCTTTTAGCAGAGCAGGGAAGCAGTGCCAGCATTCCCTGCCTGGGAGGACACCCTGTGCCAGGGCCGAGGGAATGGGAGGGAGAACAATCCAGCACCTGATGGATTCAGGGCACAACCACTGGGGCTCAAAGCACGGAGCTGGTATCAGCAAAGTGTGTGGTGTAGGGGGGAAAAAGGCCCCCAGGGGTCTGGGTTCTCCAGCATGTTCAGCTGAAGCGGTCAGGTAAAAAATTTGCACTGCACTGACTCAGAAAAAAGCAATTTTAATTTGTCAGTCTCAGTTTTGGATGAGCATTCTTGGCCCAATATTCTCACCTGGAAGGGCAAAATTGCAGGGGTGAGGGAATGACTGCAGAGCAGAAAATCTGGGGGTGATGCAGCACACACAGGGACTGCTGGGGCCCTTTGGCTCCCCAGGATGAGCAGGAACGTAGCCATGAGTAAAGATTTAAATACAGATTTGGCACTGTGCAGCTCTCCCTGCAGAACATATCTTCTGTGTGCACTGCCCAACGCAACCTGGGCTTGGGGGTGGGATTTTATCTTCCTGTTTAATGCACCCTGGGGAACATCTCAGCATCCAAACCAGTGGTGATGCCTGGGGCGGCCACCTAAAAACAGAAGAAGGGAATAAAGGTGGGTATTTGTTTGAAGGGGCTTCAAGGTGCACCCTGGGAAGTCAGAAGGCGACACCCAAGCTGGACCCCGAGTCATGGGTTCTTCACACTTTTATAAGTTTGGATCTTTTGCATATCAGGGTTAATTCTCCAATTAAAACTTCAGTTAATGATGCAATCTCCCCAAGTTTACTCCCCCTCCTTAAGATGTTGGTTTACACATTTTGGGCCTGGGACAGTCTGGGTGTCCTTGGAGAGCAAACCCAGAGAGGTTTGTTCTGTCTGACCAGCAGGAGAGAACAGCAGCTCACAGGCCACAGGAAACTGCAGGGTTACACCCCAGCAGCACAGGATTTGAAAAATATAAAAGTTAAAACCTAAGGCATCAGTGGAAGGGCCACCTCATGTGGAAGGATGGCTGGTGATCAGCTCAGCACTGAAGTCAAATCCTAGGAAGGGAATAGCCAAAAGGACTGGGATGTCTCCATTTAGAGGCGTTGCCCAGCCACACTCCTGATCTTTAGCTATTTTCTTCTGTTTCGAGGGAAAGCAAGGAAAGGGAAGCTGTTAGTTCAATTCTTTTCCTCCAGCAAATCTGAAAAGTACCAGTTACATCCAAAAGCTGAGAGCATCAACTTCTTGTATCACCACTTAATTTGGAGAAAACAGCAGATTTCAGAACCAAACTAAAAAGGTTTGGGGTTTTTTTTCCTCCCAGAATTACCCTCAGTTTCCCTCACTGCTGCCTCCAGCACCAAGCAGATTGGGCAGAGCTGCCACACAAATGCCTTTTCTCTTATGTGTTGCTCTTTGCAGCTGCCTGTTGGACTGGTGCTGTTGAAAAACTGAACTGTTTATCTTTCACTTGGTAAGAATTAGTGGTTTTCTGCTCTCAAGGCTGCACAAGAAGTATTTTCTCCAGCCTACCCCAGGCTGAACTCCACAGGATCAGCGTGTGGCACTGATAAATCCGCTGTTTGTGCTTCCCCATCTGCTAGCTGCTCCTCAGCCTGGGTATCCAGCTCGGCGCTTGAAATTCAGGGGATGGAGTTTGGTAGCGAGCAGACTTCAAATCACGGCTGCTCTGCTGCTTGAGTGAGAGTCAGGAAATGAGGACAGCGCAGGAAATGAGGGTGACCTCTTCTGCTGAGGTATTTGACACAGCAGAAGGTCACCAAGCGTGTCCAGTGGCATCAGGCCTGACTCCATATTTATATCAGTCCTGTGCTAATGTAAAGCTGTTGCTGGAGCCTCTTGAGGAAGAGCTCAAAGCACTCACAAGGGTCTGAAATAGTGGGAGTATCACCTCCAAGCTGTGTTGCAGGGCTGGAGGGAGGTTTCTCTGGGAGTTCTGTTGCTTTGGCACAGTCTGAAGTGGGGGGCTCACAGAAATTCCCTCGCTTTTCCCCAGCAGATCCAAACCGGGGTGGATCAGGCAGGGTAATGCCCCTGAGAAAATTGTTTGGACTGCAAAAATAGCTCAGTCTGAAACCCTGCTGCCTGTTCCAGAGCTGCTGCTCATCCTTCCTTTGTGGCTCTTCCTCTCAGATCTGATGCAAAGTCGATGGCAATTTTCCTGTTGACTCTGACGGGGCTTTGTATCAGCACTTAATTGATTAAACAGCTCTTTTCTTAGAGCAGCTACAAGTACACATTATTAGGCACACCTGAGAATTCAATCATGCCCACAGAGCTCCTCAGGGAGGTGCCTCCAAATTCAAGGACCATCCAGCAGGAAATTTAAGGATTCAGCTGTTTCACCCTCCTCCGTTTCCTTCCATGCAGCGACTGCACGTTGATGTGTGGTTTTGTTCTGTTTTTAGGTGCTGAACGCACCAACCCTGGTTCTATTCGTCGTGGGATATGCAGATCAACAAAATAAGTGGGTGAAACCTGTGCTGGCCTTAATATTTGTCTGTCTGGTCAGTAGAAGTGACTGTGTGCAGATTTTTCTCATGATTTCTCCTTTATGCTATATAGTTACAGATCGCAAAACCCACGTTTTTTAGGTGTATCAGCACCCCCTTTCACTTCTGCTCCTGAAAACATTAAACCAGCATCACGGTTTTCTGGAAATATATTTCACATTTTTACTGTCCTTCCTCCCAAATCAATACACCTTTGCAGCAAAGTTTTATTTTCGGGTGATAAGCAAGGAGTAGCTGCAAAGCTGTTGCATTCAGTGATGCTCAGGGGTTTCGATAAGCTGGTCCATTTTTTGAGGGAGTGAAATCCTGAAAACCCTGAGGTGATTTCTTTCTGTCGAGCAATATTTGAGATTCAAGATCTTGCAGTGGGACCAAGAGTTTTGGTGGAATATTTGAACTTAATAGGCATTTATTTATAGGCAAAAAAAAAAAAAGGGTGCTGTGTATTTTTGCGTTGCGTAATTACATAAATATTTTCTTCCCATTAGGTTGCGCTGTACAAAATGCACCACTTCAGTATTCAAAACCTTTTTAATGGTGGTTAATCCTTCAGCCTTTGGTTTGGCGAGCGACTGCCATTTAAAAAAATCCTCATGGAAAGAAGAGGGGAAAGAGAGGCGGCCAAGGGGAAGGAAAAATAATAAAGTGTCAGGGAAGTGTGAGAAATGCCCTGGGGAGGTGGCAAACATTTCTGCAATTAGCGGTGTGAAAATGGTAGATTTGTTAGCAGTCTCCATGCATTATTAATAGCAGCAGAAACAAGAGCTGCCCACTGTTCTGTCTCCTGATAGGGATGCTTTTCTTATTTTTACCTTGTTTTGCCTCCCAGCTGGTCACTTTATCTGACACGCTGGCTCCATTTCAAGCCTGGCTGGGAAACTTGTCCTGGGCTCTCACTCTGAGCATCAGCAATTTCCTCTCCTCCCCTGCCAAGCGCTTGGCAGCCGTGTCTGAGCGGAGACAGCGCTGCCCCAGCCCAGATAAGCTGATCCCTGGCAAGGCTGGGGCTGGGGGCGGCCTCAGATGCTGAGGGAGATGTTGTCCCACACCTTTGCTGCCTTTTCTGTGCCTCGCCTTAATCCTTCACAGCTTTGCCCTCGGCACAGATGGGAGTGGGCGGTCATCTCAATGCTCTCCCCTCCGTGGAGTCTCCCTGCTGCCAACGGGGGCATTGACGCCCACCCACCTCCTCCCAGGAGCGGGGCCACGGACCCCTGCCTCCCTCACGCCTTTCCCTGTCTCCCTCTGTGCCAGAGCTGCTCCTGGGTGCATCCTCAGCTCCCCTTTTCCCCTGGCACCGACCTCCCGCTCCTCCTCCCCACCGCAAATCTCTGCGTTCGGCTTCCAGTCCTCGGCGCTTCGCCCGCCGTGCTCCACGCCGCGCCTTTCCCCTCAGCCCGCAGTGCCCCGGAGCACAGCTGATGAGAACTTCACACTGGCACCATCTGGGGATTAAAGGGCAGTTTTTCACCCGGTTTGTCCCACTAACAGTGCCGGTGTAGGGGAGTTGTACACAAATGCACGGCGTGGCACGCATGGTTGGTTTATGGCTGTAAGCTGTTGTGCGGGCACAAGGAGCATCTGAGGCGGCAGCTGCCTGTCCCCACACCAGTTCTGTGCTGGTGCACCAGTAAATAGCTGCACAAAGCCCAGCTTGAGGGAGTCGCTGGTGGGGAAAGGTCCTGCTGAACTTTCAGGAGGCACCAGCAAGGAGCTGTCTCTGGGTTCCTTTCACTGATGAAGCCTCTGTCCAGTGATCATCCATGGAGAAAACAGCTCTAGCCCAGTCCTTCCTCTGGAAATTCCCCCTGGTGCCATGGGAGGGTCTGTCCCAGCCCTGTTTCAGTCCCCCTCTGGGGCTTTGCGGGGTGGGGGTCCCCAGTTCCCAGCGGCTGATGTGGGCAGGAGGACGATGATGTGAAATTCGGTTTACGAAAAGATGGGGCTATAGCCCTCCTTGCCCGGGACAGGCGCTGCCCAGACGGCCCCTGGGCATCCTCCTGAGCCCCCCAGCAGCTCCGGGGCCCTGATTACTCACACTCAGGGCCACAAACCTCCCCATTTTCAGGCTGCCGGGATTCAGGAACTCTTCTGCTAAAAGCCAGGTGTGGGCAGGCAAGCCGGGACCAGGCCTAATGGGCCTCCTGCATGTATGTCTTGAAATTCTGATTTATTCAAGCACAGGGAGAAGCATCCTTTGAGCAGGTTCGTTCAGTACCGGCACAAAACAAAAGCTAATTAGGTCAGCTCAGCTCCAAGAGGATCTGTAATTTGCTACCAGCTCGGCCTTTAAAGTAAGGCCTAGTTTATTATGTTAGATGAAAACATGCTGCTAGAATCACGCTGTACAATTAGACCTATATTTCTACCAAAAAAATCTTTTCTTGATCAGTCCCAAAGGCAGATTTCTCCTCTGAGGTCTTTACAGCTCTTCCCTGTGAGGTGCACTGAGATGTGAGCCAGACCAATGGTTCCTTGTCTTCATTCACGAGGACCCTTCCATACAATTGATTTTTTTTTTTCCCCGGAGAGAAATAAATGCTCCTTGTCACAGTCCAGCTCCCCCACCTTCAAAGCCCCTCAGCAGTTGTGAAAATCCTGCCAGATTTGTGCTGTAGTTGGGTAGATTTGCCTTCTCCCCGTGTAATGTGATTTATCTGGCCAGAGCAGAGACGGATTGACAAAACTGCTGTGTGGAAGAGGGAAGTGTTCTTTATCGCTGCTTTTGCAATATAGATTTTACAAGTTGACAACGGGGCTTAATCTCCGAATAAGCAAAGTTAAGTTCCAAACAGGCGCGGTTCACCTTAGTTCACGGGCTTGTGAGGAAACGCTTCACGGGCAGGATGTGTTACAGCAAACCAGCAAAGGCAGCAGCCGAATTTCCAGGGCTGCCTGGCTCTGGCACGTTCTCCAGTTCACTGCTGAGCTGATGGCTCTCGGTGCAGCCCTTGAAGGCGAGCACAAAATAAACCCTTGCGAGATCAGGGCTGGAGTCAGGCCTGCAGCTCCCGTTGTGGTGGGAACGGGGAGCTTAAGCCGCCTTCAAAATCCCATCGGCCACTGTGCTGTCTGTTAAGCTGCTGACAGAAAAATGGTACAGAGCTCTATTTGCACGGAGCTGCTCTTTGCTGATGTCCACGTTTGCTCTCCGAGGCGCCCGGAACACGGCCCCCGTGTTTTTCTGCTGCCTGCAAACACCACCCCTGCCCTGGCACAGGCAAAGATGGGAGGAAAAGCCGGTGTCGGCCTTAATTCTGTGTTTCCTGGAGGCTCGCACTGGTTTAAGACAGACCTTTCACGCCGCTGGGATGACTTTTGGATGTCAGCCTTCAGGGAGAAGGGGCCAGCATGAGTTTTACCAGGAGTAATTCATTTGAACGAGCGCTGTCGGTGTTCGCAGGCACAGAACTTGAAATATTCTGCTCTTTGCAAAGTTCACATAATTCTTCGTGTGCTGTTCCTAAGCAAATCTATTGGAGCTCGTCTTCCTAAAAATAAACCAGCAGATGCAGCCCAATATGTCCGAGCTCCTCTAAAATACACACTGAGCACGCAGTCTCTGAACACGTTACTGGGAGGAAAGGGGAGAACATGCCTTAAAATTGTTTGTGGGTATCCGAGCACGTAAAATCTGCGAGGCTGTGAACCTTCACATCCTGACTTGATCCAGGATGATCCTTTCTGTGGATGCTGAGGGGCTTGAATCATAAATGTCTGTACAAGCAATAAATGTGCTGTTTGCAGAAGCAATCAGTTTGGGAGGACATCCACATTTCCTTTTAATTTTTATCTGGGAGATTTAACCGTGCCCATTGGCAGATAAGTGAGGAAGAGGATTTTTACGTGCTGTGAAATGTCAGGAAGCAAAGAGAACGTTGAATGTCTCAGAGCGGTTCCAGGCGTGGTGTTGAACAAGAGCTGGGCACAGCTGACAGAAAGGACAATGGCAAAGAACTGAACTCCAAAGTGTGGACAGTAAACTAAAAAAGGGGGGATTTTGGAACGGGAATTGGGTATTCTGTGTGCAGCCCAGAGTATCTGAGGAAGTGGTGTGGTCACAGGAAGGAGGCAAAAATGTGAAGTGCCCTCACACTGAGCCTGGAAAGAGCTCAGGAAAATGAATCTGACCTGCTGGGACACATAATAAAGGGAGATAAACACTTAAGGGGGAAAATATATTAAACTACCCCCCCACTTTAGCAGCATCTGTTGATAGCAAGAGCGCTATATCTCGTGAAAACGTAATAAGCTACAAGATTAAATGTGTATCATCTTTGCACCGTGAGGCAGGCTGAGATTGCTTCCAGGCTACAGCAGGGAGATTTGCACAAACACAGGAGCAAAAGCAATGTTGTCTGGGCTTCAAGCTCAATTCCTGCCTTTCAGCCACACAACATTATCTAAATCCTATCTTGCAGCTGACAGGCAGCAGGGCAAGGTCAGTTAATCACAGCGGGGCCGTGGAGGAAGGGAAGGGTTCCTCTGATACCCACAAGGAACGAGAGCAGCTTTGCCAGGGCTTCGGCTGCTGGTTGCTTTTCCTCTCTCCCTGTGTTAAAAGCAGCTCCGTGTGGGTGTCCGTGTGGGAGGAAAACTCGGAGAGATGGAGCCTTTCCTTGGCTGTGCACGAGGCGCAGGGTCCACGGTGAGGTTCTGCCAGGATTTCCTCTGCTCGCAGCCAGGGGAGGAGTTTCTGTGACTAATTGCAGGGTCTCGAACTGTGATTGAGACCTGAACCGTGTTAAAGAAGGCGAATTTTCGTCTAGGAGGAAGAGGACAGCAGTCAGGCAGTTTGGGCAGAGAATTTTTAGAAAGGAAGAGGAAAGGTCAGGGATAAAAAAAGATTAAGAGATCTGTAAGATGGAAAAGCCTGGGGGAGCGTGGCGGGGAGAACATGGATAATGGAAACATGTATTCACCTCGATTGCATTGTTGAATCTGATAATCACACAGGGCTGGAAAGACTCCGAAATTATGACATAATCCGTCCTTCTGTCTCAGGGCAGGATTAGTTATAGCTCTGCACTGGCAGAGTGCTGTTTGCCTGTTGCTGAAGGTCGTTCAGCAGAGAATCCTCCACAGCCTCTGCTGGAAGTTTTCTCTGCAGCTTTACTACCAAGGAAAGCTTTTCCTAAAGCCTGGCCCACAACATCCTGCAGGAATTTGAGCTAATTCCTGTCCTAGCCAGCACAGATACCAATGCCCCGTTCCTTTGTCCTTGCAGCTCTCTTCAATATTTGGGGCCTGTAATACAATATTTTTTTCCTTTCTGCTCATTAATCTTCTGCTCAAGATCAGGTTTGCCCAGCCTGTAGGCTTCGTTGTTTTGCACTCTCTCCACTTGATCCTTTATCTTTTATCTGAAGTCTGTGTAGCCCCATTCACCCCAGGAATGGGAGGGAGGAGGCAGAAGGGCCACGTGGCTTTGTCCAGCTATTGGCAGCAGCATTCTGGCTGCTGGAAACCATGAATTTCTGTCTGGAATCACTTTTAAATCACCCAAATCACTGAAAGTCGGCCTTAACAAGCCATGGGCAAAGCGTTCTTGGGCGTCGCTGAGCGCAAACAGCTTTACAGCTGCAGGTAGCAAATGTAAGGATGGGTTTGGACCTATTGGCTGCCTCAAAAAAAGCCCAAAACAACATTTTCCAACTGCACTGTTGGCAATTTATTCCGTGCCTTCCCTGAAACAGGGGCAGAGGGTGGCTGTGAGCTGAGTCGGAGCTGGAGGACGCAGGTGGGAAGTGGAAGAGGCTTCCCCATCCAGCTCCAGGGCGTCTCTGGGAGCAGCACTGCTGGCCCAGACCTTTCCCAGACTGGAAAGGAAGGAGCAGCGATTGGACAGGACAGAATTCACACCCATCCCTGATGCCTGCGGAAAGCTCTGTTGAAAACAAATACCACGAGAGTCCAGGAAAACAAAGCAAAGGTGAAACGCCCGGAGCTGCTGTTCCGCAGAGCAAAACAGGCAGCATTTAAATGCCTCTCGCTTGGGCTGGGGAGCAGGATGAGAGAATAATGGAAAGAAAGAATTAAGGGTTAAGGAAGAAAGGGGGAAAGAAGCCTTTTATCTAGGAATTAAAGGTTTAACCCGGTAAATCTCCCTCTTTCTCTTATTTCTGGGATAAAAATAAGAGCACTTGGAAAGCTTAAGGGCTAGATTTGAGAAGACAGCCGTGAGTGTGAGGATGCTCAGACACAACTGGGGACTGTAGAAATCCCTAAGCTGCTTTTTCTTAGGAGAAATAAAAAAAAATTACCACTTCAGGAGTCTTACACTACGTCTGCATTTTTAGCTGACTGCAGTTTTTAAAACCAGCCTTACAGTGGGCTTTGTTTACCTAAATTCAGGAGCGAAAATTGAGGCATTGGGTGTGCATTTGTCAAGCAGCTGCTTTCTGTGGGCAGCACCCAGGGAAAAAAGGGTCTTTTCCAGGCTCAAATTGGTGCCCAGGGGCGAGGAACCCTCTGGGAGTGCTTCCCTCTCCTCACCACCCCCGTGGGGAATCCGTCCCTCTCATTGAGGGGAGCCAGGTTTCCTGCAGGTAAAAATGAGTGCAAGTTCCCAAAGCTCATCTGTGCTCTGGCTCTGGAGTTTTATTCTACAGAACTCTGCTGGTTGAAGTCGTGCTGGGCAAACATCAATGACAAATTCAGTGCCCTCATCCAGGGGAGTTGGTGGCTTTCAGGACAGCTGAGTCAGTCCTGGGAGAGATGTGGGTCACTCACCTCATCTGATCCACTGCTTGCTTTCCCAGGCTGAGAAAATGCTTGGGAGCTGCAAAATGCTCTGAGTCTTCCTGTTTAAAAAAGCCAGAAATCATTCTTTCCTGGAATGGAGAAAAGAATAGGTTTTCTTCCAGGAACAGATTTATTTTTCCCTTTTAGTTGCCATGTAACTTTACCAGCAGTTTGAATCTGAATGCTTCTGGACTGCTTTTGTTATTGCAGTTAAGAAGTCACTATCAGCCATTATCAGTCATCGACACTGTTTTTTTTTTTTCAATTCAAGAATATTTAGTGATTTAGAGATGAAAAGAGAGGATTCTTTTGGCAAAAGGACTGGTTTCTCTCAGTACCTTCCCAAAAGGAAAATAATCTTGAAAAGAGTGGGGATACTAAGGAAGGATACCTGATAAAACAGGATTTGCTATCAAAATCTGCACTTCTCTTTCCATATGCAGTGTTGATGTAACAGACTGTTAAATATTCGATCATAAAAGTGATCATGAGAAAATCAGAGGCCGCTCTGCAAAAGCATAACCCCGAGCAAAGAAAAACCCCTTGCACCAATGCTTTTGTAAACAGCACCTAATTAAAAATTAAATGGTGTACTCTACAAATATATCCATATAAACCCTGCATCTGTGAGTAAATCCAGCCACAGAGTCAAAATGCCTGCATTTAACAATATCCACGAGGAACAGCATCCAGCTGTGGCCCTGCATCCTCCTTCCTCCAGCTGAGCTCTGTTCCTTCTCCCACTGCAGCCACTGCACTGAGGTTTCTCCCACCCAGTTTCAGCCACCTGATAATTTATCACCCATTGTAACGGAGCTTAGTGGAGATGAAAGGGGGAACGGCCTTCCAGAGGTGCTTGGCTTGGGTAACACCTCAAAAAGCAGGAGACGCTCACGTTTACATTTCTGAAAGCTGGGAGGTAGGACCCAGGAAGAGTTTCCTTGGAATGGCACAGATTTTGGTAAAGCTTGAATGGCTGCGATGCGGGCACAGGAAAAGGGGATTTCTTCTCCTAGAAGGGAAGGGGAGGGAGCCCAAGGCTCAGCTTCCAGCAGGGCAGTGGCAGAACCAAGACCAGGCTTTGCCTCTCAGTCTCTGCTCCTTCCACCCCACTCACAGCCTGGAAAAGACCTTTTTTTCCCTGGGTGCTGCCCACAGAAAGCAGCTGCTTGACAAATGCACACCCAATGCCTCAATTTTTGCTCCTGCCAGGGAAAGATTTGGCTGAATTTGAGTAAACAAAGCCCACTGTAAGGCTGGTTTTAAAAACTGCAGCCAGCTAAAAATGCCGACGTAAGACTTCTGAAGTGGTAATTTTTTTTTTTTTTTTTTTTTTTCTTAAGAAAAACCAGCTTAGGGATTTCTACAGTCCCCAGTTGTGTCTGAGCATCCCCACTTATACATATCCCAACCCTTCTCCCTCTTCCTGCTGCTTCCAGCTCAGCATTTATTCACGCCGGGTTTCAGGCACAGTTTTATCCCTGCTCAGATCATTTCTGCTCTGCAAACAGGTGGACAAAATGATTTGCTCCCAGCGGAGCTAAACACCTTCGTGGTTCAGTAAGCTCCCGAGGAGAAAAGCAAGGAGATGGGAAGTTCCAGCATCGGGGAGATTATTCCAGTTTAGTGGCTTAAACCAGCAGCTGGTAAGGGCAGCTGTGGAGCACAGCCTGGCTCAAAAGGGGCTGGAGTTTGGTGGCCCCTCAGAGAGGAAGGCTCTGCATTAACCAGATCCTGGTTTCATCAGCTGTTAAACTTGGAAGGAGAAATGGGAATTGGCTGAAGGATTAAATATAAAAAACCAGTACAAATTGGGAAGGGACAGCACTAAAAACCCATAATTCAATCCACTGAGCAGGGAGAAACAGAGAACAGGATTTATTAAGGATATTGCTGATAAAGAAGATAACCAGGAGAAGAACAGCTAACCAGGCACAGGGTATCTTACTGAGGGGTGGAGAATCCTAAGAGCTGACACTAAAAGGGAGGTTGAAGCATTTAATACACTTTTATAGAGGTCACCCCCTTGTCACTAAAAATGGCAATCACCCAGAACCTGAAGGGAGCCAGGCTGGGTGGAGCTCTGGGCAACCTGGCATGGTGGAAGGTGTCCCTGCCCATGGCAGGGGGTGGAATGAGATGATTTTTACGGCCCCTTCCAAGCCAAACCATTCTGTGGTTCCATGATGATTGTTTGGGGTGGATACTTGATTTCTGAGGGAGAGCTCAGCAGTCCAGGGTGTTTTTCCTTAGAGGAGATGCACACTTCAGTGTTGGAAAGAGTCTTTAATGGAAGCCACTCACGTGAGCTAAGAATTAATATTGGCACACCCGTGCTTCCAAACCAGGTTTGGGTTTCCTCCGCATGGTTGCATTCTGGAATATCCATGCAGATTCCTCACAAGTCAGAACCGTGTGGAAATACCTTTCAGGCTTGGCTTTATCACCAATCTGTGTTCTCATCTCATGCTGCTGAAGTTTGGCGTTAACCACAGGGGCAGTCACTGAGGTGAGAGAACAAACAGTTATTGTGCAAATAAACCTGGGGAGGAGTCGGGGTCTGCGGTGCCAGCTCTGAAATGCCTTTCCACTCGGTGAAATGAGAACATGGGGGATAATTTAAACTTAAATCCGTGTTGTCTCCTCGGTCTCTGATCCAGCACGAGGAGCAGATCCTGCTCTGGGCAGTGTTCAGAGGTTGTCGTAGCTTTGCTCCCACACCTCCCCTTACCCACACTTGGAGTTCCTGCAGCAGGCCTTGAGAAAAGCTTTATTTTCAGCCCCCAGAAATGATAAACAAGCCTCCTGCTGCCTTCCCCTCTCGGATTTTACAGGTTTACTGCACTGGCACATCATCGTTAGCTTTCCCTGCTAGAAGCCATTCCTCAAGCTGGTGATTCCACCTGCAGGTAGTTCTGTCACCCAAGCAGATGACAAGGATATGAATATGGTAAAACTTTGGGCTATGAAAGCTAGATGGGAACAAAATTAGCCTGAAAAGCTGTCAGACATGAGGGGCAAATGTAGAAGTTTTTATCTCAGTCCCTAAAATAATTTCCTGGTAATGAGCTGCAGGGGTCAGGACGAGTGCAAGCAACGAGGTTCATTTGCACATATCACATGAAAGGTAAGCTCAGACCCTGCAGTCTGAGTCAGGGGAACAAGTAATTGAACTAAAAATAGTTCAGTAAGTCTGCCAAAGGTAGTCTGTGGTTGCTATGCAGCTGAATGGCAAGTGGAAGTGAACGGGACATTTTAATATCAACTGCTCTTTTATCCTGCGAGGACTCCTGGAAGTGAGGGTGATGGAAGTGCAAGTTTCACAGCCTGATGTCCTGTCTTCCTCCATCCTGGTGCTGAGCAGCACAGAAAGGCACGGAAATCACTGCCAATACCAGCAGAATGATTGCTTGGATATATTTAGGGGGGATATCAGGGAAAGGTTCTTCCCCCAGAGGGTGCTGGGCACTGCCCAGGCTCCCCAGGGAATGGGCACAGCCCCGAGGCTGCCAAAGCTCCAGGAGCGTTTGGGCAGCGCTGCCAGGGATGCCCAGGGTGGGGTTGTTGGGGTATCTGGGCAGGGCCAGGAGCTGGACTGGATGATCCCTGTGGGTCCCTTCCAGCTCAGGGTATTCCATGATTACGCTCATGGAATTTCTGCTGTGTTGTTAGGACAGGCAAGGGGGGCATCAGTGTGGTGTGTCCTCAGAAGAATGAAAACAGTGAGGCAGAGAAGTTGCTGCACTAGGATCACAGAGAGGGCAAAGAAGGAATAAAGGGAAATGTGTGGAGATAAGGAAGATTTTGGGAGACAGGAGGGTCTGAGATACCAGAGACGGGAGCCACGGACTAAATGAGCAACGAAATTAAGTCTCCAGCAACAAAAAGGATAAACGAAGAGGGACTGGAGAAGGGTGAGAGACAAATGAAAGTGCAAAATGAACCCAGAAAACAAAACAAAGACTGAGTCAGGCAGTGTGGGTGTGCACGCAGGTGTCTGTTTGCAAGCACAAATATAGAACAGGAAGATGATGATCAAATAAGAAGAAAAGATACAAAAGCTGGAAAACATTCTGGAGCTGGAGGGATAAAAAAGATTGAAATAAGAATGCAAGTGGAGGAAGCTGTAAATTAAAGGATAAATGGGGAGGGAGGAATAGCAATTGAAGTTTTACAAGAGTTTCAGCATTTTTGTGAACTCTGGTGACAAAGGAGAGGGAAAGCTCTAAAATCTGGAGTTTTAGGACAATACTTGGAAGGTTGTTTGTGTGTAAGAGGCATGGAGGGACCTCCCTGGGGCAGGAAATGTGGCTTGGGGGCACCCTCTGGCCCTCCTGGCTCTCAAGGCTCAGCCCTTTCCACTCAGTCTCATTCTGCCTGCAGAAAGCTCCTGGCAGGACGAACGTGCTGGTCCTCGCCGGCCAGATGCTCTGCTGGCATCCGTGGGCGCCGGTGTTGGGATGAAAACCTTGATTGTTCCATTTGAGGGTTTTGCACGGGGAGATTTTGAGGCTCTTGTTCGGGTTTGCGGTCAGCTCCTTGTGCCGGCGCTTCACGGCCACCTTGGAAGGGACTGATGGCGCTTCCCAGGCACGCGGATGGGAAGAGCACCCAGAGCTCGGCTTCTTCCCTTGCAGGGCATCCCAGCAAATTTCTGGGGTGGAACAGAAAGGGAGCCATAAATCCCGTCTGTATCTGTGGCCTCCAGGGCTGTCTCCGGGCCGAGGTGACACCACCCATCACTGCTCCATCCCTCCATCCCGCGGCGGGCCAGCCGTGTGTAATGCAGCCCGAAATGAGGCCGTGTCACACGGGGAGCTGGGCAAGGGGCACAGGAGCAAAGCAACCGCCTGCGCGCCTCTGCTTCCCCCGGGATGATGCCTTCGGCTTGGCCACGCTGTCAGAGGCTGCTCAGCACCAGCTCAGCCTAATTCATCCTTCCGGGCTGTTGATCTGAGTTAGGGATTGGAGCCACTCCACGCCTGCACTCCTCGGGAGCTGACAGGCACAGCATCTCCCCAGCTCCCCGAGCGATTCTCAGCTGCCTTCGCGGCGCTCAGGCACAATACAGATTGTGACACAGGCGATCTCTTTACAAAACACTGAGCTCAACCTCCCCGCAGTCTATTACACATCCTGTCTCCACAGAGCGCGCCCGGAGACAGCATAAATCATCCCAGGGAGCTTCGTCATGCGCCCGGCTCTGCTTCAGAGCAGCAGCCTGCACACCTGAATTAGCACAGCCTGCTCGGCATCTCCCCGCTGCTTCTCGCAGGGCCGGGTCCGTCCGAGCGGGGCTGGGAGCGACCCACGGTGAGGGAAGGGCACGGAAAATGGCTGGGCAGAAAACGAGCGAGCGGCTCGGCACGGCCCTTGCCCGTCCCGCGTCTCCGTCACCCGGATTTTGGCGGCGCGGCCTGGCGCGGGGACGCGCCGTGGAGCAGGCCGCGGAAATGATCCGGGCTAAAAATAACCCGCCGGGAAATAAAATCGCTCTTCCCGATTGTTTTCAGCAACGTGGTCTCTTTAGGAGGAGTTTCTCGCTGGGGGCTGGGGGCGCAGGGGAGGAGGCGCCAGGCCTGGTTGTTGCAGTGCTCCCATCACGGACCTTCGTCACTGTGTTCAATTAAGCGACCTCCTGATGATCCACAGGATGTGAGAGGATGAATCATCCCCAGCGTCACTAATTTCAGTTCTCAGACTGATCTGGGTAAAAAACTGCCCTGGTTCTCCCAGTGCCAGAAAATCAGCATCTCTTTCCATCCTTCTGTCTTTGTCCCTGGGCTCGCTCGTGAAGCCAAGGTCCTGTCAAAGCCAAACCAGTCCCCCCCAGAGCACCATTTCCAGCAATAAATTGTCCTGGCCAGCCTCATCCTGCATTGTTGCATCCCACCTGTAATTTCAGGGCTTTATGGAGTTCTTCTTTATTTCTTTTCATGAAATGCCCTGAAAGAAAATCCATATCCTGCCTTCCACCCAGCAGATCCTGCATTTCAATGGAGAATTAAGTGATTCATGTCATCTCTACTGAGTCTGAAACACAGGGGGGATGTGTCTGACACAATATATCAAACTGTGGGCCATCCATAAGATGTCCAGAGGGATTTTTAAACATTAGATATCTTCTGGCACCTCCATTGCTCAGGTATCTTTGATCATCCTCCCAAGAAATCCTGCAGGATTAGGCAGATAAACAACTTTGGAACTGTTCTCTTAATTTTTACCTCCTAAGTTTCCGGCATTTTCTGTTGCTCTTGGTGGTGTTTGTGGGGTTTGCTGCAAGAGAAAGCAGAAGAAGAAAAGGACAAACCTCCCCTCTGCCCTAAGCAATGCTTTGGTTTAAATTTATTAAATTTATTAAATTATGCCTCCCTAACAGTGCAAAATGCAGAATAGGTGGGGAATGATGTCCTTGCAGCAGGTGGATAATTGTGGTTCTCTCAAAAAAACAACCAGCAAAAAAAAAAAAATAAGCTTAGTGATGGATGGCCCAGTGCAATGAATGCAAATACCAGGCTGTAATTTATTGAAGTTAATAGCAACAAAATGTTAGCGAGATGGCTAGGAAACAACAAGAGCAGGAATGTCTGATGGAGTTTAGATATTCATCAAACAAATGGGAGTCCTCAGTGGGAAGTGTCACCAAAGAAGGATGGGTGAGCTCATGCAAGGTGGAAGGTAAAAGTCAGCACGAGCCTCTGATTCAATATTCATACCAAGCCCCCACCCCCAGCAGCTATAAACCAATTTATTTTGTCATCTTTCGATGCTCCATCCCACAGCCTGGTGTGGGGCAATTTGCTTGTTTAACGGGCCAGGCTCCATGTGAAAAAGGAGAGTGACATTTTAATCCTGTGATTTTAGCCAGTTGTGATTAAAGCTCCTGGCTTTAATGGCAGAAAATTTGGGAAAATGGAGTTTACGTGGTCACCTTCACAATCTTTTTGGCCAGTTCACCCCCAGACAGGAATTCTGTTCCCATCCTGACAGTGCCAATGACAGCAAGGAGTTTTGCTGGGGATTTTTCTGACAGAGGAAAAGCTTTGTTATCCCACCGTGTATGGATGAGCAGGGCTTCGAAAAACTCCTGAGGTCTGGAGTTCAGATCCAGAAGTTCGGGTGCTTATCCAAACTGACTTTAAATTGACTGCATCACTCACGTGCCTTCCTGCAAGCAAAGAAGGGATAAACACAGTGAAGGGTGGGAGGGTAGGGGGGGGAAACACAACCCAGGAAATTTGTTCCAAGGTCAAAAAATGAGTAGATGTGTCTAGTTCTCATTTTTCTACCTCCCACTTTAAAATTTTTGAGGGAGGGCAGCTGGTGTCAGCCAGATCCTTTCAGACTTCCCAGCGTGCTGTAACTAGGCAGCATCCACTTCAATGGCAAGGGATGATAATTGCAGGTCCTAGGCTGCAAACTGACGTCAGCTCTTCAGAGGAGGATGCTGACTGCTTAATGAACATCACTAGGCACTGTTTAGCTCCTGCTCGGAAAAAGAAAACTCAAAAATTACTTTCAGGGAGCAGTCAGCATCCATTATCTTCTTTCTGATGATAATTTAGAGATGTTTCTCCCAGCATTTGAGAAAAGAGTTCACTTCCAGAGCAGCAGCTTCAAGTTTGATTGTGTGGCAGAGAGAAAAAAGGTGACATAGAAGTATAATTAGAGGGTCCTTTTCTAGGAGAAAATTAATTTCTGCTGTATGCAGGGACCCTTTATATTCTCTACGCCATCCTGTTTATAATTCCATGTGTAAAGCTTAGGTGCATTCCCCCTTCGTGCTGCTCTTTCCCCCTCATTTAAGGTTTTGAGAGTGATGGACTGCTCAGTTAGGGTGGAGATGGGAAGTTATTTCCCTTTTCTTGGCAGCAGGAAGAGATGGAATTGGTGTGGGTCCCATTTCTTAGGTCCCGCTGTTGCAGCCTCGTTACCGGGGACATTTGCACATGCAAATTTAGAGTTAATTTTTTATAAATCCCTGTAGCAGTGGAAACAGAACAGTAGGGCACTGCTGTTCTGCTGTTGCACCATTCCTGAATTCTTGCCTTCTTCCCACCCCCAAATTCCCTCACGGAGAGGCCACGAAGAAGCTGCTGGAACAAATCTAGCAGTGGCGGTTTGTCTTCATCCCAGTGGGCTGCTCCTGCCTCTTTGGAGCCTACTCATGGTGCCAGGGAATCACAGAGGTCAGGAAATTAAGGAGAATTCATCTCTCCAACCTGGGCTGGCCTCACCCCGGTGTAGCTGTGCAGAACTCAGGTGTTGTACCTGGGGATGGATTTGTTCCACTGACTTTTCCCGGAAGACAGCTTCCAGCGAGGATGGACTTTCTTTGAGGTCTTGCTGGGGGAATTAATTTAAATTTTATCCTTGAAGGGCTAGGAAGACGTTTTTGGAAACCAGAAAAGACCAGAGAAAATAAAAGGGCTGGAAACAAGCACACTTAACAGCGTTATGGAATCGAGCTTTGTTTTCATTATTGTGCCATGCAGCAAAATGCATTTCCCAGCGTTCTTCAGAGCGTTCCAGTAATTTGTCTTAATTAGCATGATTTAGGTGCTTGCTTGCAGCCTTTGGAATTTAGCACAAGGTTAATGTACATAAACGTATGATGGCACGGAGAGAAACCACAGTTGTCGTGAAGATGAAGTGTTCCAGCAGCGTGGAAAGCACAAGGAATCGGCTGAGTAGGCGCTCTCATTTCTGCCACCGAGGCAAAATAGAAAAATGCGCTGAGCTGCAGCTGTGTTATTCCCAGGAGCCTCAGAAGCAGCAAATTGTGGGTCAGGAGCCCCTCTGGAAATGCTTTTTCTGATATATTTGAACAGAGGCTGATTCGTTTTTCTAAGGTTGTGCTTCTTTAAAACCCGGGGTTTGATACGCAGCAGGGTTTTCTGTGTCTTAGTGCCCTGAGTTGTGTGGAGCTGGGCAGGCTCAAACCTACCTGTGGAAGCCAAACTCTGGGAAGGTGGCAGTGGGGGATAGGAATGTGTGAATGAGCAGGGCTTCAAAACACTCCTGAGGTCTGGAGTTCAGATCCAGAAGTTTGGGTGCTTATCCAAACTGACTTTAAGTTGACTGCATCACTCACGTGCCTTCCTGCAAGCAAAGAAGGGATAAACACAGTGAGGGGTGGGAGAGGGGGGAAACACAACCCAGTAATTCTTTTTCAAGGTCAAAAATGAGTAGATGTGTCTAGTTCTCATTTTTCTACCTCCCACTTTAAAATTTTTGAGGGAGGGCAGCTGGTGTCAGCCAGATCCTTCCAGACTTCCAGGGCTCTGAAAGCAGGGCTTTCTGTGTCTTAGTGCCCTTTGTTGTGTGGAGCCGGGCAAACTCAAACCTTCCTGTGAAAGCCAAACTCTGGAAAGGTGGCAGTGGGTATAGGAATGTGTGAACGTGCCTGATGGGGATTTTAGGGTCTTTTGCTCTGTGTGAGGCTGTGCTGTCCCTCTCTTGTTTCGGCCCTGTCAGCCTCGTGTGTGTGAGCACCTCTCCCAAAGGGCTCTTTGTCCTGGTTCGATGAGTTTTAGTCTCTGTCCACACGATGTTCACACCCCTCTGCCTGGGCCTGCAGATCCCTCCTCGCCCTCTCCCCTTTTCCAGCAGCATCCGGGGCATCCTGGAGATCTGGGAGCTTCTGTACTTCCTGTTGTGCTCTAATGGCCTGGGGTGGGGCCGACTCTGTCCTTTCAGAGGGAGGTCTCAGGGAAAACATCTCTGTTTTCTGGACGGCTTTGTCCTGCTTTTCCNCACCCACCCAGACACAAAATGACCAGAGCTGCCTCACCCAAAAGGCCAGAGGGAGTAAAAACCCCCATCGTGGTTTGTGTCCAGTGCAAGGTGACCGCTCTGTACGGAGGAAGATCTCCTGCAAACATGTTGGATTTGTAATAACCGTGCTTTCATTGCTCATCTGCTCTGTTTGGGGAGCTGTGAATAAGAATTTTGAGCCATTTAAGAGCTTTTTGCCCACCCACCACCACGGATGCACCAAACGGGGGAGTTCTGCTCCCAGTAAAGGAAGGATGTACAAAAGGAGGTGAGGTCCCAGTGAGACTCGTTTTGTTTTTGGCATGGTGAGAGTGAATTACACCCAGAATTCAATCTTCTCCCTGCCAGGTCCCCAAATTCCTCCGACAGAGCCTGCTCTGCGTTACCATGGCTGATTTCCTGTCTGCCTTGAGGAGGTGGTGCAGGGTGCTCCGTGCCAGGTTTTTCCCCTCAGAAACACCAGCTGTGTTACCATGGCTGCTCCATCTCTGAGATGACACAAGAGGTGTCAGCCCCCCCCGCCCAAACTCCATCCACAATTTGCTCAGCAGCAGGAAAGAAACAGCATTTCTGCCTTCCTTTGAGAGTGGCTGGAAAGTCTCCATAGAAACATTTGTTGTTACACAACATCAATACTTTAGGCTGTCTCCTTCCTTCACTCTGATCCTCTGCGAGGGAATTTGTGGATGCTGTGTGATTTCCTGAGCTGAGTGGATGGTTTACATGGCCAGGCTGTCCTGAGGGATATATTTAGTCTCTCTGTCCCTCTGATAGGTATTTTTGTGCCTCAAGCTCTGCTGCAACAATCCAAGCTGTGGCCAGGAAGTTTTGCTGCAGAGTCTCATTTGTATGGGCAGAGTTCTGTCAAACAGATAAAGTGATAATCCCCATTACCAGGAGCTAATTGATTTAATTCTCTAGTTTTCTTTGAGGTACGAACTGGAAATAAAAGGACTAAGACTGATAGGAGGAAAAAAAAAATAGGGAGTTTGGTTCTATCAGATCCTTCCCTGTGAGCCTGCTCTGCAGAACAGCCTCTTTGCAGAATATATTAGACCCACCTCATGTTTAAACTGCCAAGGTGACGCCTGAGGAACAGTTAATGCCACTGGGAAAGTGAATTATGCAATCAAGGAGGAGGCAAGAAATCAGGGAGAAACGTAGACCACGGCTAGATATTTATCATCGTTACTTTCTCCAGCTATTTTTGCTTTGCCCAAGTGCACGTGTATTCGAGGGTGCCCAGGGATACGTGTCCCTGTGAGCACGTGTGGTGTGTTCCATCACTCCCTGCCTCAAGGCTCGGGGTGGGCAGAGGTGCAGGCAGGTGGCCACGGTCAGGTTTTTAACCTGTTTAACTCTCAGATGTGTCTGCGTGTGCCTCACAGGCAAACCTGAGGCAATCACACCATTCCCAGCATCTTCCCAGCAGCAGTTAGGGCAGCGAATCCTCCTTTTGCAGGTTCCTCAGGAGCCTCAAGCAGAAAATCCTTTGCAGCCTGGGGTGGGGAGGAGCCCACGGTTGCCACACACCTTTTTTTTTCCAAGATCTTTTCCTTTCTTCCTTGCCTCCAAAGAATGTCCTGCGAAGGGTGGAAGGAGAAAGCTTGTTTTGTCCTAAATCCCTGGATCTGCTCCCATAGAAAGAGCTGCAGTGCTGAGCACACGGAGAGCTACAAAGTGAATGCCCTGGGCTCCATTCACACCGATCACCCCAGCAAAGAGGGTTTGGGGGTGCAGAGCAGTGCTGGGGGCTTCCCTCGAGGTGTGGGGCTGGGTGTGGGCTGTGGGGTGGTTTGTTTAATATTATTATTTAACATTCTGCATGGGGTGGAGGGGAGATGGCAGCTGGGGGGGTGGGGACTCACCTGCACCCATAGGAGAGGTTGGGAATAACCCCAAGGTGCTCCCTCCCTCATCTCTCCGTGCGTTTGTAAGCCGTGGCTGAAGGGATTTAGGTCTTTCTGTGGCTTTGAAAGCGCGACTGAACTCTCCCAGGGAGGGTTGGTTTGTGTTCCGAGGCCGCAGCTCCCCTGCTGCATTTCATGTTTGCAGTTCATCATCCCCCGAATCCTCCGGTGCCTCGTTCCCCGCCCCGCAGCAGAAATGTCACGAAATCCAGTGCAGTGTGTGCCGTCCCCCGAGTTTTCCAACCACTCGCTAATGCATTCCATAAGGTCGGAATCACAGCTCCCCTGCAGAGGGCTTTCTCTCAGAGCCCTGGCAAATGGGTTTTTCTCCCTCACGCCAAGCTGCCCTGGTGGCAGCCTTTGCCTTGGGTCCCACCAAAGCTGGCACCCCCACCAAGCATTAGAAGGGCAGAGACGTGGGGTTTTTGGGAGATTTGTTTCCTGTTCATCTTCTCCAGACCCCTTGTATCTCCCGTCAACTGCATTTTTCTTTCTCTGTCCTAATCCTTTCAGTTTTTCCTGTGCCCAGCTGGCTTAAAGAGAAATGAGGAGTGTGTGGTCTTTTTGCCATGAGCACCTCTCTGTTCCTCCAGAGAATTCATAAATTGCTGCTACAGTGAGAGGCTTAGATAAGCCATGGATTTATTCCATCATGTGAGCAAACCATGTGCAGTATTGACCATCCCTCTCCAGGCAGCATCGAAATTAGAGAGGTTTCTGTGTCTGAAAGACAACAGGAGAACTGGAAGCCTCCAGTTCTCTCCAGGAAATAACCTGCTCAAGGAAGCAGAAATTCCCAGTTCAGGCTTTCCCTGCTGCACTCTGGCCATGTTCTAATTTCTCCACTCTCTGCTGCTCCAAGGGTCACTTGGTCATATTTCTCCTTAAAACAAACTCGTTAAAAATTCAGGGGAAAAGTGCCAGATATTTAATTTAAAGCAGAAATATGAAAAGCTACCTGGGAAAGGGAGAGGAGGGAAATCTTGAGCCATCTCCTGCGTTTTTGCTGGTTTATTGCTGTGCCTGGGAGTTTCTCCTGCAGCAGTATGTCACTGGAATAATGAGGCAGCAGGTTGGTTGCTTAACTGCAGTGGCCAGATCAGTGGGGATTTTAAGAGATAAGTAATTCTATTTGATTTTGTATCCAGGAATTATAATTTACATTCCCTTCACCTTGGAGAGAGAGGCAGTCTGGGCTATAATTAAGCTTTTTTTCCCCTGTCTGCTTTGGTCCTCTGCTCCTCTTATTGTCAGGCAACGTGGCAGCAGAAGCCTTAAAAGCAGGGAGTCATGACAACTAACTCTTCCCAGAGCAACTGGAGTTGTTAGAAGGAAAAAAAGAAATATCCCTAAAACACAAATGCCTGAAAAAGCAATTAAATCACAAAACTGTACGAAGCAGGAGAACAACAGCCAAGGGTTGGGAACCACCCACGAGCTGGGAGTTTGGTATCTGCAGCTTGGAGATCTGGGCTGGGTAAAAAGGGAGTTGGATTCGCTGATGTTATCTGGGGCTCTGGCCGTGGTTTCATGTCTGTAGATAAATAAATGCCCACACAAAGAGCTAATTGAGAGCAGGAGGAGTGTCTTGCACAAGAACCCGTTAATGGCTTTGGAGCAAAAGCCCTGTTGAGTTTCCCAGGGTGAGACCTCACGAGCAGTTTAGGAGAGCCCATCCTGGAGCAATGTCCATGTAGTGCTCAGAGCTTACTTTTATTACAGGTTTGGTTGGCTCCAAATGAAAAAGTTACCCCGGCAGTGAAACATTTGACCAAAATCTTAGACTGTAAACAAAAAAAAGTGACTTTGATTGAGGAGTCTTGTGAATTGCTGTGCCTGGATTTCTGCTTAGCATGGCAGGAGAGGGTTTATTCATCTCCACCCTTATTCCTGTTATCTCTCCCATCAGCAGCAGAACTCTGTTGCTCTCCCCAGAGTTTCCATTGTTTGCTCACGGGTGAATCTTGCTTTGAGTCCCACAAGGTGTGATAACCACGTGGCCTTGTCAGCTCACAGACGTGTCCTGGTGCTGGGGAGAGAAAACCTGGCTCCATCTGTGATTTCAGCCTTCCAGAAAGGCACCACGTTTTTTGTTTTAGGAGCTTATGAGTATCTGTGGGATTGCCTGTGGGTACAAAACACCTGGATTTGGGAAGTCAGGGCTTCCCACTTGTGTTCCTCTCCTGAGCGGAGAATGGTCTCGTGTCTCTGTGCAAATCGGTTGGCACAGCAAAGCCGCGTATCTCTGTGAGCCTGAGTTAGTGAGGCCTCCCGTTTGCCCTGTTGCTCTTTGTTCTTTTGCTGTTTGTGCATTTGTCTGTTCTCTGCGGAGGGGAGATCCCGCCACAGAGAGGATCTGTGGTTTCCACGCACATCCGATTTACGCTCTGCTGAAACCAACCAAAGAAAGCATTTGGAGAGTGGCTTTGTTTCCAAATAGCTCCAGATGCAAAATGCTCCGTGGCTTTATGTCAGGATTGTAACAAATGAATAGAGCACAGTGAATTAATTTTGCTAATGAGCTTTGCAACCACATGATGCATCTTCATACAATTAAGCCACAGAAGGAGGCAAGGAGATCCCAAGTGACACCCTTTTGTCACAGCACTTCAGGACCCTCCAAAGTGTTGTCTCCCCCTCCCTGTAATTTCTTTCCATCACAAAGAAGAGAAATACACAGCTCAGTTGTTTCAACAATCGAAAAATGATGTGTGTGGTGCTGGTTGCAACAGTATTTTTGTAGCTCTCGTTTATTTTGCTCTCCAGACAAGAAAGGCAAAGCAGTAGCATTTTATAGAGCAGAGAACATTTTTACACAGTTCTCTTAAATCTTCTCAGCAGTACCTGAACAAAATGTTTACACTGTAAAGGGAATTTAGTAAACTGTCCACAAGACTTATCACGACAACCTGCCCATCCCTCCTGAGCCATTGTTTGCCATCCCATTCATTCCCAGCATCTGCTGCTGCCGACCCTCCAGCCCCATTTACCCACCTGCAGCGCTCTCTCTGCAGCCCTAAAATATTTCCTGTTGATTTACACCCGTTTCTCTTCCACTGCCTCATTTGGGCTGCTGGTTTTTCTGGTTTTCTTCTTGTAAAGAGAAAGAAAAAAGCAAAGGTAGCTGATTTTCATTGCTCGTGCCTAAGAACTGGGTGCCAACATGAGTAAAACTTGTACAGAGGGTCATGATCAGATAAAACTGTGAGTAAGGGATGTTCAGATGCCCCCAATCTCTTCAGCCAGCAGTCCTGTTGAGCTTGTGGGGTGTCAGAGGCTTCTCCAGAACTTTGGTGCTCCAACTCCTGCTTGCCTACTCATTGATAAATCTGAGCAGCAGCAGCAGCACTAAACCTCCACCAAGAACCACCTCTAATGCTAATCTTCTGTCAGGGCTTGCCTCTGTTCTTTCTTTCACTGTGGTTTTCTGTAATTGAGGTCAGTGATAGAAAAGTTTTTATAGACAGAAAATGGAGTGATTGCCACGAGGGTAAAACAGAAGCTCTCTTTGTGTAAGTCAAGGAAATTTGGCTGATTGCAAACAAACTTTCCCCTTATCATCAGCTCTTAAATACTGGGCTGGCACTGGGTTCTGGGCCCAGCCAAAGCCTTTCAGGGGGAATTTGGGCAAGGCAATAATGAGGAACCACTGCCCTACACCCCCATTTCCAGCTCTAGAGCAAGGCAGAGTCCCAGCAGTGTGTTACAGCCACGTACCAGGACCCCAGATTTGGAGTCAGTTCCTTCAGGAGCGCAGCCCCCAGCAGTCCCTGGAAAAAGCCACTTCAGACAAATCATTCAGCAAAATTCTGTAGCATTTCCTGTAATGCTCATGTTTCTACTGTGTGCCTGTAGGACAGACAGGTTTATACCCTCCAGTGATTTGCCTCCTGAAAACCAAACAGAGGAGACAAACCTGCCGTCCTGTCCAGCCCTTCTCCTGCCTCTCCACCAGCTGCCTAAACAGTCAGCTTATTTATTTTGTGTTACTTTCCATTAGGAGTGGGGGATTGATGCCTGGAAGTATTTTAATGGCACTGCTGACCTTGATAATAAAACTGTTCAATGTAGTTTGTGTTGGTAATGGCATCCAAACCCCCCAGAGTCACAGAGAAGCAGCACGTGGAATAACACCAGCAGTGAGAGATCCCACAAACAGATATCAGTGGAGAGGCCCCTTTTCAGTGCTGTCTCCCTTCCTATATCAGGCCCGTCAGCTCTATGTGTGATTTGCCCATCCATGAGCAGGTATTTGGGGCTGTGGTGATGCTCAGAACCATTTCCTGACTCTCAAAACCATTCCTGACTCTCAGAACCCTTTCCTGACTCTCAGAACCCTTTCCTGATGCTCAGAACCATTTCCTGACTCTCAGAACCATTTCCTGAGGCTCAGAACCCTTTCCTAACTCTCAGAACCATTCCTGATGCTCAGAATCCTTTCCTGACTCTCAGAACCCTTTCCTGATGCTCAGAACCCTTTCCTGACTCTCAGAACCCTTTCCTGATGCTCAGAACCCTTTCCTGACTCTCAGAACCCTTTCCTGATGCTCACAACCATTTCCTGCCTCTCAGAACCATTTCCTGAGGCTCAGAACCCTTTCCTAACTCTCAGAACCATTCCTGATGCTCAGAACCCTTTCCTGATGCTCAGAACCCTTTCCTGACTCTCAGAACCCTTTCCTGATGCTCAGAACCATTTCCTGATGCTCAGAACCCTTTCCTGACTCTCAGAACCCTTTCCTGACTCTCAGAACCCTTTCCTGATGCTCAGAACCCTTTCCTGACTCTCAGAACCCTTTCCTGATGCTCAGAACCATTTCCTGATGCTCAGAATCCTTTCCTGACTCTCAGAACCCTTTCCTGATGCTCAGAACCATTTCCACACTCGCTCCCGTGACTCGCTGGGCGCTCACCACCATATGACACTGACAGCTGCAACTGCCACTAGCTTCTATCACAGGGCTGCGTGTAATTTAGGAGAACAATTTGCATAATTCCGAAGCCTAAAAATATCCCTGCACAAACAAGCTGCATTCTCAGGCTCCGCTCTGAGAGACGTGGAAATGGCTGCTTCTTTCCCGGCGCGTTTTTGTGCCGGGGATCCTCAGTGCCTTCTCCTTCATCTGACGGCGTTCGTGAGAGACATTTAAGGACAGGGAGCAAGTGATAATTACCCTCAACACGCATCACAGGCTTTATGCCAGATGATTAGGAAGGTGCCTTCCGGAATAATTAGCTTTCTGCGGCCTCCGAGCCCCTGCCTGCCTCGTGCTGACTGGAAGGGAGGTGAAGCCTGAAGAAGAAGTGAGACGGTGGCAGGTCCCCACCCCAGGGCTCACCTGTCCACGCCTTCTCCTCCCCAGCCCTGCTGATAACGTTGTCAAGCGTGCCCGCCCCACTCAGTTCAATAACAGCACTCGCTCTCCACATCTCCCTGGTGATGGCAGGGGAGGCTCTGCGACCTTTCCGCTTCTGTGTGATGTCCTCGCGGGTCGCGGCAGAACAGGCGGGAATGAAACAACCAAATCAGCACCACAAGGAGGGGATGCTGCTTGGAGCACTGCTAAAATACGTCAGCACCCGGAGCACCAACACACCCATAAACCCCTGAGGGATCTGCTTGAGGTCACGGTGGCTTGGAATTATCCCCCGCCATGGTCACAGCGCTGGCAGGGAAAGGGGGATTTGTGGCCGGCAGTGATTTTGGTTTTTTCTGCTCACTGGTGCTTCTCCCTGAGCTCCTTGTGATTTTAAGCTCCTGAGTTTCCTACTGCGAAGCCTGCAGGACTGTGAAAGGGATGGCCAAGGAGCAGCATCAGATCACAGCAACGCTTGCTCTCTTTAAAGAAATCATCAGAATACCCGTACGAGCTCCCCACAAAGTCTGTAGGCCTTGGGTGTCTCGTGCCTCCCAGTTCTTGAGGACCAGAAGACATGAGGGAAGTCTCTGTGCTGTATTAGCTCACTGTTCTGAGCTGTAAATGATGAACAGGGATAAAATACCACCCAAACCCCTCTTTTCAATGGGTTTGGGCTACAGCTTGTCTCTGTTCACTCAGTTAGGCAGAGCCCAGCAGAACAAGCACTCAGCCCAACATGGTCCCACAAAATCCATTTTAAAAAAGCATTTTTCTCGGTGTGCCAGTGACTACTGGAGTTTCACCCAGGGCAAATTGTGGCAGGCTAGTATTTTATTGAGAATAGCAAATGTTTGGCTTCAGACAAAGGCATATTGATCTTTTTTCCCCCAGGTTTAACACTCCCTAGGTTTCTTTGCCATCAGTCTCTTTAGAAACCTCACATTTGCTAAAATCAGAGCTAATTCACCCCAGGAAGTCTGGTGGTATAGAATAAGGCACCTGAAACCAGTGCCTTATTCAGCTCCTCTAGGAAAGACAAAGAGTTTGACTTCTCTTGGATTCATCTATTTTACTCTTTCTTCCCTAATAATTTCCATTTACTGGTTTTCAAAGCACAAAAATGTTTTCTCCTCCCACCCCCGGCTGCCTTAGGTAACTCTACCGAAGTCAGTGGATTTACACAGATGTAAAAAAGCCCTGCAAAGCCAACCAGGCATTTCAGTGATCGCCCTTCACGCCCTTGATTTGTTTGCTCCCCACTGCTGCCCGTGCTGGAGGAGTCACATTCATTTTGTACCATCACTGAAAGCCACATCAGTCGAAGCTGCAATTTATTGCAAACATTTGTTTTCTGCTGGCACAGCCGGGCTGACTCTCATCCCACTTACACTGTTTTTTCAGCACACAGTGACAGGGCTCACAATAACTGCTCCTCATTTACTGGCTTGACATAACACTCAGACCAGTAAAACACCACTGACACCACTGCACTGGTGGCCTGGAAAGTGTCTGACACCGAGCATTTAAGATAAAGCCAAATGTGTTCTCCTCCTTCCTCTCCCCCTTTATAAAGACAGAACTGCCTGGGGTGAAACAGCCCAAATCAGCTCTTTTGTTTCACTTCTATCCAATTATACAGGGACAAACCAAGCTGGCACGTCCTAAAAAAGAGTAAGACCAATAGGTTTCGAGCAGATTTGCTGTGCAGGCACAATTGGTGTGAGCCTTTGCAGCACACCTGATGCAGTGAGGATGGATTGAACCCTGTGTGGACCACCTAAAGCAACAGAGTTGGGATTTCTGCACATACCCTCTACATTTTTGCTGTTTGGTTTCAGATCAGGCCTCCTGGATGCCTCTTTCCCATCTCTGACAGTGCTGGATTCATCTCTTGCACAAAGGAAGGCTTTTGTTGGGGCGAGACAGTGGTGAGACTGGTTGAAATCTGTCACCAAAAAAATAGATCTATCGGTTCAAAAAGGTTATGAAAGGGAAGCCATGGTGTTATTTTAAACTCCAGAGAAATCAGCTGTGGGAATGTGGACGTTGTGTCTGATCTGTGTGCTTTGAACCCCTCCTAGATGAGAACTGGCCCAAGGCGGTGGCTTTGCTGTGCCTGGTGTTCTCCCCAGATATGTGAACTCACTGAAAGAATAAACAGCTGCCAGGCCAAGCTTGCCAAAATTTCCTGTGCAGAGTAATGCTCGTGCAGTTTTTCCAGGGTGCTTTTCCTATGAGTAAACATTACAGCTCAGATCAGGAGTAAACACAGCAGAGAGAAAGAAGAACGTCAGAATCTGATTTTGCCTTGGCAGGGAATGATTTCACAGCTTTCTCATGCATTGTCTAAATGCACAGCTTTTCTCTCCCATTTCCCCTCTAAACATGAGTGAGTAGGCCAGGAGGGATTTAGTCAAATGGAAATGAGTTTTCTCTGAGCACATTCCCCGCTAAAAACACCCTCAGGTTTTCGAGTGGATGGGTGAGGACCACAAAATACTGACGACCACTCAAGGTTAACACGCTCAGAATTTCTTGGAAACTGCATTACTCCTTCCTCCTCTTTGTTAGAATTCCTCCCTGCCTCAAAACACCATTTATGGGTCAAGAAAACGAAAGCCACATTTGGCTGCATCCTGCAGACTCCCGAGGTTCCCAGCTGTCACATCGCCGAGCCCTGAGCTCAGTCCGTGAAAACAAGAGCAGGACCTCGCCCAGCCTCAGGTGGTGATTCCAGGGCTTTGGGCTCAACTCTTGGACGTGTGAATCCCAGAGTTTCCTTCAGTGCCCGTTCAGCCCTGAGGAGCTTTGCTCAGTGAGAGCGTCCCCGTGTTCCGAGCTCAGGGTGTGACTGAAGGGGAATTTCTGCGGGGTCCTTGGCACTGGGAGTGGCAGGAGGTCACGGATCCCCCTGGGAGGGGACCGGGCTCCTCGGGCTGAAGTCAGAAAGTGCAGCAGGCTCGTTGGTGGACGGTTGTTTTGCAAAGAGCTGCGGAGATGGTGGAGTCTGATAGGGGCCCTCGGACAAAGCGCTCCAAAGGAATGAGGATAAATGCACATTTTTAATGAGCTCTAACAAAAGTCTATTGAATGGTTTCTTCAATTTAGTTGTGTTTTGATAATTTCCATTGTCCTTTGTTTCCCCATATGCGGCTGTGATGCATCCAGGAAAAAATCATGAACATTTGCATTGACAGCCATCCAGAATTTCCATTTAAAATGATCCACTTTGTTACAGTAATTAGCCTTGTAAGTGGAACAAAGCACACAACACTGACAATAGTTGCTAGTGATCACTTCACTTCCTAATCAGGCTGCTCCTTCAAGCATTCCAATTTATTTTACTAATGATTACAGGGCAGATGCTGCACAGATTTGCACCTCTAGGAACTCCCAGTGAAATAGAGAAGCGGAAAATCTTCCCTAGTTTGCCTAATCCTGAAGTATCCTGAGCAATTCGAGGGCCAAGCAATTATAAATAACAGACTTTGCTCTCAGAGGTTTATTGATTTCAGATTGGAATTCTCTGACGTATCAATTACTGTGAAGGAGGGGGATCTGATACCGAAGGGCTTTTGGGAGAGGGGTGGTGGGTGCTGAGCCCTCTCAGATGGCACTGACCTCTCCCTCTTTGAAGAGGGAGATGGAAGTAGGAGCACCTCCTTGCTCTGAGCTCTCCATAAAGAAAAGCCTCTTCCATCTTTAAAAAAAAAGCACCCACTCATCTCAGAGAGAAAAAGCAGCTTCCTTGAGAGGAATGATAACAGGGAGAGGCTGGTGAGGGGCTTAAACTGTTAATCCTGTGTCAGAAATAAGTATATTTTTTATTAAAATACAGGTCCGCTTCTATCAGTGTAATCCTCTGGAGTTCAAACCCCACGGGAGCATTAATGTCCTTCCCCTTTTATGATTCAGAGCCAGTTCATCCAGTGCCTTCAGCGTGCCCTTTTCCATCCTTATAGCAGGGATCCATCAGGCAGACTTTGGCTGCAGCCTGCCTTTTGCAAAAGGGCAAAGTCATCTATTGAGGTGCAGCAAACGGGTGTGAGCAAAGCCAGGCACGCACAGGGAGCAGCACTTCCTTGGCATGACCCTCACCCCTCTTGGTTCCCTCCAGAACTCATTGAATTGCTGAGATACCTGCAGTAAACTCGTGTTTGGGTGGACTTGGGATAGGAGTAGATTTTGGCTGGGTTTTATCCTGGTTGAAAACCATGAGTTGAATCAGAGTAGTGGACAAATTCTGCTCTTCTCTTCTTCTCTGTGACCAAACCCTGCTCTTCCCTTCTTCTTCGTATCCATCTGTTATTTACCTGCCTGGTGTGTTGTGTTTTAAAGTGCACAAGGGGGCCTGGAAGGAACCTAAAAAAGTTACATTTCATCAAATTTTAAAAATAAATTTGAGATCATCAAGCTTGAAGCAGTGAACTTTTCAAAACACTGATTTCCTTCACGCTGTGGGATGAGAGTAGTGGCAGAGCCTTCATCCTCCAAAGGCTCAACTCTCTGAGTTGGCCAAGCAAGTCTGTGCTGAGCTGTAGTGGTTCAGGATTTCTCACTCCCTGCTGAGCAGTTCTGCTCACAGATTTGTGCTGTTTGGTTCATTCATGTCTGGGAGGCAATCAAAAAGTGGCTTGAGGCTCAGGGTTGGACTTTGTGCCCAAGAACCATAAGTCACCTAAGCTCCAACACCAGACTTCATGGCCAAGAGATTTCCTTTTCTCTAACCCCTTAGGACTTTTCTACTGCTGCCCATTCGCCTTTTACAGTTACAACCCTATTGGTGGTGTCACAAACATCTGCGGTGGTTGTTAGAGCTGTGTGGAAGCAGACACGAGTGACATTTGAAGGGGAACCCTACAGAGACACAATTTTCATGTCTTACGATTCTCATGATCAGCAAAAAGCAAAGCTCGAGGAGGACAAATGCAGGCAGGAGTAAAGTGCCCTCAGGTTTAAGGAATGACCTTAAATATCTCCCCCTCTTCTGCTCTGTGGGATGGAGCTGGAGTTGCCGTGGGCACAGCACCTCAATCTGCCGTCCCCAGGAGGATCAATGCTCATTTATCCAATCAATATTGTCTCTCCTCACTCATCCCAAGGATGCACCCACCAAGAGTTGCAAAATGCACGTTCCTGAGAGCAAAAAAAACCCCAATGTGAGTTACCAGGGGGCAAAGACCCTTTGTCCACTGAGATGCCTCCGAGTGGCAGAATCAGTTCCCTGCCAGTTCCATCCTGGAGAATCTGGGGAGCACACCAGGGCCAGATTTCCTGCAGTCACATTCGGGCTGCTCCTGCCGTGGCCAGCAGCAGCAAAGGGATTTGGTGTGCATGAAACAGAGCTGCCCTCGGTGGGATGCCCAGAGAGGACTGAGGGGTTCAGCCCAGCAGTGCAGAGTTTAGCATTTCCTCCTTCTGCTCCCAGCTTCTGCAGAGAGGCAAAAGCTGCAAGATCTCGATGAGACCGAAATATTAATCCCGTGTTATTGCATCAAGTTTGACTAACGAGCCGCATGAATAAATCTGCAGTCTTAGCTTCTGCCAGCGCCAAGTTTCCATGGCAACAACAACCCATCTTATCTTTAGGAATTTCATTAGCAAGGGAGGGAAAC
>VXAZ01004433.1:700943-786444 GCA_013399875.1 Gymnorhina tibicen | reverse complement strand
AAAAAAAAAAAAAAAAGAAAAATCCCACCCCAAAATCAGAAAAGATTTGTCAAACTAAGAGCAGCATCTCCCTCCCCCGCACCGTTTTTTGGGGAAAGTCCGCTTGGATTTTTTTTTCCTCATTTGTAAAGGTGTTTTTTTCAAAATTCACATCGCTGCCTGAGACAGAAAAATACAGCAAATGCTTTTGTACCTCTGAATTGGAGAGGGAGGGATCATAAACATGCAGAGTGGAGATGCACTGGAGGAGCGAGCATGGCTGGTGCAGAGCACTCAGCATTCCGATGAGCCCCGGCGCTGCCTCCTCTCCCAAAATCCAGAATTAGGGAAGAGAGCTGGGAATGGGAGACCTCCTGGTGCGTTCACAGTGGAGGTTCCTGGTGATGTGAACACCATGGGGGGAGCAGGTGACATCCGGGGGGGTGTGATGGAGCTTGAGTTGTTTGTTTGTTTGTTTGTGTGTGTGTGTGTGTGTGTGTGTGTGTGTGTGTGTGTGTGTGTGTGTGTTCCTGCTCTCAGAGCCTCGGCGCTCGATATTCCCGGCACGGGAATTGAGTTTGTTGGATTTGGAAAGCAGGGCTGCGTTTTATCGTCCTCTCACCTTGGGCTGCCCTAGACCCTTGTGACAAATAAAACAAACACAGTTAAAAAGTCGATTGAATCAAATCGTTTCAGGAAAAAAACGCCTCCTGCACGCACAAAGGAGGAGGGAGGGATGCATGGGCTCTGCTGTGGGAATAGCTTGGAGATTCCATGTTCCCACCACCCTCTCCTCAGACTGCTTTTGTTGGAGCAACAGGAGGAGGGAGGCAGAGCTGTTGCATTCCCAGTGCGGGGAGTTTGGTTTTGATCTCACTGAAGAGGTTAAAAAGTGTTGTCCTTAAAACAGGACCCGTGAGGGGCTCAGCTTTCCCCGGGATCCTCTGGAGCCCTCGTGCAGGGCAGGGAAGATGCTGATCCCTGGCATTTCTGCTTCCTGTCCCCAGGCAGAGCCACAGCTCTGGAGAGGACGAGGATGGGGAATGACAGGCTGGGGGAGAGCTGAAAAATAGAGGAGGGAAGGGCCATAAAGAATTTGGGGAGGGATTTTAGGGCAGGGAATGGTTTAACCCAGTGTTTGTTCTCTGTGTTCACCTGGAGTTAACTCTGCAATTGGAACAAAACACTCACTGCTGTGCCACTACAAACAGCAGCTCCAGCATCCTCAGGAACGCTTTTTGTTACTCACAAGTGCACCAGTTTCATCGGGAAAAATCCCGTATCAGTGACAGGAAACAATGGTTAAAAGAGTGTTGTCATCCTCCTGTCATTTTTACCTGCAGCCAGCAGCGAAGCCCCCAGGGACCATTATTTCAGGAACACTCCCTGGAATGCCTCTTTTGCCTGTTTCACAGCCAGCCTTTCTGCTGGTATCAGAGAAGCAATCTCCCAATTATGTCAGGGTAAGTGGATGGAGAATCAGCCCTGCCACCAACACACATCCACACTCAGATCATTTCCCCCACTTTGCCTTGGAATGGCCAATCAAGACTTTCACAATCCCAGTACCTGCCACGCTCCCTGGCGGGCCGTATAATTCATCCAGTGGGAGACAACACCACCAAACCCAGCTAACACATCGAATCACAACGTGGGTTTTGCACAGTGAATTACAACCGTTCACAAAAGGCTGTTAGTGAACAATCTCCGGCCCAATTTCATTATTCATGGGAGAAATTTATCAGCAATTCCGAATAACAGATAAATCTAAGAATTTTCTGACTCGCCCAGAACCGATTCAGGAGCTGGGAAGGGGAGCAGTGTTTGTGGAATAAATTATTTGCTGTGAAATTGGTCGGTTGGTTCTTTCCAGTGCACCCTTGGGGGCTGCTGGGCTGGTACTTAAAAATCATCTAATGCATATTCCAAAAAGGGAACAGCAGCATTTATTCCACTGGATCAGATGGATGCGAAGTGACGGAGGTAAAATAATTCCTTGCCCAGAATTTGCCCACTGGTGCAGAGATGAGTTCTGGGGAAAGGCAGCAGCATTCCCTGTTTGATTTGTCTCCTGGCTGTCCTTCTCCTGGCTGAGTTACGTTTTCCCAGGGCCACAGCAGAACCCAGGCAGCTTTGGGCAGGATGTCTGGCTTTGGTTTTTGCCATAACTGTGAATTCCTGTGCCCTTTTCCTCCTCTTCCTGCAGCAAGGTGCTCAGCAGTGGCAGCTCCTGTCCTGATCATCTGCCAAGTGAAAAAGTGCTGGGTTTCATGCCTAAATGCGATTTCACTGGGCACGATTTGGCCGTAGAGCTCCGAGATTTGAGCTGTACAGGCCTCTTAGCATAGACAGGGTGGTTTGTCATCCCCGCTGGAGTCTGCTCTGCAAAAGGGACTTGGATCCGCACTTCCCTGATAGTGCAAATGCACCCTGATAGCTGCAAACAGGCTTTGGGTTCCCAGACAAATCTGCCAGAAGGGAATATTCACTGAGAGTGCCTTGCTTGCCCAGCCAAACTCCAACATGGCAAGCTGAGAACATCCCTTGGTTGGTGACAAGGACACGTTCGCCTCGAACAGAAGTTGCTGGTGAGAACTTGGTGCTGCACCATACGGGTGCTCGGCCTGCGACGTGTGAGGAGCATTTCAAAGATGATTATTATGTGGTTATTATTAAGGATAACGAATTCTTCCATGGCCACAGTGCAGCGAAAGAACAGAAATTCACTATATTGCAGTGGGTCATGGTGTGGGTGCCCCAGCCCTGAGCAGCCTGGGCTGGTGGAAGGTGTCCCTGCAGAGGGGTGGAACACGATGATCTTGAAGGTCCCTTCCAACCCAGGGCATTCTGTGGTCAAACCACCCCGGCTCTGAAAGGGGTGCAGTGGATGGTTTCAGTTTTTTAGATTTTTACTGAGACACCAGATCCCTGGTGATTCGCCCTAATTGCACTCGTTGGGATTGTGGCACATCTGATCAGAGAGCCCTGCCTGGGGAGCTGCAGTGCGTGGCATCCCCAATTTCCCTTCCCCCGGGCACAATCCCGGTGCCATTCCCACTCCCGCTGCCCCTCATTACACAAGTTTCCTGTGCCCACCAAGGAGGGGAACATTAACAGCAATTAGAAAACTTGGATCGGGGGGCTTGGATCCGCCCTGCATTTCACCAGCCCGGCACCACACAGCGGGGCACGGGATGAATGATGAGGATGTTTCCCATTAGGGAAAGTGCTTTCCATTGTCAGTGCAGACACTCCCTCATTGTCTGCATGGCCACCGGGCATTTTGCAAAATTCTCTCCTCCAGATGAGTCCTGCTTCATGTGATTACCATAAAACCACCCACTCTTGCACCAGCTTCCTGCTGGTGCGTTTTCCAAGGGTTTGATATTCAAATTGCTGACCCTTTTTGAACAAATCTTGTTAGAAATAGGCTGAGACTTCGGGTGGACAAAATAAAACACCCCGCAGCAGGTAATTTCACAGGCTTTGGTGTTTCCTTTACATTGAATCCCAGAACTGTTTGGGTTGGAAAGGACCTCAAAGATCATCTTGTTTCACCCCCCAGGTTGCTCTAAGCCCCGTCCAACCTGGCCTGGGACACTTCCAGGGATGGGGCAGCCACAGCTGCTCTGTGCCAGGGCCTCCCCACCCTCACAGGGAGGAATTTTTTCTCTTTTTTCTATTTTTAACATCAGTAGAGAACACATTCCATAGGCTTTTTCCATTGAAGCTGCCACTGCCACTGTCTCAACCAAAACATCTCCTTTTCCTTGTCCATGGACATCTTCTTGTGCCTTTTCTCCATTCACTTCCCTTGGCTGTTTGTGTTTGCAGGGTTCAACTCCCTAATCAGCGTCTCTGCAGCCTGTTTCTTGTTGTAATTATTATTACATTTGTAATTATCATTATATTTGTAATCATCATTATATTTGTAATCATCATTATATTTGAGACTCACTCAAGAGCAATCTCCACGTTCTACGTGAGGTATAATGGTGAAAAGAACTCTTTGTGTCTCAAAGACTCTGTAGCCACTGAATGAAAAGGTGACACGATCAGGGAAAAGATTTAGCTGAGCTCTGCACAGTATTAAACTAAGCACCATTTTATGGCTCTCTTTAAAACATTATAGGGCAACTAGGAAAGAAATTAAAGGGAGAAATCCCAACGCATGGATGCTGCAGGATAAATCCTGCCCTTGTTTGCTTCACTCTCCCCCCTCCCCGCTGGGTTTCAAACATCACTCAAGAACAAGCTTCTGTTGTTGGGCAAAACTCCCTCTAATACTTCAGGAGGCGTTTCCCCCCTTTTCTGTAAGAAAAGAGGGAATGTCATGGCAGGAACATAATTATGAGCGCTCTCAAACGAACCTGGACTGGCTGATTTGCACTCAGCCCCTCTGATGGGAAGCAATCGAGCAGTGCTCTTGAGCTGTAATTATTGTTATCAGTCACTCTTCACGGTGACAACAAATAATTATTTTTAAAGGGTGTGAAAACAGAATTAACCCTTTCCTCAGACGTTCCCTCTCCAAAGTGACACGGTGGGTGTTGCAGTTCTGGGCTGTGGAGCTGCTGTTTCTCTTGGTTTTCTCCCATTTAAATACTCTGGGCTGCACTGAGAGGGCAATTTTCAGCAGGGAGTGGTGATTTTGGAGTCCCTCAGCTTGCCAAGGGTGGCTTGGCAGAGCCCAGCTTTCAGAAGGTTCCTCAAGAGGATGGTTTTTTAGCAATCAGGCCTTTCCCAGGTACTTCAGAAATGGGTATCGATTTCTGGTGAGGTCCTTGGCTTCAGAGTGAAGTGATTTACTGAAATTTCCACACAGGCTTCAGAGTGAAAGGATTTATTGAGATTTCAACAGAAATTTTTGTCTCAGGAAGCGACCATGCCCTGTCTGAGATTCACCCAGTCTCATGTAGGGCAGGAGCTGTGGCAGTGGCATCAGGAGCACGGTCGCTTTGGGTTCCCTGCCGTGCCAGAGATCCAGCAGGGATCTCTGCAGCTCCCTCCTCTGTAGCCCACAACCCTCAGTCCCACCCTAACCTGCCGTGTCCAGCCCTGAAATGTCCCTGTCCCCAAGTGGAGGGGTCACCTGGGTGGGTGCTTTTGCTCTCCTGGGCCGCTGACCCAGCTGCAGGGCAGTGGGAACACAGAAGGGTGGAAGCACGAGGCCAGATGTGGGAGAGCACCCGGCCCTGGAGGGTGGAAGGGGAGTGTTAAAGCCTCGTCCGGGCCGCTGTGGTTTCACTCACAGCTTTGTTTGTGCATCTGCTCGTGTTCTGAGGCAGGCACGGATGGAGCTGGATGGTAGGGGGGGCTGTAGCCCCTCTTTTGGGACTTCTCGGCGCTGGCCTCAGCTCTAACTCATCCCCCCCAGGCTGGGGCTGCTGTTCCCCTGCCGGGTGGGTGCAGCTCAGCCCTGGTGCCCCAGAGTGAACCGGGTCAGTGTTTGTTTGGGAGCAAAATCAGGGATGCAGGATCAGAAGCACGTATATCTCACGGCCTGAAAGATCTCACAGCCTTTCGTGGCAGGGACGAATCTATCAGGGCTGCTTGATCAGAGAAGGCAACAGGACAGGGAGGAATCTCCAGCCTCATCTGCATCCCTACAGGAGCTGGGAGCCTGTATCATCCCTTACCATCCTCAGCCCCTCCCGGCAGTGCAGTGCAGCCTGGCAGCTTTCCTCGGGTTCTGCCTGAGCCTGGCACGAGGCATCGCCCCCAGTAACACCCTGGGAGCTCAGGGGTGCCACGGCCAAACCTCCCAGGAGGGGACAAAGCGTGGCAGCCGGGGGGAGGAACGCAACAAGCGACAAGAACACGATTTTTAATGAGTGCAATATGCGGCCAGGGTCTGCAGGAAATCTGTTTGCCATCACCCCACAGTAAAGACAAATGACAAGCTGTTTCCCAGGCACGAACCTCTGCCTCTCTTCTCCAGAACGCCAAGACAATTACTTGTGGCATTATTATTTTTTCCCCTCTCTTGCTCTCCTTTTCTCCGGGGGTCTCCCACACACGTGGAAACCCAAGGCACTGACAGCGGCAGGAGTTAACAAACCCAGCGCCGGGCTATGAAATACCAACAAGCTGCGAGGCGGGGAGGAGAGCAGGGCCTCCCCACTGCTCAGCGATGCTTTGATTCGAGCTGAAGCGAGAGAAGGCGAGGCAGGGAGTATTCGCAGCCCCCACGCAGCCCCATGTGTTGTTACCTTGCCCCGTTCCCGTGGCACGGCACGCCGGGCATCCCAAGGGCAGGGTGCTGGCGAGGGGCTGCTAGAGCCGACGTGGCGAGGAGCAAAAGATGAGCAAGAAAGAGCAAAGCAGGCATTCGGTTTTCTGAGTGGCTGCCCTTCACCTGGCTTTACACACCCCTTCGCTCCCCCCACCAGGGCCTGAGCCAGGGCTGTGTCCAGTCACCACCCTGAACATTCAGATCTGCGAATTCAGCCTCCATTTGCTGCTCCTGGAGGAAGCCCTCCTGTGAGGGGTGAAAACTGGGGGAGTGCAGGGGTCAGGAGTGATGGGAACCCCTGGGTGCCCCACGCCAACGAGAGGTGGCCAGAAGGGAAGGCGGACACACAGCCCAGGGCTTGCTGAGGAACAAGGGCTCTTGTGGACATCTCTGAACACCAGCAGCAGCCTTCTCTTGCCTGTGCAGTCTCCTTTTTGCTCCACAGCCACCCACCCACTCAGGAATCCAAAATCTGAAGTGGTGCAGGGTTAGTGCTCTTCCTTTGAACAGCGCTGTGTGCAAGGGCTGAGATTAAAGCCAGCTGAGATAACTGCATCCTTCCCCTCCCGCCTCCTTCCTGCCTCTGGACGTTCATTTAAGCACAGAGTGTGTGCACACAGGGAGACAAAAGCTCTTAACCCGTAATATCCTGAGAGTGAGAATTGTCAACGCTGCTCAGAAAAAGAAGAAAAAAAAAAAAGAAGAAAGGTGTGGAAATGCTGCACCTGACACCCCCAGCTCTGAAAGCAACCCCCAAATGATGGGATGGTGATGCCTTGAGTGGCTACCTAGAAACAGAGACCAGACAGGAGTAAGGGAATAAAGGCAGGGATTTGTTGGAAAGGCCTTCAAAGGCACACCCTGGGGAGCCAGAGGCTGCATCCAAAAATGGACCCCGAGATGGACCCCGAGCCACGAGTTCTTCCCACTTTTATAGCTTTGGTCCATTTGCATATCAGCGTAAATTCGCCAATTAAAACTTCAGCTAATGATGTAATTTCTTCAATTTCTCCACCTCTCTCATGGCTCTAGTTTGCACCTTTTGGGCCTGGGACAGTCTGAGTGTCCTTGAACAGAGAGCTCGGAGAGGCTTTGTTGTGTCTGTCTGGCTCAGGAGAGCAGCTCACGAGCCACAAGAAACTGCAGAGTCACACACCGGGCAATTCAGGGTTTGAAAAATACAAAAGTTAAAACCTAAGGCATCAATGGGAACAACGGAGTGGGAGAAAGCAGGTGGATGGCAGGAGAGACACCCGGATAAACAGCTAGACCAGGCTCCGTGTCTCCAGCTGCAGTCAGGCAATCAACTCTGGGAGAAACAAAAAGCAGTTATTCAAACGACCCCGGAGAACCGAAGTTTCTGTCAGTAGAAAGAGCTGATTCTGGGATCCTGCGAAGCACAGCGAGATCTGGCACGGATCCCTCACCTCATTCAGGGCAGCCCAGCTCCCTCCTGGAGCCACGGCTTTGTTCAGCCTTCTGAGACGCACAGCTCGGCGCTGGCCGGGCAGTGCCAGCTCTTCCAGAGCTGATTGACGTCGCCCCTCTGGGCCGGGGTTTTGAAGGAATGTCGCCTCCTTGGAGACAGGGAGCAGCTTGCTTGTCACAGCGCTCCTGGAGGGGATGGGCATGGCTTGAAAACCTGACCACAAGTGACACAAGGGAAGCAGCTGGTGGCTGGGCGCTTACAAATAGGATCCTAACCCTTGCAAGAACCTGGATTAGGCATTTGAGGGGGGTCTGCAATCAACATCATCTGCTGCAAACGTCGCCACGAAGAAATACCTTCTGTGCATTCAGTTTTTGACACCAGCACCTGCGTGCCCACCTCCCAGACTGCAGAGCGAGGGTCTGTTCTCACCCTCACCCCGGTGAAAATAACAGGGCTGCTTGCAAGAGAAGCCTTTGAGCTCCGTGATTTCACCCGTTTACAAGGCAGGGAACCCATGGGTATCTCAGATGAAGGCTTAACCCCAAATAAATCCGATTGTTTCTTTCCCCAAATTACTGGTTTACACAGAGGAAGGGGAATTTACATCGAGAGAGAGAAAATAGGAACAGGTTATTGGGGGTGGGAAGGAGAAGGGAAGGCAAGCTAGGCACGGAACAGGCCAGCTATTTTTCCTCCTTTCTTTCAAAAATCCCTGCCAATATGCTCGCTGTGCCATCTGGCACCCGTGATAAATTTGCCTGTGTGTAATTGCAAGCTGCAGAGAATTTCAGAGGGGTTGGAAATTTCTCTGTCTAGGTTCTTGTGTAGCCATTATCATTTTAATCGTTGAATACAGGAAAGGGAAATTTTCGTTTCTCATGCTCTCCTGAAATGAAAAAAGCTCTTCAGTCACTCCCTTCAGTCACTTCCTCACTTGAGTTTGTTCCATTTGAACAGCAAAGCCAAGGTGATGTTAGTTCCCTCCCCATCCTCCATGAATATTTCATGTAATTTCGAAACTGTAATTTTAGTGAGACAGAGAACATAACACTAATCCATTTCTAAACAAATCCCCCCACCAGTACAATTCCCCATTTGTAAATGAGGCGAGAATTTTAAACTTTGAATTTACATTTCAACTGTTCTCCCTTTCTTTTGCTCCGCTTTTTCTTTACACATTTCAAGTGATAAACCTTCATCAAGCAGCCTCACTCCTATTTCTAATTATTTAAGCTGCTTTCTGCTATTCATGTATTATTTTTGCCTTTCTGGCATATGAGACTTTCTTTCCTCAGTGAAGTAAAGCAGAAGCAGAGAACAAGGATTCAAAGGAGGCCTCGCCAAATCCTTTTCCATGTGGATGCTTGCTGAGATTCCTTTTCCTTGCTAGACTTTACCCAGATAAAAGATGAAGACTTTATTAACCATCAGGTCAGGTGAAGGAGGCAGATGGGGTGCAGCTTAGGGATTTTTGTACCCCGGAGAAGGGCTGGACCTCACAAAGCTCTCCCACACCCAGCAGCTGCCTGGGGATGCTCCATTTCCCAGTGTTTGGCCGCGATGCCCCTGAGCTCATCCCGCAGCTCCAGGTGGTGCCCGGCCCCATCCCAGCACAGCTCCAGCGCTGGAGTTAAGGGGATGCTGGCGAGCAGATCCGTCCTGCACCACCTGCCAGTCCGTGCCACGCCAGGAAAACCCTCCCTGAGCCGGCTCTGGGTGCCTTCCAGGAGCGGTGGGCAAAAGGGCAGGGCAGCAGGGGGACTGTGGCACCCCGGGACACGGGCACGGCCAAACCGGGCCCCACTGCTCCCCCAGCCACGGCAGAGCTCTTGTGCCGCTCCACTGACCCCGTTCCCTCGGAAATTCCCTGCCCAAATCCACAGGGATGCTGCCGTGGCACGCGGTCCCTCTGCTCCTTTCTGTGCGTGGAACCAAACCAAGGCTGGCCTCAGGGGGCTCCTCGCTGGTGCCACGAGCGCAGCTCCTGGGCTGGAGCGGGGACAGGGATCGGAGCAGTGGGACAGGGAACATTCAGCCTGAACACACAGAGTTCGGGAAAAACTGCACTGTGCCCTGAGCAGAGCCCAGAGAGGCTGTGGGGTCTCCTCCCCGGGGATATTCCAGAGCTGTCCGGACACCATCCTGTGCCCTGTGCTCTGGGATGGCCCTGCTGGAGCAGGGAGTGGCACCAGTGACCCACCGTGGTCCCCTCCAGCCTGACCCAGCCTGGGGTTCTGTGAGCGAGCTGGAGAGTGTGTGGGGCAGGAGTCGTGTGTAGGCTGTCCAAAAGGAACAATTAAATGTATTTAGTGCAAATAGCGGGGTCTCCTGGGAGGGGGGATGTGTGAGTGACAGCTCCGTAACCACTGGGCTGCTCCTGGGCCACAAACCCTGTCCCACCATCAGGCCACAGCCAGCCTCCCACCTCTGCCTGCCTGGGCTCCTCTGGCTGCTCTTTAGGCTATTCCAGGAAAGATGAGCTCATTTAAATAGTAGATCCCGGCTAAATTAATGTGTTTTAATTGAAGGTCATTAAGCAGTGACCACACCAGCAGCTCAGCCACAGCCAAAGGGCAGTGGGGACAGGGTGGCAGATGGTGGGGACACTTTCCAGCCTTCACAGTCGGTGCCAGGGGAAGACCTGTGTCCAACAGCGTCAGTCCCAGCTGCTCAGGGAGGTGCTTCAGGTCCAGGGCTGCTTTTACTCAAACCCTTCCCTCAATATCTGCATCAACCCTTTCCTGCTTTCTCAGCGCAGGGAAACAAACGCTGAACACCTTCCTACCAAATACTTTTGGTGCTGAGGAGGAAAGAACTTGAGAAGGAGGGAGGGCTGTGTTTTGCAGGGAAGCCAAGGCTGTGCTGTGAGCCCTGGAGAAGGTAAGGAGGCAAAGGGAGAGAAAAAGGAGTGAGAATTGTGTGAGGTCCACGGCCGTGCAAGGGCCTGTGCCCACGGGCAGCGCAGGGAGCTCCCATTCCTGGGCTGCCTCCGTGGAATCTGTTTGAAGTGGAAGCGTCTCCCCTGCTCCTGATCTCTCCCAGCAAAGCCTGAGCCTCGGGGAACCCGCTCAGAAATCATCACACAACCTCAGTGGGGAAAAAGTCAGTATCTAGTTCAAACAGTGTCACTGTCTCCCTGCTGATAAAACAGCCGCAGAAGTCAGGAATGGTTTAACAACCTCCTTTCTCAGAAGTTCCCAACCATCAAATTTCAAGGGTTGCTCCTTTGATCTCGGAAGCACCAGAAAGATGTTCTTCTTTTTTTTCCCCCCTTCCTTTCCCATTTTTATTTAAATTTCACTAGCGTGCTGTGGCTCAGTACCTAACCCTGCACAGCCCAGAAGACTTCTGCTACTCCGGTTGAGTTTTGTGTCTAGTCCCTAATTATTCTGGTCTGGCAGAAGGGGGAAGGGGAAGGGAAGATGGGAAGGAAGTTTGAGCATCTCACTAAGTGAAAAGGAGAAAGCTCAGAGGGCAAAAAAAAGAAAATGGTACAGTTTGTAATTGTTTTTGTTCTTCAGTCACTCAGGAAATAAATTGCTGTAGGGGAAAAAAAAAAGAAAAAGAGAGGCTTTGAACATCCAAAGCAGAAGAGAACCAATAAAGGCACTGCACTGCTTTGAAAAGCAGCCCCTTTTCCTCAGCCTATTTCCACTCCTTCTCATTAGCTCAGATAACTCTCGGAACGCTAATTCATTAGGCCCTTCCAGGATTATTTCCCTTCAAACAGCTGCTGAGAAAATAGAAATAATCTCCGTGAGGCTGAGGGAGCCCCCGATTGCGGCTGCCAACAAAACCTCTCCCGTGGGGAGCGCCAGGGCCCGGCCCCGGGGGGCTGCTTGATGTTCAGGGGAGCAGAGGGAACAAGGGCAGGAAGCCTGGTTCGGGCTCAGTTTTGTGGCTGGGATTTATTTCGTTTCTAACTGGTGAGCTCAGGGAGAATCCGTCCCTGGCTGAGAGCGAGGAGCGGGCTCTGCCGACAGCGCCGGGGAAGGTTTCTGGAGGGGGAGGTTTAAATGGGTCCTAAGCAGTGTGGGGAGGGGTTCCCTTCTTTTTTTCCCCCCCTTTTGAGCAGCCTCTCAGGAACTGTGAGTGGCACTTCGCTACCTGGGAATGGCCATTCCCAGTGGCTCCTTCCCGGTCCCTCTTGATCCCTCGATCACCAGGGAGAGGTCACCTGGCGCTCTGCATCCACCTCCCAGCTGAGGACCTCACTGAATGCAAAGCAGAAGAAGGGTGGGGATTTAAAACACCACTTTTTAAGCCTTTTTCTTCCTGAAAACAGGGTCAAAAAGGCTTTTTTGCACCCCAGCACAGAGCAGTGAGGGTGACCGGAGCTGCAGTGGGTTTCTCGCCTCATGTGACGGCAGCAGGTTTTATGGGAAGGAAGGGGACAGGGAAAACCACAAAGCAGCTCCATTTTCTTGCAGTTTATTGCTGGTCTGTACAGAAACCCTCAGTCCTGGCAGCAGCCCAGAAGAAATGAGATCATTTGTTCTGCAGGCCTTTTTAATTCAAGGGGACATGGCCCATGGTGGGATCCAGCCACGGTTTTCCTCAGCCAGGCTCTGCCTGCCTCAGTCCCACCACCTGTGCATAAAAGCAGAGGGGAAAACACGATGTTGTGAGTTAGCAGAGGCACGGATAAGGTGCTTGGAGCAGGAAAAGTGCTGCTCACAGATTTGCTCTTATGCCCGCTGGGTTCTCCGTGTGCAGGGAGCCCTTGAGCATCGCCCGGGGCTGGGTGACACAGGTGGCTCAGGACAAGGGACTAAAATCTTGTGTTCCCGGGGCGGGGGGGGGACGGGAATCATTCCTCTGCAGCCCTTTTTCCCTTTTCCACCCCATTTTCTTGCCTTCTCCCCGGTGAGATCATCCCAGCCCCGGCCACACCTAAGGGCCTCGTGGCTGTGCAAACACCAGGAGCCTCTGATCCCACGCCTGCCAGCCCTTCACGGGGTTGCTGGTGCACCAGGGCATTTTGTGAAGCGGTTCCCAGCTCTTTTCTGGCTGTGGAGGAACACGAGACAAATCATCGAGGATCCAAAATAGCACCAAAGGTGACGCTTGATATTCATTAGCCAGCCAGATATTTCATTATGATCCCACACATCTTCTGCCCATTGAAGGAAGCAGAAACACACACGTTCCTGTTCCCAAGCTTTTCCAGGCTTTTCTGGTCATAACCCAACAACCAGAGGATCCAAGCACTGGAATATCTTCCTTCCTTCCTTCCTCCCTTCCACTGTCCATTCATCCCCCCGCCCCCTTCCCAAAAAGATAAAAATAACCCACCGTGCGAGCTGCGATTTGCTGCGGGGTTTCCAGCAGCTCTGGGATGTGTGGAAGGCAGCCAGGTAGCCTAGCAACAGGGTGCAGCTCTCTGAGGCTGGTCCAGACAAAAAGGAGAGGAGGATTGATTTTCCTGGGGGTGGGGGCAGGGGCAGCAGGACGGGCTCTCCGTCCATGCCCAAAAATCGGGATTTACCCAGGGCTGCCGCTGCGCTTCTGGCTCCATCCTGCTGCCAGTTTGCTGTGGAACAGAGGGATTTTCAGCTTGTTCTCGTGAATGCCGGGGTGCTGATGTGCCACTGGCACTCGAGGGGTGGGAAGCAAGACCTGAAAGGTGTCAGGACTGGGGAGGAGAGGGTTACACCTACAGGAAAGTGCCTGTGTTGTCACAGCACCTTGTCCCTGTGTGCTCTGTGCCACCAGCACACTTTGTCTCTAACCCCATCCCTCACACACACAAAGCAAAGATTCAGCGACGACCAGAGGGAACCTCCTGCAATTTGTGGTCCTTGTAGGATGGAAAAAATCCATGGGGCTTTTGCTGGAAGCTTCAGTGGAGCTTCATCCTTGCGTGGCTCCCTGATGGGGCCGCCCTTTCAGCCCCTGCCTGCCCCTCAAACCACTGCTGGCCCTTCTTCCAAATGCTCTGCTCTTCCAACCTGCCCTCCACATCAGCCTGGGCAGGGGAGGAAGGCTGGAGCCTTTCCTCTGACCCTCACCCGGAGGCAGCCGCTCGATCTCCCCAGGTCTCTCTCTTTTGCCATTTTTTGAGGAGGAACAATGAGATCTCCCTCGGCTCATGAGACGTTCTGTGAGCCAGACACGAGGAACGCCTCTCTCAAAAAATGCAAAGCGTGGCTGTGATTTATTTAACAGCTTCTCCACCCCAGTCCTCAGCCTCTTCATTACCAAGACTGACAACTGTGCTGGATGCAATTCCTGAGACGAGCCCGAGCTCCCCCTCGAAGGGAGAGCAAAGCCCGGCCCCAGGGGAGGAATTCTGGCACTTTAGCAAGGGATGGCCCGGTTCAGAGGAGGCACCTCCGTCCCAGGGTGTGGATCTGCACCCAGGAGAGCAGAGCTGGTATTAACAGGGCCCTTCCCTTGCGCTGCACAAACCAGAGCCCAAATCTGCTCCAGAAGGGAGGGAGGGAGGGACGTGGACAAAGCAGCACAAACCATGGCATGGCCCAGGATTCCAAACCAAGGAGTTTGATCCCTTTTCTGGGCAGATTGGGCCATTTATCACGTTTGCTGTCAATTCCTGCCTGAGGGGGAGGCTTCCCTACCAGGATCAATAAGGGGCTTTCTTCCCTCTCTGTCCTTACCGAGACCAGTTTTACTCTCATTTAAATGCAAATCCATTACCTGTGAATGAGTCTGAAACAAAAAGGCCAAGAGGGGCCCACGGACAAGGTACAGGTGGCTGATTCCCTAACGCCAGTGCTATTAATAACCCTCCCCATCAGCCGGGGCACTTCGGAGCTGAATCCCAGCGCACAGGATGAGAAGTCTTTTAAATGATCCATGTACTCCCCACCAGGGACTCCCCGGCATCGATCTGCAAAGATGGGCATTTCATTTCCATAATTTGTCTCAGGTTTCCCTCCGAGTTCTCGGGATGCGTTTGCAGGCAGCTCTCATCCGTATTCCAGAGCGGTTTCCAGCCCGGAGAGCAGCGTGTGCAGCGGGTTTGTGTTTGTGTGTTCTGCGAGTGGCTTCAGCCCAAACCTCCCAGCGCAGGGTTCAGGGATAAGCACAAACTGCACCTGGATGCATTTCTTTTCTCCACGTTCCTGTTACTACAGACGAGCAGGTGCTTGTGGACAGGTGACATCCCCCGGGACAAGTGAGGGACAGAGACTCGGCGCTCATTTTCCTTTCTCTCCTTCCTCCTCAGCTCCTTCTCCCTGCCACTGGTGAACAAAAACGCTGCCCTTCTCCACAGAAATACCCAGTCCTGCGCCCTCCTCTCGTGAGCAGCCCTCTGAACAAGCAAACTCACCTCTCCTGACCTGTGCAACGGCCCCACATATTTCATGAGAAGAGCCCAAAAAAGCACCGAAGCAAACAACCCTTCAGTCTGTTTCACCCTGACTTCACATCAGATTTTAGGTCTGAAATGTCATCAAGTTAAGCATATAATGGTAAAACCAGGTCCCAAGGCAGCAAAGCATTTAAGCATGAGCTCTCATTTAAGCATCTGAGGTACCTCTCTGGCTGTGTGCAGAAATAGAGCTTTGGTGAGGAAAAATTACATTGTTCTCGCCAGACTGGGGAGTTGGTAGCCCAAAACGTTACCATGTAAACCAACCAGGGTAATTCAGGCGTAAATCATCAGCTTTAAACCTTTATGGGCAAAATTATTCAAGCACAGACACGACTGCAGCAGCTGTATTAGCACTTTGCTCCTGCCAATAGGTCTGAAAGTGCCCAAAATCCAGGTGTTTTACCTTTTACTCTTTGTGCCAGCATCGACACCAAGCGTTGTCCTCTCCACACCCCGTTGTGCCTGCTGGCTGTTCGATTTTGCTGCAGCAGATCCCCGAGTAAATTTGCACCTTGATTGCCAGGGGATGGAGACTGAGATGCATTTCAGTGCCTTTTCCGTATTTATTGCTCCAGCAATCCTGAGAGTCCCTGCAAGGCTGGCCTGGCAGTTTGGCCCAGCCCCCTAAGATTTCGAGGCTCTCTGCCTCAGCCCCTCCCAAAAAAGAGACCAGAGCTGCCTGGGTGGCCCGGGGGGGATTTTCCTGACCCTTTCTACATCACCAACACCACCCCAGTGGTTCCTTCATCGCAGCCCCTTCCCCGTGAGGGCTCTGCAGAGCCGTGCTGGGTTTCTCCTGTCCTCATCTCAGCCCCAAGCACAAAGGGAGTTCACCTGGAGGGGTTTCACATCCCCCCTGCAACCTCCACCACGCCAGATTTGCTTTCTGGCTGTGTTGCCTAAGCCCTTTTTGAGGCGTGTTGCTTCCCCCTCCTCCTGCCTCAGCCCTTCGGTCGCTCGGAGCCCCCTGGCCAGCGCAGGTCCCTGACACGCACTGGCCACCAGCTACAAATGAAGGCACCAGCTTTGCTCCTCTGGAAGGGCTTCGTGTGCTTCCAGAGGAATGTCAAACCCACGAGCCTCTCCCTTTGTTCTGGTCTGCTCCACGCACATGTGGTTTTTGTGGGGCTTTATTAAAAAAAAAAATTAAAAAAAAAACCCAAACCAACACGAAAACAGCAGGGGAGGGGGAGGGGAAAAAAAACCAGATTGCTCTGGTGTTGCCTGGAATTATCTCTCCTCGACTTTCTGGAGGGTGGAGAGGAGGCAGCGGTGGATTGTGTGGCTGGTGGAGCCCTCACCGTGCCTGAGTCAGATGTTAATAATTATTTAGCAGTTGAGTGTGCAGAGAAAGGAGTTGGGGGGTGGGGGGGGAAATTGAATTTACATGCACCACTACAGTGGCCTTTAAAAGTCTTGGCATGAAAAATGCATGGCTGCCCATGCATTATTTATCCAGCAATGAATAGAACTTGCCCGAGATCAGACTCGCGGGTCAGGGCTGACAAATTTGGCAGAACGAAGCCTCGTGTGTGTCAGCCCAGCAGCAGCCACGGAGGCAGCGGGGCTGCGGGAGGGCTCTGCTGCAGGAGCACGGGCAGGGCTCAGCCCAACCCGCGCCCCCTCGCCAGCCTGCGTTCAGCACGAGAGGGTTTTGTCCTTCCATCCATCACGGTTTCACGTCGGAATCGCTCCCTTTTCCCACCAGTGAATTCCCACTTTTACTGCTAAGTGTCCGTGGCAGGATCTCGTCGCTGTGACCCACTCAGCGCCGTTTGTTTCGGCTTTTCTCGTGTTTGCTCTGTCACCAGCTTGGATACAACCTTGAGGCTCTCGGCTGACAAATGCCCCCTAAACTCTCTCCATCTCTCTCATTTTGCCTTTCCAATTGTAATCCCTGCTTGAAAATAATTTTGTGCGGTCTCTAGCCCAGCTGCCTCCAGAATACCAATGAAGCACATCTGAGGCAGCAGCTCTGTTTTCGCTGGCTGCCCTGATCCTGATTTGGAGACTCTTCCAAATTTGGAAGAGTGTTTGGAGACCCTTCCAAATAACTTGTTTTCCTCCCCATACTCTCAGGAATGCTCTCATCCCTCCTGGAATGCCAGTGCCCCACAGACCAAGCGTCCAAGCAGGGGGGAAGAGCTGGACCTTGGGATGTGGGGATGGTTCTGCACGCAGAGCACCCAGCTCCAGACTTCAGCCCAGCGCTGCCAAACCCCCTTAGCCCATGGCTGGGAGAACACGGGGCCATCTGTGGGCTCTCACTCTGGAAAGACACATCAGAAACGCTTGGAATTCTCCCCCAGCTCAGTCTTTCACCCAGCTTAGCAGCAGATTAGGAACGAGCACGTGAGGGTCTCCTTGTAGGGTCATTTTTTAGCCCTTTTTCCTTTGAGCTCTGCTGGGGAGTCCCTCGGTGTAGGAGAGCTCAGCTACATGTTTGGAAGTCTAATAAACACCTACCCTTTGCTCAGTGATGGAACAGATGTGCAGCCACGGTATTTCCTTGCCTGCCTGGAGTTCTGAGGGGAAATTGCCCTTCTTGGAGCTGCTGCAGGGAGTCTGTCCCAGCAGGACCCCACTGGACGGGGCAGACAGACCCTGCCACCCCAGCAGGACCCACGGGAGGGAAGTGTTGCGGGGATGTGAGGTGGGAAAGGGGTGTGGAAGGGTGTGATTTGGATGGGAATCATCACAATTTCCATGGCAAGAGCCGAGCAGGGCAGAGAAGCTGAAAAGGCAGGTGGGGAGTGAAGGGGAGAGAAGGAAAGCTGGGGGAAGAAGGGCTGAGGGTTGCTGCTTGGAGCAGGGGGATGCTGCTGCTCCTCAGGCTGCCCCCATGGGGACGGAGGGCTCGGGGGCCAGGTTTGGCACAGGAAGGGACAGCAAACATCCTGCGTCCTGCCACTGTGCCCCGTCCTTTGTGCAGAGGGGGCCGTACCGTGAGCACTCCAAAAGGCAATGAAAACTGAGGCGGTGTGGAGCAGTCCCTGCGCACTCCGAGGAAGTGCAGAGTTTATTAGCTTGGTCCACTGTTATTCCTGTGTAAGGGCAGTGAAGTTTTCCCCACCATCATCCCCTCTCACAAGTGCCACAAGTGCATAATAGACATCCTGCAAGTGCAGAAGCATCTCAGGAGCAATCTACTCTGGAGCTTGCTTGAAAATTGCTGTTTGCTGTAACGGTACCCAGGGGAGCACTAGTCTCTAATATTTGTTTAAAGCAGACTGGTAAAAGTAAAATAATGCCCTGACTCACTTCTCCAGGCAGGCTGTTCCCCACAACATCGGGCAAAATTGAATTGCTGAAGGAATAGCAGCAAATGGCTCTGCTCTGGAGGGAGGGACCCTAATCCAATCAAAACGTGCAGGTAGAGGAGCAGAGCCTTCGGAGGAGGCAAATAGCAGCTGGCATTTGGCAGGATGCTGCCAGCGAGGCTGCCTGCCTAAACACGAGCTGAATTTCAGCCTGTTTTGCTGCCTGCTCAGGATTTGGGGTTTAAAACACACTCGTGGGCTTCTGAGAACCTCAGGAGAGGGAGAAAGATGAGCAGGGGCGTTTTGGGAGTCTCAGGTTCTAAATGCCGGTGGGAAGGCACAGGGTGAGGTCACTGGACTCGCAGGGATTTCTGTGGTGGAGCTGGCAGGAGAGGGAGGAATATGGGATTTCCTGAGAAGAGCCAGGGGCACTGAGTGCCCCACACACAGAGCAGTGGGTTCCTGCACTCCTCTGAGGGGAGGAGGCGATGGAAGGCCTGCTCCACCACTCACACCTCCCAGAGAAGGGCTGGGGGAGCCTGGGCAGCCCCCACGGCCCTTCACCCACCTCCCGGCCGCGTCCAGAAAATGACAATCCCCCGTGCCTAGAACACCCCGTGCCACGCTGGGGCTGCTGCTCTTCCACTCCCCCAGTGCCTCTGATGGAGGTGACACAGCTCCTGCACAGCAGTGGCTGCTCCTGGCCGGGAGCCAGCCCCTCCTGCTGCCCAGCCGCACACAGACCTCACACTGATAGCATGTCCTGGGGCCTGGCCGGGTCTTCCCTCTCTGATATCACATCCACCCTCACTGATATCACATCCGCCCTCTCTGATATCACACCTGCCCTCACTGATATCACATCCGCCCTCACTGATATCACACCTGCCCTCACTGATATCACATCCACCCTCACTGATATCACACCTGCCCTCACTGATATCACATCCACCCTCTCTGATATCACACCTGCCCTCTCTGATGTCATGTCCACCCTCTCTGATGTCCCTCACTGATAGCATGTCCACCCTCTCTGGTATCACATCTCCGCTCTCTGATACCATGTCCACTCTCTCTGATACCACGCCTACCCTCTCTCCTCTCATGTCTCCCCTCTCTGACCCCAAGTGCTGCCTTCTCACAGAGGCCCCTCAGCCCCTCTCTGCCTTTGGAGCAGCGGCAGGACTCATCCCTGGCACTTTCCCCGGAACCGTGCGTGCCTCTCAGCCTTACTGTTTGCGGTGTGCCGGGAGATCCCGGCAGAGCAATCGCATCCCAGTGAGATATGAAATGACACGGATCTCCACAGCCTTCCTGGGAATCGCCCAGTGACCTGAGAGGCTTTTTGTTCCTCCCCCGCCTCCTGGGTTCTCCGTACAACCCACGGATCACTGGGCACAGGATCAGCTGCAGTTCAGTCGTGGGGAATATCTCCACGCCACTTCCAGGCAGGAGGAGAGGCCAGATAATAAAATGTAACATGAAATCTTTCCATTGCTCTGGCTGTGTCTATCACCAATTCAGCTCCCGTTTACAGATGCAAAGAGAGAACTAAAATGACTCTGTTTAAAAAGTATCTATTGGTGGGAATCGTTCTGGGCATTGTTGCTGCTGCGCCCTGGTGCGCTCCGTGTCACCCAAATGTTTCCGTGGGGCTGCCGTGGCTGCTCAGGGCTGTTTCCATAATTCCCTTTTGACACATGTTTGCTGGGCTGCTGCTTTTGCAGCGGGCTTCTCCTCCTTGCTGCTCCTCCTTCGGGTGCTGCATTGCTTCCTCTGCGCTCTCATCGTCCCGGAGCAATCCCCCCAGAGCAGGCACACACCCACCCTGCACGCAGAACCCCTGCACCTTCCAGGCAGCTGCAGGCTCAGGAATTCTCAGTTTATCCTTAGGGAATTCAATCATCTCCGTGTTGCACACTGGGTTCTTTCAGGGCTGGGTTTTCTTAGGTTATGCTGGATCACAAAGCCCTGAAAACCAACTTTTTTTGGGGAAAGATTCCTTACAGCTCTATCTAAGTACTAAGTTCCATGTGGAGATCTCCAAATGTACGTTACCAAACGAGGTTTGTGGCACTCCTTGGAGGTGTATAAATACAATTATTGCCACTTTATGGACAGGGGATTTCAATAATGAGTGGGAGAAGTGACCTATCTAAGGTCGTGATGCAAGTGCCTTGAAGAGGACTTGATAACATGAAATCAAATACACCTCTGACCTCCTAAGTCTCACTTCATTAATTTTAACTATGAATGATGAATCCTCCTTATCCAGGGGCTGTCCATGGATGTGCCACCACTGGGGGCTTTTTCCTGAGGATCAGAAAGTCTGTGAACCGTGTAGAGCCTGGCTGGAGTTCTGTGTCTCGGCTGGAAGCACAGAAATCAGTTTTCTCTATTTGAAAGTGTCATTTCTAAGGTAAAGAACACCAAATATGCTTCTTTCATCCGCTCAGTGAGACATGAACATTGTGTCTCTGAGATCTCTGAGAGCTGGGGTTACCTGCTCAGGTAACCCCAGAGTTCTCCTTTGAACCCTGCAGAGCTGAGAGCTTGTTTGTGTCCCCACAGCCAGAGTGAATTAGTGCACTTTAATTCCAGAGCTGTTCCTTTTGTGTCCACCTCGTCCTAACCTTTAATTATGTCTTCATGCTCCCTCTGTGATTGCCCACAAGTTCAGTTGTGTGGCCCAAATCAGAGGCAAAGGCACGGAGCCGTGTTAAGGTCAATTATCTCTGCAAAGTGAGCAGCTTCTGCTAAACTCTGTTATTAAACAGGAGCTTATTCCACGCTCAACTTGCCCTAATTGTGCTTTTTTCCTCCAAGTGACACTAACAGGTCACCAGGGTCCCAGAGGATTGCAGCCTGGGAGGCAGCAAGGCAGCCCAATCCCATTGATCAGGGTTGGGAAAGGAATGGTTGATGGTTTTATCTGCTGTACAGCCAGTTCTTCTGGAGGCTCTCACAGCTGAGCCTATCAAAGGTCTGCAATATTAATTAAGCCATCTAACACCCTGTCCAATTAGTGAGCATTTCCCAAATGGAAATGGAGCCCTCAAAGTCCAGTTTGTCCAAAGCCACTCTGCACATCAGTGGCCATAAAAGGATCATAAAAGCCAAGGGAGGGGAAAAGCTTCTGAGAACATGGAGTCACTCCCCTTTTAATGCAGGATTATCCTCCGAGAATAACGGGCTGGACTGTAGGCAGCAGGGGGTTTTAAAACTCATTAAAAAAAAATAATAATTAAAAGCCTTGGGGTGATTTTTCTGTGCTGCCAAGTGGGAAATCAGCCTGGACCCTTGTTTTATATCTAAAAAATGCCACAGAAACAAAAACCTCTTCATAAACGTGGGGGACTTTTGGAAGCCCCTAGATCCCTGAGAGACAAATTCTCCCTCCCATCCAGCAGCAGAGACTTCAGCGGCCAACAGGGGATTCCTGAGTGGCATTTCTGAATTGCACCACGTTTCCATGAGATTCCCAAGGAAGAGCCAGCCTGAGAGAGATCCTTGCTCTGAACACGACGACCCCAAACCCCCTGAGCTGATGGTTCCTGTCCCCAGCAAGCCCCAGGCACGAGGATGTTTGCGTGCGCACCGGATTTTGGGGGAATGAGCGGGCAGGGAGGTGCTGGACCAGCCAGGGGATGGTTTCTGCCTGAACTGGGATCAGTTTGCAGCTATTGCAGATATTCCTCATCTCTGCCGTGTTCCCAGCTCGGTGGTTGGAGTTCCAGATGATTTTCCTGCCTGTGAAAATCCCTTGCTGTGTGTGGCCAGGCAGTGGGGTTTATTTATCAGCTGGAAGCACCTGCAGGGAACAGCTGCATTTCCCATTCTGCTGTGCTGGGAAGTGTCCCTCAGATTTATTCTTTTTAATAAACATCGCACAGATGGGAAAAGATCCACGTGGAAAATGCTGCTGTTTTCATTTACACAGCCCGGTGCAGCGACTCTTAGGAGAGAGAGAAGGAAATTGCATCACTGTGTCAAAATCCACTTGGTGTCGGAATCAGAAAATAATCACAGTTTAAGGGAGAACTGCATCAAATTCCAGGAATAAAGGGCATCTTTTTATGAGCTGGAGGTCTCTGAATAATCCATTATCTGGAATCTGCAGAGGATTCAATAGGACAGCCACTGTGGGGTTTCCCTTATGCTTACTGGAATTCAATTCCGTTTTGTATTCTTCTTTGACATTAAAATATTGATGTTTACATCACTGCTACACCTCGCTGCCAAAACGGGGAATGGGAAGACAGCGGACTGCAGATAACATGTAAATTAGGGGAAAAAGAAGTTCTCTTCTGGGAGATTTATGGCTCCCAGTGGTTTGTGCTGCTTGGAAAAGGAATCTCCTGTTTTTCCAGCTCAGGATGGGAATCTGGTCAGGATTTCAGACCTTGACTGAAAGAGCCTCACGCTTTCTCTTCCATTTCCTTGCAGTCAGTGTTTCTGGGCAGGATAATCCCTGAATGGACCGGGCTGGAAAGGGTCATGTCCCTGCCAGAATAATTCCATTTCTGAGTGATGCTCACCAAACCTCCCCGCCAGCCACTGCCAGTTCCCCCAGGGGCTTCAGAGCGGTCTGAGCCCGGATTCAGGTCCCACCTTTCCAAGGGACAGCCTGGGACAGTGGAAGGTGCCCCTGCCCACGGCAGGGGATGGAATGGGATGATTTTAGGGGTCCCTCCCAACCCAAACCATTCTGGGATTCCACGACCTGCAGTCAGCACCCAGGTCATCACTTCCTGACCCTAAACCCGAGCAGCTCTGGGAACACAGCACATCAGTTCACCTCATCCTGATACAAAGCCACGATTTCCTGACTACCCTGATCACTCGTTACAATGGTAAAGTGCCCATGTTAAAAAAAAAATAATAATAATTTTATTTCTAATTTAATCTGTTAATCTTCTAATTGAATCTTGCTAAATTCAACTGGAAACTCAATGCCTTTGCCTGTTAAAGGATCCTCTTGTACCAAGTGTTGTCCCTGTGCAGGTACTCACAAACTGTGATTAAATTGTCTCTTAATCTTCTTCCAGTGAGCTTAATTGAACATCGTAATATCAGCTGAATCTCCCCCAAAAAAAGGCCACTTCTTGATAACTGATTTTCCAAAGAACCTGAAAGCCACAGGAGCAAGGGAAGTGTCCCAACTCCTCCCGCTCCTTTTTTATTTCTGGCCTCTACTAAATTAAAACAAAATACGTGCCAAGGAACCTGCCTCGTTTCCAAGGCAGGTTGATGATCTGAGGAGTCAAAACATTGGAAGTCCCCCACGGCGCCAAGGTTGGCACTGGATTCAGAATGAACCGGAATAGTGAAAGAAAAGGAATAAATTCTGGATAGGAGATACCCTCAAAGATCTCTTGGAAGAGCCACTAAACACTAACTGGTTCTCTGTTAGCACTTTCACACCTTGGAATTGCTTTTCCCTCTTTGGGGCTGTTTTAAGGGATCTCTGTTTCCTCTCCCAGCGGCAGGAGAGCTCCCGCCAGGCTCCCTCTCCTCTCTGAGTGGGAGGATCTCTCCTGAGTGCCTCTGGAGAGAGCAGGGATCCCTCCTTGGCACGGCTGGGCTGGGGATCGCTGCCCTGGCTGTGTCGGAGCGGGGCCGGGAGCCTGCAGCAGTCGGGGCTGGAATTACAGTTTAATCCCGACTTCTGCGGTGTGGCGGGAGCTCGCGCCCGGTGTTTTATGTTCCATTTCCTCAAGGACTCACAGGTGCTTTTTCTTCTTGTTTTTTTTCCTTCTTTTCCCCCTCCGAGGCCTTGGCAAAAGTCTCTCTTTTTCTGCTTGCGCTTGTGAGCGGCTCCAAGGCACCAAGTGCTGGCTGCTGCTGCCTCTGTGATTCCGGGTTAAACGCACCAAGGGATGGGATGTAAACACCCGGAGAGGTTTTATTCCCCAGAGAGGCACCAAAGCTCAGCAGAACACAGCTCCCAGACAGCTCTGTCGGGTGTTTTATTGGCACCTTACAAAGAGGGGCTCCAGCCCAGCAGCCTGCTGACCTCTGCCACTGATAACCAACCCCGCATCCCACCGCTCAAAGCGCGGGATCCCAGCACTGGCGAGGTTGGAAAAGAGCTCCAAGGTCAGCAAGTCCAACCTGTGACTGATGCCCACCTTGTCCCCAGCCCGGAGCACTGAGTGCCACCTCCAGTCCTTCCTTGGGCACCTCCGGGGATGGGCACTCCAAACCTCCCTGGGCAGCCCCTTCCAATCCTTTCCAGGAAGAAATACTTCCTGAAGAAGAACCAACACTTCGGGAAAGTCCCCAGCCCGGCTGCAGGGCTGTGAGCTCACCGTGCACGAGCACAGCTGCTGCACTCATCTTCCTGCCCTCTTAAAAGAGGTTTGTTTTATTTTAAATTGTCATTTTTTTTCAAATTTTCTATTTCACATTTCCCACCTCCTCTCCTCCCTGAGCCTCTCACACAAGTCCACCCCCAAAAACAGCCTCTTGCTCTTCCACTCCACTTCCCTGTGCTGCCGGGGGCCTTGCTGTGGGGCAGCAGCAGAACAAAGATTCCATTCCACTTCTCTGGGGTGTTCTGAATGCAAAAGCCCTGACGGGAAGAGGGTGGGAGCCCGCGGAATCGCAGGTCTCCAGGTCTTACATCTGTGCGGCCCCAGGTGGCTTTGAGGGCAGGCTGGAAAAAAAAACAGGTTCAAAACCACTGAAAAAGTCAGAGATGTGCTGCTCTGAAGAGCTTAAGAATATTTAGGATAAATTCAGGAACGTGTCACTGCACGCTGGTGTCTCTTTTTCTCGCTGACGCATTTCTCGCGGCCCGTTCATCTTCTAATTAGCAAACTGGGTGGAATAAATCATTGTTCCCGGCAGCCTGGTGTAAAGGTCTTGGGACAATGGCCTGGAAACTCGGCACAATGCTGTTTATCTGCTATTTCTCATTCTCTGGCAGACAAAGAAAGATTCCTGGAAAGGGTTGCTGGTGGTGTTCAGTAAAGTTGTTGCCCATTTCTTGGAATATTTTAAACTCTGAATCAGCCACGCTGTGCCTCGCTGGGCTGTTGAGGCTCCACTACTCATCCTCACCTCTGGAAATATTAATTATTTATACCCCAGCTGCCTAAAAGACTACAGCAGATGAGAAAGTGAGGGGGGAAAGCAGGATTCCCAAGGGAAGGGCTGAGGAGGTTCCTTTACACTGCGAGTGTCCTTCAGGAAATGAGGATTTGAATCTGTTGCTCTTGAGGGAAATGTTTCATCACAAGCTTAAATGGTTTGCTGGATTTTCTGACCGAGGGGGAAAGAGAAGGTGGGAGGAAAGAAAACAGCACCGAGTCCAAAATAATGAAAGAAAAAGGAAAAAAAACAACAAAAAAGGATGACACACGGAAGAAATACAGAGCTGCAAGGAGAAATAAAACATTAGGTGTTAAACTGGGAGGGGGAAAGGGAGAATTCAGACATAACTGGAGGAAAATAAGAGCAGCACAGGCCAAAAAACCCTAGGAATCAAAGACAATATATCCCTGTCTTAAACATGAATTAATATTCCGGTGAGTGAGGATAAATTATTTGTACTCCACAGCCCATTTCATGTTTTCCTGACACGCACCCGGAATGCTCATGGTTGCTATTGCTATTATTGCCATTGTTAGGAGGAGCCGCTGCTTTCCGGGGGAGGACTGGCACGGCAGAGCTGTCCTGTCCCTTCCTCCTCCGTGCTGGGCCTCTGCAGGGTGAGTGGGAATGAAGTCAGAGCCTGGATTTCAGCCCCAGGGGTCCCAATTCAGCCCCAGGGGTCCCAGTTCAGCCCCAGGGGTCCCAGTTCAGCCCTGTGGAGTTACCCAGGCGTGGTACCACACCTCTGATGCTGCTCCTGCCAGTGCTGCTCTGGTCCCCTGGCCCGAGGAGGGTGTCCCAGCCCCCTGGGAGGGCAGGGTGGGCTGCACCTCGCTGCTCTGTTCCGCAGCAAACGCCGCCTGTGCAGGCAGCAAAGGCAGGAGCAGAGCCCCGGTGCCTTCTGCTCCAGCACCTTCCCCGGGCAGCACGCGCTGCGGGGCCAGGGACGTGGCACGGGTGGGATGTTCAGGGCTGTAGCGAGGGAGGAGGAGAGAAAACGCCTCGTGAGGGAATCGTTGTAGGAGTGCAGAGTGGTTTGGGCTGGAAGGGACCTCAAAGATCTTCTCATTCCACCCCCTGCCGTGGGCAGGGACACCTTCCACTGTCCCAGGTTGCTCCAAGCCCCGTCCAACCTGGCCTTGGACACAACTTCTTTGAGGCCTCCCCACCCTCACAGGGAGGAATTTCTTCCCAAAATCCCATCTAACCCTGCCCTCTGTTAATTGTGAAACCATTCCTCCTTGTCCTGTCACTCCAGGCCCTTGTAAAAAGTCTCTCTCCATGTTTCCTGTAGCTCCTTCAGGCACTAAAAGGCCACAGTGAGGTCACCCCAAAGCTTCTCCTCTCCAGGCTGAACAATCCCAGCTCTCCCAGCCTTTCCTCCCAGCAGAGCTGCCCCATCCCTCTGCTCATCCTGGTGCCTCCTCTGGCCTGGCTCCAGCAGCTCCAGGCCCTTCCTGTGCTGTGGACAGCAGGTCCCAGCTCCCGGAGCAAGGACAAGGGGCTGTGGGAGCTGCTGAGGAGCAGAGGGGATGTGCAGGCTCCGGATGGGAGAGCAGAGCTGGTTTTGGGAGCAGCGGAGCTGGGCCCAGGTCAGCGGCACAGGGGCTGAGCGGGGGCAGGGGCAGTGGAAGGAGGGTTTTTGTGATCCTCCCGTTCCCAGGCTGGAAGCTGGGGGATCCAGGTGGTGGAACAGCGAGGGAGCCCAGCCTTCCAGTCCCTCCTGCAGGACTCCTGCAGCTCCCAGGCTGCAGAGCCACGGGCAAAGGCAGGGAAGGGCACGGGGCCACGGGGCAGCCCAGGCAGTGCAGGGCCAGGGACCTTCATTCCAGCATCACCCCAAACCTCTCGAGCACCAAAACCCAGCTGGGAGAGCAGCAAACCCGAAGGAAAAGGAGCTGACCCCAAAGTCTGGAGCAGCTCTCCCGTCTCAGAGCGCACAAACCCACACACGGCTCTTTGCCCCGGGCAAGGAGCAGAGAAGGACGAAGGAAAATGTTCCTCTCAGCCCTGCACACGGCCAGGAATTTAATTACATTCCACCTTTCGAGCCTGTCCCGTGCACTGCAGCCCCTCAGGGGCTTTGCTGGTTTCTTTCCTCATTGAAACAAATCCCCATCACTTTGTTTGGGTGGTTTCACTCCTTGGCTGGCCCGGACCCCTCACTGCTCCTGCCAAGGGGCTGCTGCTGCATCCTAAAATTCATGCTCGTGACACGAGGGTCCTGGTGATACAGATGGTTTTGCTCCAAGAACCAGGGCAGCTGGGAAATGAGGAGGAGCCACCAGCAGAAAAGATCCGTGCCAGATGGATTGCAGAGCTGGAGGGCGGCCTGTCCGTGGACGTCTCCTTTTCCAGAGGGCAAATACTGTTGGAAAAACAGAAATTCACGTCCGGGGCTGCTTCCCTTCCGCTCCTGGGGATTTGTGCTCGTCCTTGCACAGCTGAGCACCTGCCAGCAGTGACAGCCTGCCCCTGGCAGCACAAGGGGTGGCTGTGGAATGCCAGGGACGTGGGCAGAGGGGCACAAATAAGCTTTGATACGAGAGCAGGCGCGGGAGATCTTTGGTGGTGCCTCACGGGCCCGAATCCGGGGCCGTCCCCGGAGGAAGCTCGTGGAATTCCGGCTCCCCCGCTGCTGCCTGCTGGAACTCAGGTGGTCCCGTGAGGCTCAGAGAGCCTCGCTGCTCACAGGGACATCGCTGTGCTCCCATCACGGAGCAGCTCATGGCCAGCAGCCCTCACTGCGAGCTCTGCACGGCGTCGGACTTGTCCTCGCTTTGGGTTAAAAAGCAGAAACTTCAGCTCTGCCTAAAGAAAGGAACCACCTGGGGAATTTTTCTTTGGGATCCGTTAGTGAGCTCTTTCCAAGTGATGTTTAGGGTGGATTAGTTCCCAGCTAATGCCCTAATTAGTGTGAAATTGTCTTTCTCTGGCCCTCCCAGCTTGGTCCTGGCTGTCCCTACGTTCATCCCCTGCTCACTCAGTGCAGAGTTTTCATTACAGTTCTGGCTTGGGCTCCAGGTTTTGCTGGAATATGAGGAGGGAGACAACAAAACTGATGTCCATGGGCCAGGGAACATATGTGACCCCTGCATTTGTCACAGCTGCTTGGAGAGGAGGCTGCTGTTTGCTTCACAACTGTGGCAATCTCCTGCACAGGTGGCCAAAGCATTCCACCAGCACAGTGAAGAATAATTGGATAGCCCCTTTTTTAAACTGTATGTAACCAACCATATCAAATTTATCACTAAATGTCACATTTTATCATAATCTAATCACCAGAGAGCAAGAAAAATGAGCAGACTTGTCTCCATCAATAAACAAATGATTACTCAGACAATAACCGGGTTTATTTTCTTTATTTCTGTAAATGTTTGAAGTCTTATGAAGACGCTCTGGAGAAAGGATTATTATTTATTTTGGCACCCAGACAGTTCAGTGATGGGAGGTTTAGAAAAGCTGAAGATGTTGATTCAGAAAGGATCTTAGGATCTTACTCATTTCCATCAGATTATTCACCAGATTAAAAACGCGCTGCCTGTTCCATCTTGTAGCACGTGGAATGGCATCCCTGGAAAGCCAGGGACGAGGAAAGAGCCAAAATTCCCACTTTAGCTTTCATTTCTGAGATCACACAGCTGCTCTCCTGCCAACTGGCCCTTCTGCCACGTCCCATTTTTGGAAGTTACGTGGCACCAAATGCTGACATTGCCCAAGGCAACCCCTCCCCTCCCAACAGGAAAAATTGATTTGATCAGCATCAGGAAAAAAATTAACATTTATAAAATATGGCCACGAGTCTTTGGGATGTTCTAGCACGAGGAGAGCCCTGGCTTGTCCCCAGGGGGGTGACAAAGTGCAGCTCTGGTGGCTGAGCAAAGCTGAGGCCGCTGTGGTTTCACGCCAGCGCCCGTCCCCAGCCAAGGCACTGAGCTGCCCGAGCTCGTATGGGAAAGCAGAGATGGCAGGGAAGGAAAAGCATTTTCCCCATGATCCACGTGCCCTCAGAGCTGTTCCTCACGCCCCCAGGCTCCAGGGAACCTCTGGCGGCTCCGGGGGCGGGAGGAGGAAGCGTTTGAGGAAGGGTTTTTGTGGCAAGAAGAGCGATCCATCAGCTGGGGTGAGTGATAGGAGAGATGGACTCGTTCTTCTGGCTCAAGCAGAGATACCAGTGACAGCAGTCCAGGGAAAATTGGCCAAATTTGGCTACCAGAGTGCTGGCAGGGCACTTCTGCTTAATCAGAGAATCAGGGAATGGCTGGGGTTGGAAGGGACCTTAAAGATTGTTTCTCTCTTAGCCCACAGAGAGTTCCCAGCCTGAGAGCGTTTCCCCCCAGTTTCCTTGGAAGCACACAGGGAAATCCCACGAGACAGGAGCTCCTCACCCATCTCCAGTGCGTGCTCGGGGTGCCAGGCTGGAATGCCTGAGCAGGAATGGCTCCACTGCTTCCTCCTCTCTTCACAAGTTCTCTCTCTCCTGCCCCGAATTTTGAAGCCTCTGTAGACACAAGGTCCCAGCCTTAGTGATGGGGGAGAGCCAAAACCACTCCTCCCTGTCCCTGCTCTGTTTTATCCTGTTTCAAATCTAAGAAGTCCTTAGCAACAAAAAATTCTGCTCTTTTCAGTGCTGCTCTGACATAACAAGAAAACTGCTCCATGTGTCTTCTCCTGAGTTTTTCTGTAGCTTTCTGTGACTCTGGTTTTCCTGGAAGCACTTGAGCTGGAAAATAGAGCCATCAGTCCTTAAAAAAAGGTTAAATAAGAACGGAGGGAAATTGAAATCTGAGTCTAGAACAGGGTCTAGATCCATGGCTTGGGTCTGTAGCTGCTGGAGACCTTCGAAAATGACCTTTAAGCCCTTTAAAACATTCATTTGAAAGCTTCTGGTAGCTGCCATTTCTGTGATAACATCACTGCAAAATATCTCCTAAGCAGCTGCTGGCAGCCCACGGGGTCTTGGTGACCGAAACGCTGCTTTTGTGCAACCCTGAGCTGCAAACAGCAAAAGCTCGGGGTTGTTTTGCACCTCCTAAAACCCAGCCGGTGGGAAGAGGGGAGGGGGAGGCGGTGACAGAAGAGGGGACAGGAGAGAAGAGCCTGCACCTCACCTGGGCCAGCAGGGCAAAGACCAAGAGGGTTTCTGTTCTCTCCTCTTTTTAATTCCTCCGTGCAAAACGAGCCGAGCGTACATTCCATCGTGCTGGGAACAATGCCTTTTAAAGAGGCAGACAGTGCTTTCTTCTCGCCTTTTTCAATTAACTTTACAACTATTTTCTACCGCATTTACAAACTACTTCAAAAGCTTTCTTGGAATTCATTCACCCCAGAGTCGTTTGGCTGTAGCACAAACCGAGAAATCAAGGAAAAAACCATGCAGTGAAAAAATAATTAAAAAAAGACCCAACAACTTGCAGGTTAATAAGATTTCAGATGGTAGAAAAAAGCAATAGCTCAGAGCTGCTGCGTGAGAGACTTTGGGCCTATTTATTTCTGTTCTCTCCCTTCTTATTTTAATGCATCAGAGCCGAGTTAGCCTTTGCAGAACTTACAGCCCTTTTGGTTTTCCGAGTGTTTAATGCCCCAAGTGGTGCTGTGATCTGTTCGTTACCTCGTGGCATGCCAAGCTCTCTGGGGCTGCTTCCCTACAAGAATTCCTTGTCGGGATCAGGTTGGGTCTGGGGTCCCCTTTTCTGTGCGGCGTTGAGTAAAACCCTCTGGCCCCGTCAGGATTCACTCAGCCCTTGGCAGGGTGGGGCACTGGGTGAAGGAAATGATCAGATGGTGACTCCAGGCTCCCATCCTTAACCACCCTGAGAGGTGCAAGGGGGAAGGGTCACGTTCTGCACCCCGTTTTTGACGTTCCCTCTCTTTGTGGGGGCAGTTCTGGTGCTGGGCTCGGCAGGGCTGGGCAGCCTGGGACAGCTGAGCTGAGGCAGGAGAACATCTCAGCCTGCTCCTCCCTAACGCAGAGGGGCTGCCAGGAGCAAGGGGAGGTTTGGGGTGAGGAGTTTTTCCATAATGGACAGAGGCAGTGAGAATGTGAGGGGCTGGAGCATGTCCAGGGCAGGGAACGGAGCTGGGGAAGGGGCTGGAGCCCCAGGAGCGGCTGAGGGAGCTGGGGAAGGGGCTCAGCCTGGAGAAAAGGAGGCTCAGGGGGGCCCTTGTGGCTCTGCACAAGTCCCTGACAGGAGGGGGCAGCCGGGGGGGTCGGGCTCTGCCCCCAGGGAACAGGGACAGGAGGAGAGGGAACGGCCTCAGGCTGGGCCAGGGGAGGCTCAGGTTGGACACCAGCAGGAATTTCCCCATGGAAAGGGTGCTCAGGCCTTGGCAGGGGCTGCCCAGGGAGGTTTGGAGTGCCCATCCCTGGAGGTGTCCAAGGAAGGGCTGGAGGTGGCACTGTCCCACCCCAGTCCAGCCCCAGGCTGTGTCCTGTCCATCCCTCTCCATCAGTGGGGTTAACTGGGAGAGACAAGAGGATATTTGGGGCACAAGAGGATATTTGGGGCACACCCCCCCCCTCCCCATTTAAAAGAAGCACAAATCCTTTTAAATATCCCGAATCTCATCCTGACATTTACCAGGGCTCACACCGACTCTGCGAGGCAGAACAGGCTGGAACAAAAGGCAGCCACATAAAAAAAATAAAATAAAACCTCTCTCTTTTTCCCTAACCCCCCGCTGGGAGTGGGTGGAAGTGCCAAAGTTTCCGGCACTTGGAAGAAAGGGAGAGCGGTGATGTGAAAAGGAGAGTGTCAAAGAAACATCCTCCATCCCCAGCTCCTCCCCCGACTTTGTACCCCCTTTTCCACCGCCTCCTCCCCGCAGTGGAATCGCTGAGAACTTTCAGACTTTAAAAAAAAAAAATTAAAAAATGAGCTGTTCTTCTGAAAAAAAAAATAAAGGGGAAAAAAAAAAAAAACCAAGGGAGGGGGAGGTTTTCCCGCAGAATTTCCCACAAATGCTGGGGCCGCACATCCTGGTTCGCCACAGCAGGGAGGAGGAAGAGGAGGCTCCATAAGCCGGGAATTCTCATCACAACTCAGTTCGAGAGTCCTGTGGCTGCGGCAAACGCAGCAAGGTCGGAGGGAATGTGACATTTCAGGCCTCACCAAGGACCCTTTAAGTGCATTTTCCCCCTGGAATGGCAGAGGTCTGACCTCGGACATTACTGCAATTAATACGGGATCAAAGCGTTCGCTCTGCTGCCTTGTGCTGGTGCCTTCACAAAGTGCAGGTGCCGAGAGCAGAGGAGAAAAGGCTTCGGTGAGCGGGAGCAATGATTGCCCTTTATTCCAAACCTGGCTAAGTTAAATCATTCCCTCTCAGTTTTCTTAGCTCCCGAGCAGGAAAATTGCTGAAAATGGACAAAACTATTAAAGAGAGTTATGGCTGCCACAAAGGGACCTTGGAGGGCAGGAATGATGGGGCTGTGTTGGGAGAACAGATCCCAGTGCAGCCCGGCCTGGGTTTAACGTTATGATTTGCAAAAGCTGCGGGTGGCTGCAGGAACACAGACGGGGAAAAAGGAAAATCAATGGTGTGAATTATTGAGAACCAGAACGCCGGTTCCTCCGTTAATATGAATTCACTCGGTCCTCAGCATCGCTGGGATACACAGAGAGATACAAGGGGCTTGAGCCAGTCAGTTTTGAAGGGAAAGACAAGAACGAGACCAAAAAAAAAATCTCGTTGTGATTTGGGATGAGCACAGAATTTGTTGGGAGTAAATCACCCCGGCTCTTCCAACAAGCTGAAAATTTCCTTCAGCCGCTCTGCTTCATCACATCCCTTGTGTGAGTGGCACCAAAAACAATCTGAAAAATGTTCTGGGAAACTAAAAAATAAATCCTTCGTGCGATTTGCTGCTCAACCCTGCAGCAAGGTGCCCCAGCATCAGGCAGGAAGCAAAGAAAAGCATTTGAAACACCTGAAATGACTTAAAAATGGTAGTTATATACCTGAAAACCAGCCAGGAAGAAATCTGGGGGGGGTTTCAGTACACGGAGGATTTTCTGCTGATCTCGACACATCCAAGAGCTGCCCTCAGGGAACGTCCCCCGGGTGGGAGCTGGCAGGGTGGCAGGGGAAGGGCAGATCCTCGGGAAGCTGAGACTGTCCCTTCCCGCCGGTGTGGAGACGCTGGGATGCTCTTTGCAGGGAGTTCAGTTCCCCCGTGGCACCAGGACCGATCGTGGCTGCTCAGGACCTGAAAATTGTGGCCTCTCCCCGTCTTTCCTGTGGGCTGTGCATCCCTTGAGGTGATAATAACGGGATAGATAGCGGTACATGAATATATATATATATATATATGTGCAAAATATACGAATTTTCCCTTCACAATCCCCTGGCCCATCCCTGGAAGTGTCCAAGGCCAGGGGCTTGGAGCACCCTGGGACAGTGGAAGGTGTCCCAGCCCATGGCAGGGGGGGGAATGAGATGATCTTTGGGGTCCCTCCCAACCCAAACCATGCTGGGATTCTGGGATTCTGTTGTTAATATGTGCCCACACAAAAATCAACAGCTTCTCCATCAGGTACCTGCCAAAATATCACTGGAAATAAAAGGGCTGAAGAGCCAAGAGTCCCTTTTTCACAGGCAGCCATGGCTGTGCTGTGCAGACTGGATGCAGCAGGGAAAAGCAATGAACCCAGAGCTGAGTAAGGCATGGAATAGATTTTTTTTCTCCCCTTCTTTGTTTATTTCAGTGGAGGAGGTCATAGTGGCATGTCTTAGTGGGTTTTTATTTTAAGAAAAAGCTCCGTTGGTGTTTTTTTAAGCATGGCCAAGTCACAGAAGGGAGCAGATCGTGGGGTGGGCTGCGGGGAAGGGCGACAGCGTGCCCAGATTAATGCAATCTGTGTGAGCCGGAGACTTTAACATCTTAATTACTCATCTGAAGGTCTCAGTGATTATGCCAATTGATCAAAACCGCCAGAAAAATGCCTTCTCAAGGGACGGCACGGAGCAAGGAGGGGATGCTGCATCTTTAAACATGAAGCAACTGCAGCACCTCGGTGAACTGAGCCTGAGTCAGCCCAGCTGAGCGGGAGCCCCGCGGGGCCCCTCTGCTGCTGACAGAGCCTTTTCCTCCAACCCCAAACCCGCTCCTCTCCCTCTGCTGGGCTCCTCCAGCCTGAGGCTGGCGTGGGGGAAAATGGGTCCTCTGGAATTACTCGAGGCACTAAAAACCTGCTGCAATGAGTTTGTGTGAGCCAGGACCCGCTCGGAGCCTCCGGCACCCGACAGTCGAGGCTGTGCTTGAGCTCTGCTGGAATCCCTGTCCCCACATCGCCGCTCACGGATTGCCCACGGATCCACTCCCATGGCAGGAATAAGGAACAGCCCTGGCACCCCCAGGGCCGGGTCACCATCACGGGCTGGGGGGACGTGGCTCATTCCCAGCCCTGTGTGGGTGAGGCGGCTGGAATTCGCTCGAGGTCAAAGGGGAAAGAGTTGGAAACGTTGGTGCTTCAGATGTTTCTGGGAAAATACAAGTTCAGCTTCCCCTTCATGTACGAATTTATGACAACAAATCTGAAAAAGACAGTGGGGTTTTTTTCTCACCGTTTAGGTGCTTTCATTCCTACCACTGTCATTTCAAAACCCCCTTCACCTTTATTTCTTTTCCCCCTCAGCATTGATACTCGTACATTCCCAACGGTTCTTCAGCTCTACCACAAAAATCCTATTTTTAGCAGGAGAAATCTTATTCCTCCCCCCTGCAACAATTCTTTTTTTTTTCTTTTTTTTTTAATTGATGGTAGGCAGAAGTTGTTTTTCTAGTGAGCCAAAACTCCCAGTAATTCTGCTGGCTGCTGTAAGAGTAGCTCCATCTTCCCAGTGGATTAAGCTGTCTTGCACACCGGCCCAGCCAGTCCGGACTGCTGCCAAACGCTGTATTTACATTTCCAAACTAAAATCTGTTTCTAATACATTTTTATGGGGAGTTTTGACCCTTTATATTTATTGTTAATGAGCTTTCATCTCCGTAATAGCCTTTCATCCCAAAGGATCCTGAAGAGTGATTGTAATAACCTGGCACACAAAATATACACAGAAATCAATTTACCCACCACCGAAATGCGGCCACGGCTGGAGGGGCTGGCAGGGAGGGTTCAGCAGAGCCCGGAGCTGCTGCTGCCACCCGAGTGACAGGGACAGCTCGTGGCCTGGGCTGGCTCTGCTCCAGGTGAGCTGGGGGCACCTCCAGCCCTGCAGAGCAGCCCGTGGAGGAGGAATTTGGTGACTGCAAGGCTCGGGAGCTTGGATTTTGGGGCTCCAAGGCCACGGGGAGGCACACAGTGAGCCAGCAGGGACGTGGCACTGGTGGAGCCCCTGCAGGCACCGGGTGCCACCTTTGCCTTCAGCAGGGACTGGGATCTGCTGGAATTGCTGCTGGCATCGCCCCATTTGCCCGAGCAAATCCTCCCTCGGGTTTGCACCGTGCTGCCCCTGGAGCAGCCCTCTGGCATGGGGCTGTGGGCTCCAGGGCTGGCTGAGACCTCACAGCCCCAGCAGGGTGGCTCTGGGCAGCCCCTGGCACTGTGAGAGGCTGATTCTGGCTGCTTGTGCTGGAGGACGCTGTCCTTGCCCAGGCTGAGAGGATGGAAGGACAGGGGGCAGTGAGGGACAACGCCACCGTCCCTCCCTGAGTGCACGGGAAGCCTCCACAGGCGATTTGTCCAAAACTGCCTGTGTGGGGTCAGTATTTTCTTAGGGGCTGCTCTGTTTGCAGGTCCCCACTCCTGCTCACCCCAGCGGGGCTCACACTCTGTGTCAGAGCAGGGGAAGCCCCAGGGCCGCTGTTGCTGCCCCGTGTGGGGCCCTGGATGGAGGCAGCGATGCAGATCCAGCACACGGATCCTGCCTGGCAGTGGGACCAGGATCAGGAGATCCCACTGGGGCAGGGCAGGGCGCTGGCTGTGCCAGGATGAACTGTGTAACCTGCTGCTAAGAGGCTTTTCCATGTCCTGTCGCTCTGCTTTTCCCCATCACCATCTGCCCGCTGCAGGACAAATCCCACACTAATCCTGCCCAGCCCTCCCTGGCAACAGGGGATCAGCCACAATGGAGCTGCGCTTCCCACCCTCCTGTGCTTCCCGAGGATTATTTTCCACGAGGGAGCAACCCACAACCTCTCAAATGGCTTCTCATCCACCCTCCCCAGTGAAGGAACGTCTTCAATCAAAAGGATCTGACCTCTTTTGCCCCTCAAAGGGCACCAGTGCAGGTGCGAAGGGGAACTGAGTGCCAGAGACCCCGACCCTGCTGGGCACTGCCCCAGTGGCCTCCCTGTAGTGCCCCTGCCACTGCTGGCATTTTAAAAAAGCAAAGGGCAAAGGGATGGAGGGAAAGAGCCTTTCCTTCCCCCTTCTCCTCCCGTAAGTCATTTTCCCTGGCCTATTTTACAGGAACTGAAAATCTATTAGAGGAATGGCTTAATCCGGTTTGACTGTAATAATTAGGGTGCTTAAAAAACCCCTGACTAATCGTATAAAATGTGATTGTGGACAGCTCAGTGCACGACCCTTACGCTTATCACTGGAGGTATTATTACAAACCAGAAACAGCTGGCAAGCACGGGGGAGGATAAAGGGAATAAAAAATCACATGCAAAGGGACCAGGCCTGTTCCTTTTCTGATCTCAGGGCAGCGCCTTGAGCTGTCTTTGGAATCCAAAGCACAAAGTCACCTCCAAGACCCCAGACAGACACAGCTGTTTTTGCCACTGTGCCCTGCCAGCCCTGTGGGCACCTCTTTTCCTCGCCCTGGTTTTGCAGGCAGTCCAAGAGGATTGGAGTCAGTGCTGGAGTGATTCCCCTCAGGGCACTGCAGATGCTGGGAGAGGCTTTTCCAAAATAAGATGCTCTGGATTGGGCAAGGAGGATGCAGTGGTTCAGGGTCACTGGGTTACAGCTGAAAAGCGGCTCCTGCTTCCACGCCTTGGCTGGTGCCAATCTCCTTTTCTCTTGCTCTCCATCTTTCTCAAGCTCCAACAGCCAGACTTTCTTCCTTCTCTTCCCAGGGCCGGGCACAGCTGAGTTGCCACCATGGCATCACCACACCTTTGGTGAAGTTACTTTTTCCCCAGCTGTTCTGCCCAGGGTTGCTGCCTGTTCAGGATGCCCTGGTCCCTGCCAGCTGAGCTCGCTCCTGTGCTGGCAGTTCTCTTCCACCCTTCCCACCACCCCAGCGGGGCAGACAAACAGCCCAGGCACCATCCCTGCAGGAATGTCCAGCCCAGGGGCCCACAAGGGAATTTTGGTGGGGAGCTCAAACTCTGCTATAAGGGAGAAGATTGCCCAAAGAGATTCCTGCTGCAGCAGGGTCAGGCACAGAGTGGGAAGTTGGAGCTGATGGACTTGGCCGTCACAGAGATGTTGGGAGAGGCACAGGGAAGGCTTTTGTTCCTCAGACCACCCAGGGCTGAGCCCTCACCCTCACCCAGACACAGCTCAGGAAAACACCTCTCTCCAGAGCCCCTCGAGAGCTTCAGGCTGCTCAGAGAGCTGACAGCCCTGATGAGCCTGGGCTATCACCACCACGCTCTTTAATCAGAGCTGAAAACTCATTATCAACCTTGAAGGAGGCTTCTAAAAACTGAAATAATAAGATGATGCACTACAATTCCAATTTTCTCCCTGTTCCTGTGATTAATATACGTGGCTGAATCTTGGAAGCTCAACTGCAGCTTGTGCAGAAGCTCTAATAACAACATTCGCACGGAACGTGCAGCAAGAGTTGAGCTGAGTTGTTTGGTTCCTTTTGCTTTCCCCCTGAGTCTTTCTTGGGTTTTTTTTTCATTCTGCTCCATACAGATTTTGATCTTTCCCTTATTAAATAGGAACGGTTATCCCCACTGACTCACTTATCTAGTAAGAGCTAGAACCCTTTTAATTCAAGTGATTTGATTCCCGGGTTTTTCTGATTCAAGTAAACATGCAGTCAGAGTATTACTGGGAGACTGGCAATAGAATTGCACGGTTAAATTATCCCGTGACTCAATCCTGCACAGCACCAGCTCCTTTTTAATACATTTCACAAGTACTCAGTGCTGACCTCTAACACCAGAGTGGTTTCTCTCCCGTGGTAGCTCAATTTCACAACTCTGAATACGCTTCTTTATTTTTTTTTTTTTTTCGGAAGGAAAGCTATCCAAAGGTTTTATAAAATGCTCTTTAGCCTTTGGGAATGAGTCAATTTAATGCCAGGCTATCATTCCATTTCAAAGAGCCGAAGGATTTGAGGCAACACAATCTGCTTTCTGAAGCATGTGAGATGAATACAGCTGGGGGTTTGTTACAAACCAAGCTGCAGAGTTTGGGTGCAGAGCAGCTCAACTTTCCCAAAGTTCAGCCATGGTTTGTCAGCTGGATTTCCCTGCAGAGCTCCTTTGTTTAACCCCCCATTCCAAGGAATGCCTGCACCAGGAAAAGATGGCAAGGGAGTCACTGCTGCCAGGAAAAGTTCCTGGGATCCACTGGTTTTAAAGTGGGAAGAAAGTGAGGTCCACTGTAAAGCCGGTGGAAGACGAGCTGTGGTTTAATTACTGTTTTCCTATCGGAAATGGGTGAGAACATCGGGAATAAAAGCAGGGCACTAAAAGGGGAAAATAAGAAGAGCTGAAAATGCTTCCTGAAATCCAGAGTCACCTTGGGGCTGGTGCAGGGGCGCAGCACCACACACATCCCTCCACCTCCCAGCCCAGGGCACGGGGCACCAAGAAAACCCACGAGAGCCACGGAGACGCTCGGTCACATCGAACTTTATTTTAATCCCGTCAGAAAAGTTCAAGAATTACACCAAAAAATACTTCAGTCTCTGCTACCTACTGACAAAAAATACACCACAAAATTATAAACTGTTCAGTGGTCTTGCTGGAGTTCGGGTTGTTGGTGGAGGGGGCGGTTTGTACATTTTGAGTGAGAAATGAATTTACAGGTGGAAAGGGACGGGAGGAGAGGGAGTCAGACGATGGCGTTTGGCACTACAGTTTTAGCTACACTATACAGTTATTTCTCATGATGCCTGCAGGACTGAGGAGTTCTGCCCTCACACACTGCCCAGTGTCTCTGACATGGAGGACAAAACTGCCCAATGCGAGGGAAGAAGGGGCCAGTTCCTAATTTCCATCCCAGTCTAGCCAAAAATCTGAAAAAGCAGCTCAGTCCAAGGTGAACCTTGCCCTGCCTGTGCACTCTGCTCCTGCTGCTTGGCTCTCCCTGCTCTTGCAGCTCTGAAAAAAGAGAATCCTTGGGGTTTTTTTAAATCCCACCAGCCTGCACTAATCTCACGTGCCATTTGTGGGGAGAGGATGTGTTACACTGGGCGGGACTGGATTAAGCTTGGGGTCTGCTGTGGGCTTGCAAGCAGAGATTTGATTTGTACCTCTCTCTAGTGACTTGGAAGGACTGGAAATGCTGAAGGAGCTGAAGCTGAAGGAGGGAAGCAGGAGCATCCCATTTCATGGGAAAATTAGGGCCTGAAAAGTTAAGAGGCTCAATACTATCAGCACTTTTGAGAGGCTCCTCAGATGATAATGGCATTTCTTTGTGTTTTGGTGACCCTCAGGAGAGAGGTCCATAACGAAGCCTCATGGAAATTGCCAAAGCTCATGCAGGGAATCTATGCCAGAAGCAGAAGCAGAGCCCTGAACTCCTGCCTCTGAGTCCTGTGCTCAAAAGTTTATTCAAGATTTCACTACAGCAGCCTCTGTCCGCTCCCATCCTGCTCCATCTCCAAAAAGGAGCCTGGATTTCACCCTCAGAGCCTGGCCAGCATCAGCAGCACTCTGGTGGCTCATCAGGAATGCCAGGAACTTTCTGGATTTCCTTGGGGCACTGTGCAGCGTTTGTGTTTGCACGTGAGCATGTCTGGGGCAGGAGGGGATGCTTGTATTTCTCTGTCAGTGAATGAACACTGACACTGGATTCAATCTGACAGCAAAATATCCCCCCTTTGGCAAACCAAACAACAGCACAATGTCTTTGTACTGGGTTCTCTCTACCCCTCTTGAAAGTCCACCAGCTCTTCCTTCACTGCGTGTGGAGCCTCTGTCACAGCTTTCCAGCACTGACAACACTTGGTGGGATTCTCTTTGCTGCTTTTTTCCTCTCTGGCTGTTTACCTAATTTGCTTTTTTTGTTTTTTAATTTATTTTTCTAACAAATAGTTAAGCAATGATTTAAAAATATTTTTACATCATTAAGGTACAGTCAACATCAAGCATGCCTTTGTACAAGAGCTCGACTCGGTTACAAATCAACGAGAACAACGCACGAAAAGAAATATCCATGAAGCTGATCCTGCACTCGGGTTGGATTTCCTCCTGCCCCGCCGGGAGCAGGGCACGCTCAGCAACGCGGTGTTGTCCCCCCGCCCTCCCGCTCCGCCCAGCACCTCTTGTTCCCTTTAGTGACCTTCTGTCTTGGCAGCCTTGTTGTCGTGGCTGGCCGAGCCCGAGGGCAGCCAGGGGGACACGGCCCGGGAGCTGGTCTGCTTGGCCATGCTGTAGTGGCTGATGACGGTGTAGAACCTGCCCCGCGAGTTGGAATCCTGTGCCGAGTAGTAGGCGTCCAGCGAGGCGGGGATGCAGCGCTTGTGCTGGGGAGGGGAAAGCAAGAGAAGCAGAGTGATGCCACCGCGTTTCGCATCGGGTTTGCACTCGGATCGCTGCAGCTGCCTCTCGCTGCCCTGGGAATGCACCGAGCCGGGCTTGGCCTTCCAAACCTGTTGCTATTGGCAACCCCGGTGGCAGCGGATCTCAGCCGGGGTGGGAGCGGGGCCGTGGGACGAGGGGGGACTGGTTCACTGCGGTACCGACACACGCAGGGAACGGGGCTGGGCTGGGGCCGGGCAGCGCTGGCTGAGCAGCTCTGCTCATGTGCTGGCCAAAAGCTCTGGAGGTCTGAGGCCAGAATTAACCCCCAGACAGGCAGAGGCAGCAAAAGCTGCTTTGTGCTGCTCTGTTTAGAGTGTTACCTATGGGATGAGCACCTGGTTGGGGATGGCAGGAGGCACGGCCCAGTGGGTCAGCTCTTTTCACAAGTTCAGGTTTGGATTTGATTCTGAAATCCATGAGTCTATGAAGGGACCTCAAAGCTCATCTCATTCCAAGCCCCTGCCATGGGCAGGGACACCTTCCACTGTCCCAGGCTGCTCCAAGTCCAGTCTGGCCTTGGGCACTGCCAGGGATCCAGGGGCAGCCACAGCTGCTCTGGGCACCCTGTGCCAGGGCCTCCCCACCCTCACAGGGAAGAATTTCCTGCTGGTATCCCATCTAAACCTGCTCTCTATCTCTTTGAAGCCATTTCCCCTTGTCCTGTCACTCCAGGCCCTTGTAAATTGTCTCTCTCCATCTTTCTTGTAGCTCCTTCAGGTACTGGAAGGCCATATTTAAGTCATCCCAAAGCCTTTTCTTTTCCAGTCTGAACAATCCCAAATCTCCCTCTTTATATAACCTATGAGAATAATTCACAATGATTAATACACCAACATCTTACTCTATTTTCCAGCTCACAGATTATCCCCAGTGTGGTCGAGACTCCTCTGAGTTTATGAGTTTATTCACAGTGAGAAGTCAGTGAATTATTTTGCAAACTTTTTTTTTTTTTTAATCTCAGCAGACCAGGCAAACAGCTCCGTGAATATTCAATATAAAATCACTGGGCAGTGGGGTTTTAGCAATTGTTACATGGTTTTGTACTTGATAGAGGCTCAAGAGCAACTAAAAGTGAACTACTTGGGCAAATTTGGATTTCTTTCACAAAGGACATGAGTGTCAGCACTGCAGCAGTTTGCTTTGCATTACAATGTCTGCCAGTAAACCTCAGTTACTTGGGAGTGTGGGAAGCAAATGCGGGATCCCAGCTGCAATAAATCCATTCACAAATATGAGGGATTGTTGCTGAACATCTGTCTGTAGTGTTCAGCAAATGCTAATCCCAACAATTACACTGTAACAGTAGCTGATGGAGGCAGATGCACGTCCACATTTCCCATAACACTTTTTCCATTTCAACACATTCCTGCCAAATGTTCTGTTTGGCCTGGTCAAAAAAAAAAGCAGCCCGGGCTGTAACCATGCAGGCAATTAGAGCCTGTCATTAGCTCAGGCAATTCATCCTTCTGAAGTTCCTTACCTTATAAACAAATCCATCTGGGCAACTGTGGTCGTAAGTGAAGGCTTTGTACACCACAAGGAACACTATGCAGGCAAGGAATGCAAGAGCCAGGCTTATGAGGATAGTGACCTAGAAAAGAGGGATAATGTTACTGTACATATGTTAAAATGGCATACGAGCAACCTCATAATTAAATGACTTATAGGAACAGACATCCTAACAGACTGCAGCCTTCACTCCACCGTGCAGTACTTAACTAAGCATGGTAATTGACTGAATGCTGGATCCAATACCCTGCATTCCCACATTGTTCCCATCCCCCCACGGACTTCCAGCAGGGCACATTCCTCTGTTTAACCCCTTGCAAATGTATGGATTTTGCTGTAGTATTTGGTGTCCTCGGAGCATCTGTGTTGCCATGCTCTCAGCTCTGGCCCAGCAGGACCCAGCAGCGGCCAGAATGCACATTTGGGGTCTGGTGTGTGTGGATGAAGTGCCCCGTGACCACGGCAGATCCCACTTTTCTGGGAGCAGAGGCAGGTGAGCAGGGAGGAGAAATGAGGCCTTTGTAGCACACATCCCTTTGTGCCTCCTGAGTGATTACACGAGGATAAACTGGGCCCTGCAGGAGAAAGGGGATCCTTCTCTGCTTCTCCAGGCTGTAAAAGGACAATATCCTGACTACTGACAAAATCCCACAGCCCGTCCAAGAGCAGGTGCTGGTGTTGGAGATACCAGACACAATTCCCTCTTTGGGGCTCAAATATTCCCCCTCTCCTCACTCCCCAGCAGGTCACCCTGCTGCACATTTCTGTTTCTTTGCTGTAGCTCCCTTCTCTCCAGCTTTTCCAGGTCCCTCCTAAATAGTTCATCCAACAGCAAATTTTCTGTCCCTACTCCATGTCTGCACTGAGGCCCTGATCCTTGATTTTTGCTGAGCTGTGTATTCCTGAAGGACTGAGCAAGGATCTGTAAAACACTCCCATCCTCCCCTTTCCCAAAGCTTTCTTGGTCCCGTAATTCCACAAATGCAGCATAAATGGCTCTGGATTCCAACTGCCTAAATTAGAGCCGGCTGCAGCAGGATTTTGCAGGATCTATGCATCCTATCTGTCTATAGAAGATGTAACTTGCAGGAGAGGTGATGGTAGAAAATGGGAAAACACTGGTCATTCCTAGAGCAGAGGGGACAGGCTTGTCAGGAACAGCAGCTAATAAACAGCAAGCTGGTTGTATCTCAGAACTAGTCAATATAATCTTATTTTTACAACATTAATATTATGTAATATTTGTAATATTACATCAGTAAATATTAGTAATGGCTTAATACTGGTTCACACTGAAATCTGCTCTGACTCTCGCCCTCAATCATTCCAGCAGCTGCAATTCTGGGAGCAGTGGGATTTGCAATCCTGCACGGACTCCAGGGGCCACTGGAATTGCTGGCAGGGCAGGAGAAGCCTTCCCAGCAATCCCACAGGAAGATGAAGTGCCTGGTGAGGGTGTTCCTACACAGCACGTTGGGATTATTCCTGGAAGATCCAGAGCTACAGTTCTGGTGGTTAAGGCAAAAGAGTGAAGGTAAATCTGTATCCTTGGTGTTAAATCTTACCCATCACATCCAAAACTCAGTGAAGAGAGGGCTGTGGAGATTCTTATCTAGCAGGAGAGATTCCTAATGAACTGTTAAATCAGAATATTTTAGAAAAAAGTGTAAAAAGGTAAGACTGGGGCTAAGAGGCTTCGCCAAGGACAAAGAGCTCACTGAAGCCCCGACCTGCCTTTTAACATTCCTGCTTGAATTAACCTCTCCTTGAGGCCTAATCTGCTGCAAAACGGGTCAGTTAAGCCAAAGGCAGCAGCAGAGGGAGCAGCATTTACTGTTGGATCTAAGAGAACGCTGTAAGGGAGTCCTGGAGTGCTGGAGAGGGATCTGACACCAAAGGAGTGCAGTTGTATGAACTGCACCAGTCTGACCAAGAAGATTTGGGATCCACCTCCTCTCAGGGCCCACAGGGGTGAACAGAAATATTTCAGAGCAGCTTTATGGCAGCCCTTGGGTTCGCAGCCTGGGGAAGTCTGTCCCTTTTCATGGTGCTAAAGAGGAAGAAGGCTCAGCTGGATTCAAGGGAGATGCAAATGGAATTTGACATGATTTCTGTCCCCAAAAGAAGTTGTATTACACATGAAAAAAAATTTTTAAAGTCACTTTGAAATAGTAAAAAGGAGAGACTTCCTGGATTAAAAATGCCCTACTTTTTTCCAATAGGAGACCTGGGAAAAACAAATCCCTCCCCATAAAGAGCCTTCACAATCTTGATGACGGGTCAGTGTGGAGGAGCCTTTTCCCCTGTAGAACACGTGTCCACCAACTCTTCCTCATTTAAAAGGGGTGCCTGCTAGGCCTGGTACTTTCTCTAATTCCAGTGTAGGTACTAAAACCACGATGACAATGACACAAGTGTCCTTTGAGGTCAATTTGAAGGCACTAGAGCAAGATGTACATCTTGTTCTACCAAAGCCAATGCTGAGGGGCAGCCCTTGCTAGAAATTCTGAAATAAGAAATGTTCAGCTCTCCAGTTTGGCAACTCTGCCCCAGATTAAATGAACAATGAAAAAGAAACTCAGCTTTCAGAAGAAGAAAGAACTGAGCTGTCTGGAGTGAGAATGTCTCTTCATGGCTCTTCTGCTAAATCCCACATGCATGCAGCCTATGGAAATGACCATTAGAACCGCAATTTGAGGGGTTCCTTTCCTCTTGTCTGCCCACTGAGTCCCTAAAAATAATTAATTTCCCTCTCTTTTGTCACTCTGCTGTGGCAAAGTGCTGACATCCAATTCATTATGGCCCAGGAGCAGGTCCCTGTGCTGAGCTCTCCCCTCTCTCCAGGGTGTAACAGAGCCCATTTTCACCCTCCTGCCTTTCCTGCGCTCGCAGAATTACAGCGTGACAATATTACACCTGCTGATAAATGGTGTAAAATTGCTCTGGATAAAATGTCATGTAAGATGTTAAAACCCAGAGGAAAGGGAAGAAAAATCCACCCCCAGATATTCTGCCGTGCCAGAACTCAGATCCACCTCTCCAACTATTCCAGAGCATACAAAGCTTCATTAACATTCAAACACCAAAGAATCACAGAGCTGCAATACCTAATAAACCTCCACTTTTTTTTTTTGTGATTAACACGAACCTTGGCAGTCTCTAAGCAATATAAACACTCGCAGAGGGGAAATAAAATTTAGTGAGCAGATAAAACCTAGAAGTGCTGCAGGCATGAATCTGTCACATGTGACTGCTTGAGTGGGTGAAAGAAGGGGGGGATTTGCCTGCCCTCTCCTCAAAATCTCACATGATTCCCAAAGGTTCCCTTAAGAAGAAACAGAGAAGAGAGAACATCATTACCACGCCAAAACGCTCCCCATCCTCCAGAAAATGTGCGAGGAGGCCCTTAACATCCATGAAGGATGATGTCAAGCTCCCATCAACAGCAGCACACTTGGGGTGGTTCCTCCCTTTCCCAGAGATGAAGAACATGTTTTGCATTTTCACACAGCACAGACAAATAAAAGGATCCATCCTCACCAGGACATCAGGTGCCAGCAGGTTTTGTGCCGGGGAGAGGATGTCTAATTGCACTGGTCTTCCAGCTAGCCTGGCTTTCATGCGGCCCATGGAAGCATCCTCCCTGCTCTCTTTGATTTCATCAGCTGCCCAGGATTTCCTTTTTCATCAAAAATTCCCTTTTTCCCCTCTCTCGCTCCAGTACAAAGCCTTATTTAAAAGGCAGCCAGGAACAATGGCACATCCAAACAGCAGGGCATTTATTTAACAGCTTTTTCCATTGCAAGGCTTTTACAGTTTTATTCCTTGTTTATATAATATATCATCATAGAATGGTTTGGGTTGGAAGGGACCTCAAAGATCTTCTCATTCCATGGGCAGGGACACCTTCCACCAGCCCAGGCTGCCCCAAGTGTCCGACCTGGCCTTGGACACATCCAGGGATGGGGCAGCCACAGCTTCTCTGGGCAGCCTCTGCCAGGGCCTCCCCACCCTCACAGGGAACAATTTCTTACCAACATCCAACCTAAATTTCCCCTCTTTCAGCGTGAGTGGAAATTCTTTGATATCAGGCATGATTATTATTTCTAGACCTGCTAAATCAGTGTTTGACTCTGGACACTTTTCTCCCTGCTTATATACACTTAAACCAGGAGCAGAACCAAGAAGATGCCAACCAGGAAAAGCCTACAGGAAAAGCAGCCAGGCCCAGAGAAGAGATAAAGATCATTTACCACGGAAAAATCCCTACAAAATTCTGTACCATTTTCCTCCTCTCTGCAGCTGTAATGTGAATTAGGGACCTTGGACGCCTCTGTCTGTTCCTGCACTGCAGCCCAAGTCTCTTCACAAAATCCCAGTTTGTCAGGAAAAGTTCCCACTGCTGCTGCCATGTCTGGTTCTACAAGATACCTTCAGTGTTGCTGGGTACTGGGAAATTTTGTGACCTTTAATAGGCAAGTCAGCTGAAGAAGTTCTCTTGGTTTTAATCTTCTCTTTGTAGAAGAAGAAAGGCAAAGAACAAGGCAAAATTTGTTATGAACAAAATTGGCAGAAATTCTGTCAAGGTTATTTCGGAGAGGAGCTTAAGAGCTGTGCTTGGAGAGGCAGCAAAGCTTTTCCCATAGTTTGTGTCAATTCCATTACACCTAGAAACCAATCAATCCCCTGAGAACCCAGTTAACTTGCAGAAAAAAAACACAAAATCATCTAAGGGTATCCAAATACATCCATGCACTCATGAATCCATTTTAAGGATTTCTGCTTGACAATGAAAAATTCAGGAGGGCAATTTTTTTCTCATTCATCCCGTAACTTCTCCCAGCTGATAATGAGATGGAAGATTGACACAATCAGATCTCCACATGGAAAATACAGTTAAAGGATCAGGAACTCCTAGATCCAGCTATCCTGGCTGCCTCCCTGTATTCCGGGATGGAATCCAAGTGCAAACCACCCAAATCCAGGTTGTTATTGCAAGAAAACTCAGGTGTGTTGGCAGTGAGGGAGCCACAGGCTGACAGGACACTCAGATGGACCAAGCAGGGGATGAGGCACACCCCAAACACACCCCAGAAAGAGCTGCCCTACTGTCCAAACTCTGTCAAAGAACTGAGTTGTGGTGCCTTGCCCAGCACCCAGACACCCTGGCAGTGAAAATGATCTGACTGCACTTCTTCAAAAATGACATTTCACTCCCCACTGTTAAAAATATTTTTGTAGTAAGTTGCTGATTTTGCTGATCTTCTGGCAACAGCTTCGCCTCCGAAATTTTGAAAGGCTAACTGCAAAAAAAAGTGACACAATTGGGTCTTTCGATTTGCTTAGTACTGCTCAAGAAGATGTATGATTTGTTCTTTATTATTACAGCCCAGCTTTGTTCCAGATGGTGTCCAGATTCTTAAGAAGCATTTTTTAGGAGGTGCTTTGTAAGAGGGAAATGTCCTTAGTCATGCATCTACATTTTCAGGGCTAAGAGAGAATATTCCTTAGTGCTGCGAGGTTTCTTCATGAAGTTTTAGGATGCATGGGATTTTTTGGTCCTTTATCTTAGAATTCATAACCATAAACCAATTTGGCCCCATTCTCATAAGAACAGATGAGGATGGGATCATCCTGGGGGCCAGAAACTTCTCACAGCTGTTTCTGGGCTGATCCCCAGCGTGGGCAGCAGGAAAGGGATTGGGATTGTGCCCCTGTGCCCCTTCAGGTGAGACCCCCACCTGCCGAGCTGCCCCAGCCCTGGGGCCCAGCACAGGAGGGACCTGGAGCTGCTGGAGAGAGCCCAGAAAAGGCACCAGGATGAGCAGAGGGATGGAGCAGCTCTGCTGGGAGGAAAGGCTGGGAGAGCTGGGATTGTTCAGCCTGGAGAAGTTTGGGGGGGACCTCACTGTGGCCTTTTAGTGCCTGAAGCAGCTACAAAGAAAGATGGAGAGAGACTCTGGACAAGGGCCTGGAACGACAGGACAAGGGGGAATGGCTTCAGAGTGACAGAGAATAGGATTAGATTGGATATTAGGAAAAAAAAATTTACTGTGAGGCTGGGGAGACCCTGGCACAGGGTGCCCAGAGAAGCTGTGGCTGCCCCTGGATCCCTGGAAGTGTCCAAGGCCAGGCTGGACAGGGCTTGGAGCAGCCTGGGAGAGTGGAAGGTGTCCCTGCCCATGTGAGGAGGAGGAACTGAATGAACTTTAAGGTCCCTTCCAGCGCAAACCATTCCAGGATTCTCTGCTCCACTATTCCATGGGTTCCTTTCAGCCCACACAACCCAGCAATCAAAGTCCAAAACACAAAGTCCAGAGAGGCTCATTTATCCAAGTAGCCCAAAGCCTCAGGGGAATCCACTTGAAACAGCAGTGGCTGTCTCTGAGCCAATTTCCCCTCCCAGCCATGTCCCCATGGGCTCTACCCATCTCTGCACACCCCAGCCCACTGTGACAACACCAGAGAACCTCTCCAAGTTTGCAAACCTTAAAAAGAAACATTATTTTCCAGGATAGCCACCAGCAATTCCTCTGCTCTGCGCCTCCTAAAGCTGTGAGAGCAGCACGAGTGTGGAAGGAGCACACCGTGTTTCTAAGCAATTTGTCAAATAATTAAATTATGCACACAATAACTAGCTGGCTCAATTATATTAGCCAGTCTCCATCATGTAATATAATTTCTAGTGGCTGTTTAGGCACTAATAGCCTCAGATCTTTTTAACAGCGTCAGGTGCCAGCTGCGGGCTGCGTGACATCTCCCTGTGCCAAGTCAAACCCCTCGGATGGAAAATTCATGGCTCCGTTTCCAAGCCCCCTTTCCTTACGGAAGTTCTAAATGCCGTTTTAAATAAGGCTGCTTCACCAATGAGTATCAGTGAATTTCCATTTAGGTAAATAAAAAGCTCTGTTGGGTTTGCCTTCTCTTTTCTGCCATTTAATGCCATAATTTTCTGCCATTTAATGCCATAAAAAAAATTCCTTCTGGCTGGTGTAGTGAGAGGGGGTGATGTTGTTTCTAGCAACACCACAGAAATACATGGCCATTCTGGGAGACCAGACAGGTGTTTAAAGGTGTTGTCCCCCACTCCTACAAGAATATTTTCTTCCTCTTTCAACTGTCAGAAGCCTTCCCACTGGAACTAGGAGATCTTTCAGGTCCCTCCCAGCCCAGGCCATTCAACGATTCTGTGTCTGTTACCTCCAAAAGAAAAAAAGCAAACCCCCCAAATTAAACAAGTGGGGTGACTCAAGAACAGCTCAGAAAGGAGCTTTCCTTCCCAAACCCACACCCTGAGAACACCTGGCAGCCCATTTCAGGAGCTGAGCAATGCTGGAAGAGGCTTCCTTGCAGACCCCTAATTTGAGTCTGCTGGGACTGCAGCAGACAGAAGCATCCTCTCCAAGCCTTCCTGACGTGCAGCCATTCCCCACTGCCCTGGCAGAGCCTTGGCTGTGACATTTCCTCCGGTCACTCCACGTGGGACATGGCACGGGATGCCTCAGCTCATCACAGGCCCTTTTTAAATGCATTAACAGGAGTACAAGATAAATCAAGTCATCAATAAACCGTCTCCTTGCCTGCCCTTTGCTTGCCAAGACTCAACCTCTGCACAGTCTCATGAATGCAAAATCTTCCCCTCTCACTACTCCATGATGCTGGATTTGATGCAGGGAAAGCTTTGGGAGCCCTGAGTAAGAACGGATTTAGGGATTAGCTCATGGCAACACACCTGGGAATTGCAGGTTGTGTTCCCTGCGCTGCTACTGCCTTTTCCTGACACCTGACATCCCCCCAAACCCAGCTCCAGAGTTCACTCCCCACTCACAGACACCCCAGCGAGAGCCATCCAAAGCTGCAAGCATCTAAATTCCCCAAATCTTGGCTTTTTCTGGGGCAAAACCACCACCATCCCACAGCCAAGGATCAGGCTGGCTCTAGGGAAAAGCTGAGGTGCGCTTGCTTTGTGAAATTACGTCCTTCCAAAAGTCAGGCTTGCAGGAATTAAAACACCTCTGTTCAGTGCACTCCCGTGCCTGAAAAAAAATCACTTGGAAGTTTGTTCCTTCAAGAAGGCCAACAAATTCACCTGTATTTCAGCATTTATGTCTCCCATCATGAGTAGGAAATAATATTTCTGCATTCATGGTCCAGTACACCCATTTCTCCTTAAAAACTTATTATGTGGGTGCTTTATAGGAGAACAAAGTGAGGGCTTGGTGAGCAAAGTGTTCCCTGGGTAACTTAAGAATTAAAAGCCTTTCCATTTTGAATTAGAAAGATGAAGCTTTATTGCTGCAAATGACTTACAAGAGCTACTCTTTTAAAAGCAAACAACAGAAATGAATAATCGAGGTGATTATGCTGCCTTCAAAGGCAGGAGGCCAGTTCCATTAGCTGTGGATCCGACCCAACAGGCTTTAACACATCTGCAAGTACCAACGGGAGGCAGCTCAGCTCTGTTTAACATTCAATCACAGCCCGTGCTGCTTTAGAAAGTGAGTGTGAAACATTGCATGGAAAAATGTGTGTGAGTGAAGCATTGCACTTCCTTGATTATTATTTTTCTTTAGCATTCAGTGGCTACAAGGCTCCAAATGCACTTCACAACAGGCAATAAACCCTGCTTTGGTTTCACTCAGCTGAAAATTCTTTCCTGCTCCTCCATCCTGCTCGGTCTCTTTTGCTGCAGTGGCCACACCAGCATTAAATATCTTTCATTTCACCTCAAATGCTGACAGGAAAATTACCCAGCACACAGATTTCCTGTGGGGTGGCACAGGTAAGTGCAGAGTGGTGGTGGAGACAGAGATGCAGTGTACGAAATCCTCCAGACCCAAAGAAAACTGCAATTACATCCTGTAATTAGCACCAGGGGTAACTCCATGTGGTCGGTCATGGAAATATTTTCAAGCATTTTGCTCCAAAGCCAAGGGTCAGTTGAGGTTTCTGCTCTGTAAATCCTTTCTTCCTTCAATATATCCTGGTTTGGAGAATGAACTTTCAGCAGGTGTACCCCACAAACACTTAGGCATGTGAATATTCTCTGTGACTTTCTTTTTTGGAGATTTTCTGCATAACAACTCACTTTCTTCTTCTCTCCAAAAATCGATTAAATGAAAAAAACCAAACCAAAACTGAACAAATCTCTTCAGCTGATTACTCTGTTAGTGCTCACAGATGGCAAAAATAAAATAGTCAAGAGGCTTTTCCTGACTTTAAAAAAGAGTGTGTGTGTGTGTGTAAAACTAACATAAAACAAGAATGCACTGTAAGGAATGGTCCATTTCCTATTAAAAAAACGTATTTGGGGTTTTTTTCTTTGCTTTGTTAGGTGGTCCCTAAGCCAGTCGCATAGAGCATTCAAGTTAAATCAAAATAGATTTTTCTTGTGTGTTTTAGACATGGACATGACATTCTTGGGCCCTTGCCTGTACAAAAAAATTAAGGAATTAGCTGGGAGTTCTTACAAAACCACCAGACTCCTGCTCAGACAGGGGAAACCTTGTAGGGTTTATAGCACCATACCTGGGGATGTGATCAGACAGATTTGTTCCCTGGCAGCTGAGCCACAAATCCCCACTCAGCTCATCCTCACAGCTCCTGATTGTCACTGATGATCACAAACGGCTCCATCAATCTGCCTCATGCAGCCTGGGAGAGCCACTGGGACAGATGTGACCTGTCCTCTTCTCTTCCCATTACAGCCAGAGCCGGAGAAGGATTTCTGAGCTCAGGCAGAAAGATGAGGAGCAGCATTTCTCACTTGCTTACGTACACACCACCAGTAAGAGCCTGAAGCCACACAGGTGTGAGTTTACATCAAGGCCAGGCAGGGCTGGGCAGTGGTTTTTGGGGAAAGAGAACTTGTGACCTTCTGCATTGCATTGGAAAATATTCAACCTCCAAAGAGAAGGCTTTGGCTCCACACTCAAGTCAGTCCACCACAGTCTGGAGAACACTTAGGTGCAGTGAGAGCTGCCTGAAACCCCTGCAAGAACTTGCCCACTGCAACCACAGGGAAAGGAGATTGCCTGGTGACAGCTGAGAGCTCCACAAGGGAGGGAATATTCCTCCAAATCAGTCCCTGGGGACTGAAATCAACCCCTTCATACTGACACCTCTCCAAGCCCCTCTCCGAGTGCAGGGTTCAACAGAAAACCACTGTACCAGCCCCAGTGCTGGTGCCAGTGCCTGCTCCCCTGTGCCTGCCACACTTCTGCTTTTCCTCTGCTTTGTCCCTTGTTCTCCTGGATCCTGAAAACGTCTCAGCCCCAGCAGCGATTCCCGCCAGAGTGAGAGAAATCCCTGGGTACAGCCCGTGTTCCCGCCCGGAGCACCGCTCCCATTAGCCAGGGTAATGGGACCCTTCAGCGGCCACTCCGCTCTCCCGAGAACCGATGGGATGAGGCAGTTGCCATGGTAACGCTGGGACTGTTAGGATTAAAAAGCAGTGAGGAAACCTGTCCTGCTCACACTCAGAGGAATCCTGTGGCCAGGAGTTACTCCTGCCCCATGGGAACCGAACAATTAAAGGAGACTTTTAATTTATTTACCTATGAATGGGCACAGTGAAAAGCCCCAGCCGTTTTCCTGGGATTTCTTTGCAGGTTAGAGGAAGAACTATCAGCACAAGGGAACAGCCTACAGGTGAAAGCAGAACATCCCAGAAGGAGTTTGCAGGATCCTATGCACAGCCAGGGAGTTTGGGGAGGGGGAGCAGGAATGGTGCATTTGGGGCTCCGTGTGTGCAGCAAAGTGTGAATTCTCCGGGGATTTGATGGCTCACCTTCCAGTGGGGGAAGCAGGGGAGCATCTTCCATTTAGCAAAGCTGCAATGAACAGGAAATGAATCCCTGGCCCAGAAAAATCCTTCTTAATTATGAGCCAAACATTTCAGATATTGGCTGGGGTTTGATCACGAACAATTCTTGCATCAAGGTCTGTTTGGCAGGGTGTGGCTGGAGACAAAGCAATTTTGTTCTAAATCTTTCACATTAGGTCAGAGGAAAATAATTTTTCCAGTATGAGCATTTCAACAACAGAAGCATTTGAATGGGTTCCACTACCTTTTGAGGACCTGATGAAAAGTGTGGGCAACAATTACGTTTGCTGGTCCCTAGATCTGTGTGTCAGGGCAGTTTCAGGGTGGAGAGAGGAGAGGGGTGACCTTAGGATAAGAAATAATTGTCATTGCACACTCAACAGGGACAGATGACACAGCCAATGACTCTGAAAATGCCTCTTGCCAAACTGTAGCAAGAAGAATGCAGTTCCCAGTCTTCTTCAGTGAAGCAGTGATCAATACTTGCAGATGATTTCACCAGGTAGATAAACTGCTTGCAAAAAACACCTTAAATATCTCGACTTCTCCCCCATACACCCACTCCCAACTTGTTCTGTTAAAGACAAGTACAGAGTTTAATTATTCCAACTCTGAAAACATCAAGTTTTTAAAGAAAAGCCAGATAACTATGGGAGATAACTATCACCCAGCTAATAGTCAATAAATCATTGTCTCCCTGAAAAGAATGAATAGTTCTGTGGCAGTGGTGAGAAAGGGCTCAGACTGGTGTAACAAAGAGACCAGTTTGTGTAAAAACAGTAAAGGACCAGCAATTACAGGTGTCCACCCAGTGCTGTGTAAACCTACACAGAGAGGCCACTCCAGCACCTCTTCTGGTGCTATTTAATAAATAAATGCTTCTGGTTGATTTCTGTGTTATCTGCACTGGTTGGAAAAGAAAAGGAGTCACTGGAAACTCTGTTCTCCGGAAGTAACAAGACTTCATTTGATGGGGAATCTGCTTTAAAAGCAAAAGGGATTCAAACTCTTTTCAGTACCAATAGAAAAAAAGGGCAGAATGATTACTCACATACGAGAGATTGTTCTTAAAAGCTGTAACACGGGGTATCACTGGTGAGAAGGAGCAGGAAGCCTCAGATGCAGAGGGTTAGAGCTGTCACCCCACAGAGGAATCAGAGGCAGAGGCACAACATTTACAGAGCCTCTCTAATGCACCTCAGTGTTGTCACAGGATGGCAAAGCCCAGGAACAGGAGCTCCCTTCAAAGCATTGCAAATGAAAGGCAAACAGCAGCCACCCTTCCCCTTCAGCCTGGGAAACCTCAGCTCACAGAGTTACTGCAAAACAAGATCTCTGCAGTTCAAAAACTTCCGAGAGGATCACACTCCAAAGGTATAAGCAGTCTGGAGAAGGCAAGGTCTATAAATCACCGCCTGTCAGCTTAGAAAAATGTTCTCTTTGCTTCTCTGTGGAGGAGTAAAACGAGAAGAGAAATTTCTTTTCTGTATGGATGGCTCAACCATAAGGCTATTTTAACATTATTTTCTTGTAAGCCATCTACACACAACTATTTAAACAGTTGTTATAAAGGATGTATGGGCTGACTCATCCAGCTGAAGAATCAGCCTAATTGGTCAAACTTCCAGGACACAGTGTGCTGAGCTGGAGAGAATCGTAATCTCATCTATTAGGGGATGTGACAAGTTGCAGGAGCTATCTCAGATTCCTGGAAGAGCTGGTGTGAAATAAGAACCGTTGCCTAGGGACAGTCTCTTCTTTATGATAATTAAAGAGCTCAGATCTGGGCTATTCTGGATGGATGAAAAATATGCAAGCATAAGCTTAAATTCTGGCTTAGGCTTGTTCATGTGAGAAAGTTGTCTAATAATTCATTAGTTTCTTCAATAAAAGATACCCAAAAGGCAGGGAAAAGGGCATCTGTGGATTTGGCTGGCAGGTTCATGTGGTCTCAAAATTTCCTCCAGACATCTCCTGCTCTTCTGCATCACAGGATCACAGAATCTCCTGAGTTGATGGGACCCACAAGGATGATCCAGTCCAGCCCCTGGCCCTGCACAGACCCCCCAACAACCCCACCCTGGGCATCCCTGGGAGCGCTGCCCAAACGCTCCTGGAGCTCTGGCAGCCTCGGGGCCGTGCCCATTCCCTGGGGAGCCTGGGCAGTGCCCAGCACCCTCGGGGGGAAGAACCTTTCCCTGATCTCCACTTTCTACCTGACAGGACGGGGCAGCCGGGGGGGACCTCAGCCTCTTCTCCCAGGGAACAGGAACAGGAGGAGAGGGAACGGCCTCAGGCTGGGCCAGGGGAGGCTCGGGTTGGACACCAGCAGGAATTTCCCCATGGAAAGGGTGCTCAGGCCTTGGCAGGGGCTGCCCAGGGAGGTTTGGAGTGCCCATCCCTGGAGGTGTCCAGGGAAGGGCTGGAGGTGGCACTCAGTGCTCTGGCCTGGGGGCAAGGTGGGGATGGGGCACAGGCTGGACTCGATGGTCTTGGAGGACTTTTCCACCCTCAAAAGGGCAGAAGAAAATATGATGATCACAGTTATATCATCCTTTTCAAAGCTTTTAAAAATGTAGCCAAACTGAGATCATGAAAGTTAAGTATTTACTGAGATTTGCTCTTACAAAAAAACAAATGTAAAATGATTTCATCAGTACCAGATAATAGGCCAACTTAGAACCAGAGGGCAGGGTTTTTAATAACTTCACTAAAAATATGCACTGGGACCAAAATGTGATGCAATAAAACGAAAAAGTACAAAAGGTAATAAATATTAGCTATTATCTCAGCTCATTTTTGTCAGGAAATAATACTAGAAATTTAATGGGATACATGGAAGCCTTATGAAAAGCAGGCAGGGAGAAGCTTAGAGTCTTATCCAGCATTAGACCTGAGGCTGCCTGATGAATAAGTTGACATTGAAGAGCAGAGAATGAAAATCATATGGACTTTAGGGAAAGGAAATAGCTCAAAAATGAAACTGTGATGTTGCCAGGCTCTATAGGAAGAGGCCCAGCTCCCACCTCTGCCAGGGCTCCCAGATGGAGCTGGTGAGAGTGATGGGAAAACTGCACCAAAAACAGGACTGAGAGAGGAAAAAATGCATGAAAGGAGAGGTTTGAATGCAACAGCAACTTGGGTGCTTGAAGAATGGGAAAAATAAGATACTCTGTAGAATGAGTAGATGAAATAAGAAAATAAGACTTATCCATGAGCTGTACATTACTCAGTGTGTAAGGAGATGTTCTTGACTGCTTTTTTAAAATAACAAAGCCAGATCTTTCAGTGGTTTTGCACTGCCTTTCACACCCTTCAGGGCTGCAGGACTGAGAGTTAAACACCCAGTGAGGCACCAGCATTAACAACATCAACAAGGCCATTTACTGCGGGTTAAAGCCAACGCAGCAGTCCAGGAGACACTAAATTTACTGTTGGTTCTCAGGCACATCGTGTCTGGTTCTGATTTGTGTGTTGCTCACACTGGAAAATGTCTGCTGTGGTTTCCAAGACTGGGATTTAGCCGTGGTTAATTCACTGTGCCCTTTAGTAGTGGCACGATGGAGAGTTACCACTGGTGGTAAATAGATACTACACACAATAAGCTCAGTGAAGAATTCAGTATATCAACAGCAGGTAAGAAATTTTAGATCAAACTGTGATGTCCACTGAAAAAGAAACCGCCAAGAACCACAAACATTTATTCCCACAACTCTTAAGAACAAATTATGCTTTGGAAGGAGCAGGACTGTAACCAGGCACTGCCTACTTTCTGTGTTTTCTACTCAAATCATTGATATTTCCTCTGACTTTGAAAATGAGCAATCAGATCTCACATTTCTATCACTGCCATGCTCTGTGGTTTAGAAAAAGCACCAGGTCTTCCCAGTGAAAAGGGAGGAAAAACTGGCAGCTACACACTTGGAGTCTAATTTTAGGAGGAACTGAGCCATTCTGATGTGCTGCAGTCAACAGGAACCGAGGGCACTCAATAATTCATCAGTTTCTTTCCATGTTTGAGTAGAGCCTGTTGAAAATTTCCCAAGGAAACATTTTCCATCACAAAATTCCAATTCCTGTGAAGCAAAACTGCTTATAGGACAGGATATGCTTGGATACTTCCCTAAAATCTCTTTTTCTTCGCATTTTGAAGTGGATTTTAGTCTGTAGTAATATAATAATAATGTATTTTAAATATGAAAGGGGTTGTCTGGCTATGAGACAAAAGGAGTTTAAAATGGCTAAACAAAATGTTTCAATCCATCTTCACGGGGATTTTTAATTTTTCTTTTTTAAACGTCAAAGTTTGAGAAGAAAAAGGACTCAAACTTGGTTTTTTTTCAGTTTGGGCTGGAATATATTTTCATCATTTTCCTGGGAAAGCAAAGCATTTCCTACTTTAGACGTAGCTAAGAAGGGATTTTCATGCCTGTCCTAAAAAAAAATCTTTACACTCATGCAGATAAGCCTCTCTTTGACCTTGGTGATGAGTGGAGTGTTGGATTTGTTATGTCTTTCCTGTCACTTTGATTCAGTTATTTTAAAATGAATGGCATTTGCATCAGAAGGCAGCAGAACAACCATTTCTTACCTTTAGTCTTTCTGTTACCCCATCAGTGAAACTGACTGTGAATTCAGCAATTTTGGGCACTCTGAGTTTTCCTTTGTTCTTCTGGTCAGGCTGATATTCTGTTCTTGTTTTCACAATTACCTGGAAAATAACAACACTTTTAAGGGTTCTGCCCACAGCACCGATTTTGGGGTTGTTATCAATGCTTTTCTATCTAAACTATCCCCTGGACCTACACAAGCACCATAAATGAACACAAAGCCATCATCCCCTCAGGAGTAAGAGGGGCGGATAAATAGGCAGATACACAGAACTAGGACAGTGAGCTTATCACACTGAGCCTTAAAATAGCTGACAGCAAAATGTCTGACACCCACTTTTGTTTAGGACTAGGCATTTAATCTTTGTATCATGCTCAACAGGCAGAAGAACAGCCCATCCTAAAGAAGAGCCTCACTAATTAAAAGCTCTGTCCAAACAAGTTCTTCTGAAGCCAATTTAAATTGAGGCCATTTGGTGTCTCATTCATTCAGGCTCCAAATTATCAATATTTAACTTGTATTATCACCTTGGCTTTTCCCCTAAAATCTGTGTCTGGTTAATCCAGGTCCTACTAATCTTATAAAATGAGGTGGTTTACACCAGGGCAGAAGACCCTTCCACTTTCTGGCTCCCCATTCTGAGCTGCAGGCTGGTGAAAATGAAAAACTCCAGGAGTGGAGGCTGCTCCAGATGAGAGTGACAAGAGTGATCCTAAAGCTGTTAGTTAGAGACAAAACCGTGGTGAAGGATTGGAACAGATTAAGTGATGCACAAGGCTGAGTTCCCAGCTAATCAAGGACTTACTTCCAAATGAAGACAGCAAAGTCTGCTTTGGACCAAAGAGAACCCCAGGTATTTAATCCCCCTGCATTTAATGCATGTGAAAATCAGAGGGAGAGAAAAGCAGTGAGGAGTCATAAGCCAATTTTCTGGATTCAAATGCAAATCATTAAAGACTGATGAATATTTACATCCTTCAGCGAATCCCTCTCAACAGTATTTATTACAGGAGCATTTGCAATATTAATACTTGGGGAGAAGAAGGGACAAAAAGCCACTCAAATACATTTCTGTGAGTGTTTGGGAGCTCAGGATTTCCGACAACACACCACAGAGGATGGGAAATGACCCATGGGGACAAGCTTGATTGGGCAGGTTTGGGGTGAATCCTGACCCTGCTCTGAACCCACTGTTGAATCAAACCCCATTTTGCCCACTCTGTCCAGCACGCTGTGGGCAAAATAAAGCAAAGCTCCCTCTGCAGCCAAGACAAAGCTCCCAGGTCAGCTCTGAGTTTCAAACAAGCGATAACCTCATTTTCTCCCTCAAAAGGAGGCAAGTGCACCCAGCCTCGTGCAGCTGGCCAGCCTTCAGTCTTCTCCCTGGTCCTTTGTAAACCCAGTACAGTAAATTATAGAGGATCAGCCAGCAGCACCTGCCAGCCAGTGTTTAGAAATTGCTCTCTTTCTGTTTTCAGACAATATCCAATTCTCCCAAATTCATGCTTCCTGCTTGATACACATCTTAGCTGCAGACAATTTTTTAAAATTTACATGAGGGCTTTTCCACAAACTCTAATGCTGGGTCTTAATGAAAGACCACGAAGCCAGAATATAAGAAAAAAAATCAAATTAAAAACCTTCCTTGTTTCTAGATGTAATTTAATTTTCTTCATCATCAACACCAATTTTGTTATGGTTATTTTTTAACTGTTCCATTGCACCAAGAAGCAGGGAAGTTTGAATCATGCTGTTTGCAGGGGTACAGAGTGAGAGTGAAAATGAACCCTTCCTTCACCAGGCATCAGGTTCAGGTCCAGTAGCAATTCTGTCACAGCTGGGAATAAATAAGCAGGCTCAGGCCCCAGCCAGATCAGAAGGTACTTGAAACACAATCTGCTGACCGTGCCAGCAGTGAAATGAGTGTGCACAGAGCCAGAGTCACCCTGGGCAGTGTTTCGCAGAGAAATTTGCAGAGGTATCAAAAAGCTTTGGTAGAAGAGGGAAGAAGTACCTTTGCTAAAGGCCTTTTAGCATGGCAAAAGTTAAAAACCTGCTCTCCAGAAGTGCCTTTGTCAGACACCCGGCGGAATTACTCAGCAGAAGAAAGACAGGGCAGGCAGTGAAGTCTCCTTTTGAAAGGAGAGCACAGAAATCAAATGACAAAGGTCAAACAGAAAACTGAAAACCTGCAGTGGGGGGGAACCATTCAGTATCGTGGCAGCAACGATAAAAATGCAATTTTGCTGAGGGCATGGGGTGTACATTGAGAAGAACAGAGCTCCCTCTTGCTCAGTCCCCCACAGGCTAAATAAATCAGCCTGAGCATGGATCCCACTCTTGCAGAGTTAAAAGTGCAAATTTAGAAAAGGAATAATCAATCTGCTAAAGAAACCTTTCTGCATTTTTAGCTTTTTTTTCCCTTCTTCTTTTTTTGCTTTTTCTGTTTTCATTTTCCAGCTTTCTGATTTGAGTTGGGTGGGAAAGATTGGCCATCCCCCATTCCCTGCCATCACTCCTTTTTCACCTTCTTTTTCCATTCTGTCAGCCAGAAAAAAATTCCTGGCAGTGAAGTCTTCCAAAAATTCTACCCAAATTGCTGTTGAACGTCGAGTAATAAAAGCCTCCTGACTTCGCAGTCGGGGCAATGATCAGCGCTCATTTATCAGCGGCTGCCCCTGAGCAGTTCCATCCGAGCCCAGATCCCACTGTTTCCATGCAAACAAGGAACATCCATCTCACACCACGACAGCTTTCCTGGGAGAGCTGCTGCCGTTTATTACAACCCACGGCAACAGAACAACCCCCAGTCCCTCTCCTTGTCTGTTCTGTGGCGGTGCTGCCTTGGGAATTGTCGTTCTGGATTGAAATCAGGGAAAGGCAGGGGAAAACTGGGGTCCTGGGGAGGCTGCAATTCAAGGCAAACTGAAGGGAAGGAAATGCCATCTCCTCGTTCCCTCCTCTGGGATGCTGGCACGTTGGAAAAGAGCTGCTCCAAGGGGGAACTTCCAGATGGATTTAGATCAGGGAATCTCCCTGCAGATTATCCTGCTCCTGTGATCTGTTCTTAAAGTTTTCACACCATTTCCCAGAGATACAACACCTTAAAGCTGCGGGAACTGAGCTGTTCATTGCATGTGCAGCAAAGGGAACACCAATAAATTACCTGGGACTTTCTTCATTTTACATCCGAAATAAAGCTGGTCTTTGAAAGTTGCTTCCTAGACAGGGTTTACAGAGTGATTGTGGGAATATCAGAGGAGGGAAAAGGGATTCCATGGACCAGCAAAAAGACACATCTAATTATGGGAATCCACACTGCAGTCCTTGCAGCTTCCTCCTTAACCAGGTTTGTTTAGAATTTGAGCTAATTAACCACCAATTCAGCAAAGCACTTAAACATGCAAGTAGTCCTATTAACATCAGCAGGATGAGCCGGATATTTCAAGTTAAGTGTGCATTTAAGTGCTTTGGCCGATCGGAGCCGGCTTCAGGCTCCTTCCCACAGCCAGTTCCACCTCTGATGCTTGGGGATCCTGGGGAATTCTTCAGCGAGTGCTCAGGGCGCTCTGCACACCAGCACGACCCCAGGATCCTGTATTACTCATGGAGGAGTAGGGAAAAAAGGCAAAAAAAGAATCTCAGTAATGTGCTGAGTCCCACTTGGTGGCTGAGTCAGGAGTTCAGACCACGGTTGGTTCACTGCTTATAATGCACCGCGTTTTCTCAGACTTCCATTAAGGAGAGAGAACTGGAGCTCCAGCAGATTCTCCATATAAATATCACATTCTTGGGATTAGGGGCTGGCAAAGGATTATGGGGTGGGAAGGCAGTCAGACAACCTATGGAAAATGGCAGCTCTCTGCAGAATTGTTCCCCTCAGCCATCCCAGGTCAGCAGAAGTAGTAACTCTCCATGTCTGGAAAGTTTTGACATTCTGTTCTCTTCCTTGGATCTTCTGGTTCCTCGTTCCAGTCCCTCAAACACTTCTGAGGAGCTCAGAGGAGGCTGCAGGGAATGGCCTGAGGAAATTGTGAAACCCCATCACGACAGGCCCACAAGCCACATCCATCACCCTGCTCCACACAAGATGTTTCTAATGATGCTGTTTGCTAATACATTTATTGAGTCCTAAACCTAAATGCTCTTATTATTCCAGGCTTAATGCTAGTGCCACGACTGGGATCAATACGAAATCTTTCCTCAGCTTTAATGAATGCAGGACCATGCACCCTCTCTGTAGCGATGCTTTGGAAAATTATAGGTGTGCTGAGGTGAGAAACAACAGATGAGAGTCTGCCTACACCAGCAGGAAATCCATCATTGACAACCTTGAGAAGGTAAACAGTGGGAGAGTGCTGGGAAATCCAGGGATTTGGGCTGCTGAAAGGAAAAAGAAAGCAAGCTTCTAACCAAGTGGGTTATATTAAAAGCATTTGCTGTGAGGAGGAAGGAGCAGAGTAGATGTGAAATGTGACAAATTGAAAAATATCCCATTAAGCATGGAACCTTGAAAAGGATTTTCCAGCAAAGGGATGAAGTAAGTGTTTCAGAAAATGAACTGATACGAATTCTGAGCCTTGTCTCCAACTGGCTAAATGTAACATCATTTATTGCCACTTTATATTTGCGTTCGAGCTCTATGGTTTTCCCTGAAGAAATGAGTAATAATATTTAACATAACTGGCATTGTGAAAACTTTAAATTATTCATCTGGAAAAGGACATGCAGCCCTGCTGTAATTCCCACTCCACTGCCGTGGTGCATGTAATATATTGTGGTTCAGGCGCTGCAAAGCGCAAACCATAAAAATTTAAAATACTACTTCCTGGGATTATTAATAATGAAGAGTCTCTCAGTTGGAGTGGCTGTCAGATTGACAGAAGAGATAAACAAAATGTGTTGCTGCTACCAAGGAGAAAGGTTCCTTCCAAGTTCAAAGCTGGACTTTGTAGTCCCACAGAATGGTTGTAACACCCCCACCAGTTTCCAGGCGGATTAGTCATGCTCGCTTTTAAATGAAAATAGTCTCTGCTTCCTTCCTTTCCACACCTTTCTCCATTCCTTGCAGAGAGAGAAGGGAAAATACCAACTTCTCATGGGCACCCAAGCTGTGGTTTCCTTTGCCTTTGTTACCCAACAAAGCATCAGCAGCTGAGCAGGACCTCGGGGTGCAGCAGGGGCCAGGTGACAGCACCTAAAGTTGGGCCTAAACCTGCTGGGACTGGGGCAGGTTCTCCCCTCGTGTGCTCCAAGCCAAGCAATGGCCAGAACCCACCACCTGCCTGCACGCACAGTTCTCCCGCCTAATCCTCACACAGAGCCAGCTCCAAAGAGCAAATGAGATATGCACACTGCCAACAGCAGCTGAAGTTAAAATACTTAGCACTGAAAGAATATAGGAAAAGAGATGAGAAAATCATGTTTCAGGGCTTAAAACAGTCTCTTGCCTTGCAGGCTTAGGATGAAACATTGATAGGCATGAGCAGCTCCATGCAGCATCTCCTGTACCTCCTCCTGACTGTTGCCCTGGCTACTGCCAGAAACAGGATCAGGTGGACAAATCTCAGACTACCTGGTAATCCCCACGCTGCAAATTCCCAGATTTTCAGAGAATTAGGTCTTTAAAGCTTCCCCAAATGATAATGGCTATGTCCCATCCTACAGGAATGGCAGCTATGCTTCCAAATCTACAGGATGGACACATCTCAGCAGGCAGACTTCCCAAAGCTTAGTATTAAAACTGGCATTTGGGATGTAGGTAATGGCATCCTAGTCATTATTTGAATACATAAAATGCCTGAAATATCAAGCAGCAAAAATAAAATTTAAAAAATGAAAATTTTAAGCAAAAGATGCCCTGGATCAAATCCATAGTCCCTGGAGAAAGCCAGGGTCAGTACTCTGCTATTTTTTTTTACCCTGTATCAGCTCATCTAACAGGTGTTGTGCTGAAAATTAGTTTCACAGAGGGTGGTAGGAAAAAGTGGTCTCCTGAATCCGTGCCAGGAGAATATTCCAGGCATAAGGAACATCGCAAAAGGACAAAGACAGCAAATGTAATCAGCCCTGGCATCACCAGTGAAAGGCAGCACAGACTGCAAAGGCTGCACTGGGAGCTGAAAGCAGCTGAGAAGGGGAAGGCACAGCCCCAAGAACAAAAGTAGCTTGGACTTTATTCAGCCAAGTCTCCCTGCAAATCCCTAGGTGCCCATAACCCACAGGAGGTGGGGTGAGAAAAATTGATTTCAGTAGGCTCATCCAGGAGAGGGCTTAGCAAAGCAGACAAAAGAATCAATCACTCAGCTGTAGTGAGGGCAAATTGGCCAGGGTGAATTAGCAGAGCTCCACTGATTTCCCCTCAGCTGCCCTGATTTACAGCAGCCAAGATTCCTGCCCAGTTCTCCTTTCCAGACCAGTAAGGACCTGGTATGTGGGGTTCGCTTGACACTCTTGCTGAAATCACTTCCACCCTCAGCAGTGGGCTTTCAATGGTAGGAAAAAGAACAGGCTCAGCCAAGCCTCCATACCCCAGCACACATTCCCTGTGTCCATTCCTGCTGTTTCTGCAGGATGCAGCTCCAGGAAGTGCAGTGCAGACATAGCTGGGCTTAAGAGAGGTAATGGAGCTCACAAAACCAGGCAGCTTTAAAGCCCCTAATTCAGACACTGATGGCAGAGCAGTTAAGGAGGGAGATTTCTGCCCAGGCTACACAAATCCTGGGATGTACAGAGTGAAGCTCTGCAGCAGCAGCACATTCTCTGGATGATGGGAGGCTGCTGGAAGCTGCTCCAGGTCCCTGTGAGCATCCTGTGAACAGCCCTGGATCACCTGTGAGCGGAGGGGTTGGTGCGTGAGCGGAAGGCCAGCACAGAGTGACATCCCAATAGGAGCAGGAACTGCCAAGGACACAAGCAGGGCTGTCCAAAACATGCAAACAACATCAAGGAGGTTCCCTCAAACGCTGCTCTGCCCAAGTTCGATGCTGCAAGGATTAATTACAGCCTAATGAGCCTAATGAGCAGGGGTGGTGTTCAGTTCTAATACAGATCCAGAGGACAAAGGGATTGCCCAGTGTAGGAGGGGGATGAGAAGAAGGCTCAGACTGGTATTTGTGGGGATGAGGGAGAATATCGCAAGTGGAGAAAGGAAAGGAGGGAGAAAGGCAAGACAGCCTGCCTGTTCCTTCTTATTTATTATTCCCTTCATTCATTTTATGTGTTTTCTTTCCCTTTGCACCCTCCTCCTCCCTCTTCCTCTTTCTTCCTCCCCCTGCCTCATCACTATCCCTGCCCCATCCCTCCTTTTGCCATTTGCTCCATCCCACCAGCCTCACCAGCAGATGAGCAGGAGCCTCCTGTCCCCGGCTGTATCTGGAGCTCCCACAGCTTCCCAGGCTGGGAATGCTGAGCTGCCTCGGGCCCCAGCACGTGCAGCAGCTCCCCAAAAGCAGCTCCACGCTGCCCTGACAGCTCGTGCCTTCAGGCTGCACGGAGAGCAGGCTGACACTGGTATCCAGGACAGAGCTCCAAGCAGTCCCCGAGGTACAGGAGCACTCATCCAGCTACTCTTAATTATTCCTGCTCAGCTGGCCAGGACCAAACGTTATTTTCTGCTAAACCAACAGGGACAGGCTGTGAACACCAGGGACCCCCCTGATTTCCAGGAACTCTGTGTAAATGCATGGCCTCAGCCACTCAGAGAGGGATGTGGCCAGGGGCAGGAGCACAGGGTGGGAAAAGCATTTGAAGAGAGCTATTACATCTATCTTTTTTTTTGCTTTCTTGGGTTGGTGGCAGGAATTTGCCACCAGAGAAATTAATTCTCGAGCCTCCTGACGCATTCAAAATAAAGAACAATGGACCACATGATAAGCCTTCTGCAGCCTTCACCACAAAGGAGATGCCGGATGTTTTTTTCAGCCTGACAAGAGCTTTCATGCACTTTTGTGTTATGTAAAATTAGGATTTTACTGCCAAAACAAGGTATCTCCTGCTGGATTATACTGAAGCGAGCCACGAGACCAAGGGGTCCCCAGTTGTTGGTCTCATTTAAAATTTCAGTGAGCAGAATGGTCCCTGAAAAGCTGCACATCTTTCAGCATTATCATTGCAGAGACACAATCACAGCTGAAGCTGTTTGTCTATGCTTTGGAAAACAAGGCAATATCTCCTCTTTTCCCCTTTGGTCCTAAAAGATAAAAGACTTCTGTTGGGGTTTTTTTGCTTTTTGAATCAGAAGAAATGAAATTCAGAGACATAAAAAGCCAGGTCAAGGGCTAGTCATTGCTGATAGGGCTATTATTGCTGTTACATGGATGGATTTCACAAAAAAGGCCATACAAAAATGATTTAAGAGCACCTGTCTCTGCCTTCTGCTCCAGCAAGGTAATAAGGGACAAGGGAAATGCTTGAAGACTGTCAATAAATATAAATGCACATCAGGCTTAGCACCTTAGGGGGAAAATTCTTGTTCTGGGTACATTTGTCCCCCTGCAGCCACACAAGTGCTGACAGAAGGACGAGAATGCTGATGCTGCAGGAGGAGCAGCATAAGGAGGGGACATCCTCCTTTGGTGGGAAAAGAAAGAAGACATTCCAGTGGTGTGCAATTTTAAAAAAGAAGGTTGCCAAATTAAAGCTTCCTGAAATCCTGCCTGCATTTTTCCAACAGCAGCAAGGTGGAAGTCAGAGGGAGCTGCTAAGCTCTCAGTGCTTTGGAAAACAAGCCTGTTAGGAAAGCACCCCCAAAAGGACAGACAGTAAATCTCAGCACATCTTTAAGTGTTTTTCCTTTCTCACCCCCTACTCTCCATATGATTTCTTCAAGGAACTATCTGAAAAGAGCTGGACTTCAGGGATTACATCACATCAGCAAAAGCCTCATTTTTATATTCTGTCTCTGTATCTCCGTATCCTTTCTCTGAAAGAGGAGCCAGACACAGGAAACACTTGGGAAGAGACAACGGAAGCTCTGGTGAAACACCTCCATGGGTTAATGCTGAGAGTCACTTTGAGTGACTCTCAAGTGATTCAGCTACAAAAATGTCCTTAAAATGAAGAAAAAAATCAGGTATTTAAGGTCCTTGAACCGCAATTTTCAGTCTGTAGATTCCACAGGCTTTGTGGGCTGCTTTCAAGGATCCAACAGACAACAGGTTTGATGTTCTTCAACTTGCATGCAGGTATCTAAGACTCAACTGAATAAAAACCTATAAATGAACAGAACTTGCAAATACACACCAGGTGAAGGCATTATTGTAGTGACCGCAGGTGGACTGCCCAGCACAAACCTTGTACACTCTTGGATCACTATCCAAAGCTGTCACTACTCCTCCTTTACCAGACAGAGCAAGGACAAGAGCCCTGAGCTGCACCCAAAGCTCCTTGCCCCGTTTTTGATGCACCCTGGATTGCCCTGACCCCAAGGTTAGATCCAGGTCAAAAGCTCACAGTTTCCTAAATGAAGATCCTCTCTGACAGCGAAGAGAAGCCTGGAAAGGGGAATACTTAGCCGGGCTGGGTTTTTTTTTAGGTTTCACTTACAGGAGGCTGCCAGGACAACGCGCGGCTGTCTGGGGAGTGCCGAGGGTGCGATGCAGGAGCTGGCCGGCAGCATTGCCTCCCTGTGGCTGCTGGCAGCGGGATCGGGTTGCAGTGCAGGAAACCCCCGAGGCTGGAGAGCCCCGCGGAGCTGTCCCTCAGACCGACGCCGCGGCTCGCTGGGCTCTGCTCGCTCCCGCAGCATCCCATGCACGAGGCACAGGAAGCACCTTGCCTTACGATCTCATTTTCCCCGGCTAAAAATCAACGGCTCGCAGGTTTTAGGACTAGACAGGGGAAAAAGTCAGTTTTAGGTGTTTTCTTAACCAAGTCTCCTGAGAGCAAGGCGAGTCCAAACAAGAATACACCCTGAAACACTTGAAATCCATGTCCACTCCTCCTCAGGGGCACAGCCTGCCTGAATTCAGCAGCAGCTTTGCTTTCTCAAGTACAAAGCTGCAATTTGCCCCTCTCACTTAACCTCTGCCCAAGCTTTTCACCCGAGGCTCAGGTCCTTATTAGCAGCACTTTAAACAGCCCCTCTGCCCCGGGGTGAACTCACCCCACCAGAACCCCTTCTATAGCGAGCAAAGGAAACAGGTCGTGAATTATTTTGCTTTTATCATAAATAACCTCTCCTCCTGGTGAAGGGATTTCCAGCCCGTTAACTTCGGGCCTGCTGCACGGAGGAGATGAACCACAGCCTGCAGAAATCAATAGCTCTGACTCTAATGAGTTCTGAATCACGCTCAGCACGCCCGGAGATACATCCCACACTTCCAGCAAAGAAAAATATGGATGTCAGGAGATGCATTGGCAGTAATATATGCTAATGAAGGTAATGTAACCTAACAACACGTGAATCATTGATGTGGGCATGTTTAAACAGAAAAATCAGCAAGGAATCACACCACACCGATCCACGCCAGTGTTTGTTCAACAACAGGCAGTTGGAACTGTGCTGATCCTGAGAACACTCATTAGCACTCGATTAGCTTGAAAAGATCTTTGTTGGGTAGTCCATGTCTCACCTGATCCACAAGCCATTTAAATTCCACATTGTCATGTGACACTGGGTGATCTCAACGAGCCCTTTGTATTGGCATCAAAGGAGCGACTTTTACACACCTGCAGTTTCCCCTGAGGTTTTCAGACATTTATGACAAATCATATTGCTTTGTTGAAATTATTTTGGTTTATCTTATTTATGAGAGTCACAGATAAGGGCTGGCTTAGCCTCTGATCCACAACAATTCACAGAAGTCTAACTCTCCTGAATGCAGTGAAGTTGCTCCTGATTGCCATGAGGCACATGGAGAACAGAACCAGCTCCTTTGTCTGGCACAGCTCTGGTTCCCAGGATGTCAAGGCAGTTGACTCAGCTCTATCCTAAAATAAACACAGTTTGTCTACCTAGACAGGTTTATCACATCCATCACCATGTCCTCCTAATGTATTTAGGGAAAATTCACTTTGTATCACGGCAAAAGCAGGATACATGTTCAATAATCATCAGTGTTAATTTTGCTGTTATTCCATTATCCTGCGAGATCTAATCATTCCGTCTGTACTTTGGGGTGGGCTGGCTCCACCTCTGTGGTATCTGGGAACTACATTGCAGACAGGCTTTGTTTTGGTGAGGGCTGTTGGGGAATACGGATTTTTACAGTCTCATCATGTCCTCACCAGGTTCTACTGATATGCATCATCCCCACAGGGATGTAGACAAAAGATTTCCTAGTTCACACTGCAGCCAAAAAATCCCAACACAACCCGCAGCCAGTCGCACATTCCTGGGCGTTTTAGTGCTGCATTCAGGTGTGAGAGAGTTGAGAGGGCAGGGGAGAACAATGTCCCCTGCCCGGGGCCAAACGCGACCCTGGGCTGTCCCCCAGGAACTCAGCCACTCTCCCCAGAGAAATCAGCATCCTCGGTGCCCAAATCAGCTTTGCAAAGCCACAAAGAAAACGGAGCTTAACTGAGATAATTAAAACAGCTGCTTATTTCGGCAGAGTTACCACATTACCTCCTCTCAAAGCAGGCCATTAATCTTACTGATAATAACACACTGCACACTGCTCCTCAGTTTCCCCAGCTTGCAAGAGAAACACACCAAGCTTTTTTCCAGCTGTATTTATGAATATTTGGGGTTCTTTTTTGAGGAGGGAAAGCACTGGGGGACTGCTGCATGCTTATTTGCCATGTTAAAACAGATAAACACACTATGAAAGAGAACCCCTTTTTATTTATTGAATAAATATGCCACAGTTCCCATCACCAGAGCCCGGTGACAACCAAGGGGCACGTACGTGTGCGCAACCATGCAGGAGCACATTCTGATTTTGTTTTACCTTTTCCGGAGCAGGGAACTGCAGGTGATTTACTTCCAAAGGCGTGATCAAAGGAACTGTCTGAAAACCATCTTCGTTGGATGGTTGCTTGTTGTTCTTGTCGTTCAAATTACTCCCCAGCTTCACCATCCTTGCACCCGGCTTTCCAGACCTGAAAGCGGGGGAGATGAGCAATGTCACGGGGGCAGTGGGAAGGGGACAATTCCTGCCTTGCGCTGCTCGGTTTGGGTTCAGGTGTCGGTCCCCAGGTTTTAGGGAATGTCACTTCACCTCACCAAAGCATTTGCCTCGTGCAGACACCCCACAGACACCCTTCAAACCCCTCAAACAGCCTTTAAACCCCTCGCTGTCAGCCCAAGCACGGCGGATCCCAAAGCGCCGGGAGAGCCACCAGCACTGGTGGGAATGCCACCGATACGACTGGGAATGCCACCAGCAGCACCGGGAATGTCACCAGCACCGCCGGGAATGTCACCGGCACCACCGGGAATGTCACCAGCAGCACCGGGAGTGCCACCAGCACCGCCACCACCGCGGACACGCATTGGGACACGGGGACACAGGGACACTGGGACACAGCGCGTCTCCCGCTGACCCCAGGAGGGTTTTTGATATCCCTCTCCCATTTTTGCAGCCCCCTTGAGGGTTCAGACCCCCTCCCCTGCACATCCCGGAGCACTCGGACGTCCCCCCTCCCAGCTCCCCGGGAGCGGCGGCCGCTGGGGTTCGGGGCGCGGTGTTCCGCGGGCACGGCTCAGTTACTTACTGCAAAGCAGGCGGCGAGAGGCGGCGGCGGGGCCGGTGTGGGTGCGCGGAGCCCGCGGTGTCCGCGGGGGGAGCGGTGCTGAAGGGACAGCGCTGCGCTCGCTGCGGCTCCGCCGGCGACTGAGGCGGGCGGGGCGGCGGCTCCTTCCCCCCCCNCTCGCGCGCCCCCTGGCGGCCGCGCCGCGCGCCGCGGGCACAGCGCCCCCTGCAGGCCGCGCCCGGCGCTGAGGGAGGGGCCGTGCCCCCATGGCCGCGGGCACACGCGGGGCCCGGGCACGGCCGGCACCGGGGGGGAGAGGATCCAGGGCGGCTGCGTGGAGACGGGGCCCCTGCTGTCACCCTCGGGGCCCTGGCGGCGTTGAGCACTGTGTCCCTCCCTGTGGTGTCGCAAAATGACATGGGATCGTGGAATGGTTTGGGTTGGAAGGGAACTTAAAGGACGTCTGGTTCCCCCCCCTGCCGTGGGCAGGGACACCTTCCACTATCCCAGGGTGCTCCAAGCCCCGTCCAGCCTGGCCTTAGACACTGCCAGGAATCCAGGGGCAGCCACAGCTTCTCTGGGCACCCTGTGCCAGGGCCTCCCCACCCTCACAGGGAAGAATTCCTTCTATCTATCCCAACCCAAGTTTCCCCCCTTTCAGTGTGAACCCACTCTCCCTGGTCCTGTCACTCCATTCCTGATGCAGAGTCCCTCTCCGGCTTCCTTGCGGCCCCTTCAGACACTGGAAGGTGATGTCTCCACACAACCTTCTCCAGGCTGAACATCCCTAATTTTCTCATCCTCTCCCCAGGATAGGGAAGGTTCCCCAATCCCTTTATCAGCTTCCTGGCCCTCAGTCACTCTCCCTGGTACCCACTCAGATACCTGACAGGAGGCTGGGGCTGGCTGGGGGTCAGTCACTTCTCCCAGCTAACAAGAACAGGAAAAGAGGAAACGGCCTCAAGTTGCACCGAGGCAGGTTTAGATCGGCTGTCAGGAAGAATTTCTTCACTAAAAAGGCGGTTGGGCAGAGGCTGCTCAGGGCAGCGGTGGAATCGCCATCCCTGGAAGCGTTCAAAAACCATATAAATGTGGCATTTACAATTTAACAGCGGACCTGGCAGTGCTGAGTTAACGGCTGGACTCCGTGATCTCGGAGGTCTTTTCCAACCTTAGGGATCCTGTGATTCTCAGATGCTGGGATGGCAGGACAGGACCAAGCCCTGGCTCTGCTCGGCTTCCTACTGGGCTCTGCTCCTATTCCCAGCAGCCAGGCTGGTGTCACATCAGCACCACGCACAGTCCCACCACCACCATCGCCTCAACCACCAGCATCCCCGCAGCCACGGCACCACCGCAGCCACCATCCCCTGCAGCAGGAGGCTGAGCACTTCTCTTGGAGACGCAGGATACTTTGGGATGACTTCAGCCTGATTTGTTTATAAATTTAGAATTTGCCTCCAGAGCTTGCAGCTTGGCATTTTTCACGAGACCTAAATATACTCCTTGAAGGCGTGAACTGTTTCCATAATAAAGCCTTTTAGAATTGACTTGTGAAAACTCATTTAAAGCTGTATTTTGGCAGAGTGAGGGGAAGTGCTGACTGCAGTGGTAGAGCTTGTTCACAGTGCAGAGGGAAGAGCTGAGGGGAAGGGAGTAGAGAAGGGCAGCTAACACTTCCTGCTACTGACATCACCTTACATGGCCCATTAAAGATCCTGTTTCCAACAGTTTCACCAGTTTTTCATGCTTGGGTTGGAATTTTCTCTATCACATTTCTGGATAAGGCCAAACTTCTATGGTAAATTTCACCCAAGAGGGTTTTTCTGGGTTTAAGAATAAAGCTGTGCCACAGATACAGCTTAACTTCGAACAACTTCTGCTTGGAGTGTTACAAATTTTTGGCAGGTAGTTTTTTGATATTCTCAGAATATCAGGGGAAAAAAAAAAATCAATCACATCAGAAGGTTTGGGGATTTCACATTCGGGAAATTCAGGAAAGATTTCTTAAGCAGGGGTCCTCTTAGATCTGATCCAGCTCAAGACTGAACAAGATTTCCACTGAAGTTACAACTCCAGGTTGCTGCAGACCAGACCAGGAAGAGACGCCTACTAAGAAAGCTGGCAGGCTGCACCCCACAGATAAGGGAAAGTGTAGGATTTAGGCTCTGTAGGTCTGAGGAACCACATAAAAAACCATTCACTAAAGATTATTGATTAAATTAGTACAATATAATGTTTAAATATTGCAGTAATACCAGAAATCGGCCATCCCTGCCCACCTGGGATGGGATCTGTGTAGATACACAGCCAGGAATACACTCTTCAAAGTCCTTTTCTCGTGTCCCTGTGCTGGTTTGGCTCAGGACGATCACTAGGACCTTCAAAATGTGGAGGCTGTAAGGAAATCCAAGAGCACACACTTTGCAAGCGATGCCAGGAGCCCGGTCTCATCCCAGACCCTGAGCCGAAGCCCTCTGGCCCTGAAGGCTCCTGTCAGAGCATTTGGTGCCACTCGTGTCCAGCATCACCGTGGCTGGAAGGAGCCCCTGGAGCCCAGCCAGTGCCCGAGGCAAGGACAGCAAGAGCAGGATGCTCAGGGCTGTTTCCAGTTGGGTTTTGAATAACTCTTGTGGGTGGAGACACAAATGCTCTGGGAAACCTGTTCCAGTGGTTAGTCACCCTTACAGTAAAATTGATTTTCTCATGTTTAAAAGAAATTTCCTGTGTTTCAGTTTGGGCCCTTTGTCCCTTTTCCTGTCACTGGGCACAGCTGAGAAGAGGCTTCTCCAGCCTGAACAGCCCCCATTCCATCTGCCTCTCCCAGAGGGGCAGATACTCCAAACAAGATGTGTAATTACAGCAACTCTTTCCCCAAATTCCAATATATTAGTTTATATCATCTGAAGGGATTTGACCATCCAAAGAGATCTATAGTTACCTTCCACTGAATGTACGGATTTGAACTGCTCTAGCTCCTCTGTCTGCAAAATGGCTATTTTCAAAGGAAATGTTATTAAATAAAGCAAAGGAAAACATTGCATTGCAACTCCATCAAAATGGCATTGTGGTTTTCCACCTTTATCTGGTAATTACCAACTTGAGGGCTCTGTTGAAAAGCAAAGTGATGTCTTTCATAGCTTGCAAATGCATCCTGTGATCTAAAATCATTTTCACCCACGTCAACACTGGCAATGAATATCCTGCTTAGCCAAAATATTACATTAATGACACCTAAGCTGATGCTCTGACTTAAGAGAGGTCTTAAGCAACACTTCACAAACACAGTCATGTGAAATCTCCAGAGTCACCTGTGCAAACCCATGCAAACTGGGGTTGCATCATGAAAAAACAAGGTTGCAAATAAAGTTACCTGCTTGTTCCTCATCTCTAGTCAGTTGAACTCACAGAGTTTAATATATTAACTTTTGTTGGTTATGCCTGAATACTCTTCATGGTAACAAACCTAAGGGGCAATGAAGGGAATCCCCCTCCTTTTTGTACATTTTACCACTGTAAAACACCTTTCCTGTAGCTGTGAATCTACTGATAACTAACCAGGGCTAAACTCTGCTGGAGAGATTCCACGTGGCCCAGGGAACCCAGCTCAGCATGGCCAGCACTCCAGCACTGGCACTTGGAGCCACTTTTCCCCACAAGCCTTCTAGTTCTGAGTGCCAGCAGCAAGAACCTGCGAAAAATGAGCAGATGCTGCTTTTACCTTTTGACTTTTCAGGGTGGAAGCACATTTTAAGCAACGTTTTTCAGTGGCACCATCTGAGAATTTTGGCAGTGTGGTGGAGGGAGATGTGCAGAGAGATATCCAAAGCCTCCCTTGGAATTACATCCAGTAACTTGCATTTCCTCCACGACACTGAACCAGCCCTGTGACTACTCAGGGTCAGTGTGGCCCATTTCAGTCTGAAAATACCTCTTTGCAAAATCCCTCTCTCACAAACAAACAAACTGAGACTACCAGGAGTAAATTTACTTAGCAGGATGCTTCGTGGCAAAAATAGATGTCTGAAGCTGCCAGCAAGATCCCGAAAGTGAACATTCTGTAGGGACAACATTAAAGCAAGCCCAAGTGAGTATGAGAAATGAGAGTAACACACAGATTTTCTTACAGAGCCAATACAGAGCCTGACATTTCCGCCCACACAGCACAGCTCGGTGACAGGCAATAAGACACAGCAGCAATATGAGCAACATGAGACTCCAGAGGAATAAACAATATATTTCTTCTGTCAACAAAAATATATGCCTCTCTTTATTCCTTTCATAACTCTCCCACAATATATTAATGCATTGGGTTTGTGTGGCAGGGGGGCTGCAGGGGTGGCTTCTGTGAGAAGCTGCTGGAAGCTTCCCCCGTGTCCCACAGAGTGGCTCCAAGGGGGTAACACCTCTGGAAACCAGATTTAAGAATGGGGGGGAAAACTGCACAGCTGCAGGCAGGAGAGAGGAGTGAGGATATGTGAGAGGAACAGCTCTGCAGACACCCAGGATGGGGGAGAAGGAGGGGAAGGAGATGCTCCGGGTGCCGGAGCCGAGATTCCGCTGAAGCCCAAGGTGAAGCCCAAGTGAAGCTGAGCCCAGCTAGAAGGGAGGGTAACAGGGCTTGGCTATAAACATTTCACTGTATTTCAAATTCTGCAGCTTGTAAACAAAACATCAGTCACAGCACAGTTCAAGCCTGAACACATAAATCAACTTCTCTTCAACGTTAACGAATATTATTCTACTCCCTTGCTCCTTGATCTATGAAACACTTTTTGTCTCACTTCATGAAATACGTTTCCCGCACACCAAGCATTTTTCCCTATAATGTTCCTGCTCATTAGTATAAGGAACAATATGCTATCTGTTTTCATATATTGAAAGTCTGGGACCAGGCTTTCAATGAAAGCATTGGAAAATGGGTGAACAGGAAGTAGGGGTTACTAAGAGGAGAAACTACAAAACTTAAAGGCACTGAGTGAGGACAAAGTTTCAGGAAGTCACGATAGTCATGACAAGGCAATCCTAGGAGAAACATCCTCCACCTCACACTGTTCTGCCAAAAGATCCTGTTTGTTTCTCAAACATTCACCTGAGTTCATTTCATGATTAGTCCAATATAGCAGTGAAAACCAGCACAGTTTCCTTGGGAGATCACAGACAACTTAGCACCATACTCAGAATTTTTTACCCTTTCTGTAGCTGAAGGAATTTAAGTACCAGGAGGTGTAAAAAGCGACCACGTCCATTTTAAGCTGGGTTTAACTACTCGTAGTCACTGCTGTGAGGAGTTCATCCATTTCACACAGTTCCATCAGCAGCACTGACTTCCTGTCACACACATTAGGCACCAGAAAACAATCATACAGCAGAACAGGGAAAAAATCTACAAGCCACGTTAGTTTATTATTCATTTCAAAACACAGGAGATTACCAAGATTCTGGAAGAGAGGGAACATTTGTCAGTGCCATCCTGAGCCTTCCTGCACAGCTCTTTCAATCTGCCTCTGTTCCCCCTCAAACAGAACTGCCAGGAGTGCAATAAACCTCACACATTCCCAGCACATTCATGACCTCTGGGAGATGACACAAATCAGATTTGTTCCCAGCCCAGCCCAGCAACATCCACAGCTCAGCTGAGCCCCTCGGCTGAGATACAAATGTGGGGTCCAAATTTAGAGAAAGAAGAAGAGATCCTCTCTTAATCTGCTCCACATATTCAGCACAAGAGACACAACAAAAGAGGTGCCACAGTCACTGGGAGGTCAAAGCACTCAGCATCTGCCAGGAGGTATTCACCCTCCCTGGATCAAGGCATATTCCTTTTTTCCTTAGGGGCCTCCATAACTTTTCTCCCAACAAAGTGAAACTGCAGCTACACACATTAATTTTCCCTAGGCTGAAGCTTTCAAACGTGAATTTTTCTGCCTCAGATCAGAGGGTCCTGATGCTGTCACTAGCGAGTGAGAAACTTCCTGTGAATATTTATTAAAAATCCACTGTGGCTGTAATATACTTCAATAAAATTTGCTCTTTCCTCCTAAAGTAAAACTCCACTTAAGCCATGGGTTCTGCTGCTACTTCAGTTTGCTGGAGAGCCCATGATGTTAAACCCGTCCATGGCTGCTTTGGTTTTTATGTGAATTCCAACTATCAGTTATATAAGTGCTTATGCAATGAAAATAAACATAATACACAAACCTGCCCATGTCACTGAGAATTATTTACAAGAGCTATAAATCAAAGTTCTGTTCTGCTTTATACTTAAGGGCCTACTGCACAGGCAAAATGTCATATATGCCCAAAATTTGCTTTCAATCACGTCCCCCTCCCAAAGAAAAAGAAAACTACAATTCAGCTGCCTGCTGAAGGCTATTCCTTAGTCAGAGTCCATGCAAAATTGTATTACAAGCTTTGAAGTTAAAACATGAACATTGACTACCAGGGAGGGCCCTAAAGACAAAGACATTTACTAGATGTAAATGTTCAGTGAAGACAAAGGTCACCTTCTACCTTCCCAAAATCAAACCATGTTGGAAACTCCACGTCCTGCTCTCAAGTTTTGCTTCAGAGCTGAAATCTTTTCATGGAAGGAATCAGCAGTGAAATATTATTAACCTTGGTGATTGATTGTGTTGTAATGGCCAAGTTATGATAACCTCAGAGGCCATGGGACTGCAGAGCCTCAGGAATCTGATTCATCCCAACTCCAGGGCAGATGGGGCACGAGCAGAAGAGCTGCTGGGCAAGCCAAGCCTCCAGCCTGCAGGAAATGAGGTCTTATCTGAATTGGTGGCTTTGGGCCAAATCAAGCAGGAAACAAACCCTTTTGAAAATGCCCACAAACTGGAAATTCCCAGAAAGGTAACTTCAGAAACATCAAAACACTTCCAAAACACCATTCCCAAGTTCCCAAGGCTGCAGCTGATCGGTGACATTGTCTCTGGCAGCAGCAGCAGCAGCATCTGCACGCAGCAGCTCCACACAGTAGCTGTGGGAGCTCCTGAGGCTCCCTGGCTCCTGTGCAGCCTGGATGCTGAGGACACCCCGGGAAGGCTCCACGGCAGGGAGTGCAGGAGCTCCGGCAGCCCGGCCTCAGCCAAGCCTCTCGGTGCTTCCAGACATGGAAATCACCGTGGAGTTCAGGCTCCCAGGACTTCCCTGCTTTCAGCTTTGGAAGCCGTAGCCCAAGGCCAGCAGCTGGAGTTTCGAGCCCCCAAGCCCTGGACAGAGGACTCCAAGGCAGAGTTGCCTGGGTTGAGCTGCTCCAGGAACCAGGCAAGAACTCCCCAAATGTGGTAACTTCAACCAGAACATGTCAGGATGTGCTATTTCCAGCTAAACTTTGACCAATCGATCTCCAGCTAGCATGGAATAGTGATTCAAACCCCAAAGGCTTTACTCTCCACTGCTTACCTTCATCCAAAGTCATTTGTATTTATGACACACAGGGAAAAGAGCTTATCCAGACCAGCTTTTGGATCATGAGACAGGTGTCTGACACCATTATTTACAGATAAGAGGAATTCAGCAGCAATGCCTTCGGCTACTCTGTGTGCACTGGCTGCTCCCTCCCACCTCTGCACCACAAGGAACCTCCTCAGATCTCTTGGCAACTGTTCACAGAGTTGAGATGAAGAAATGTCAAACTTTTAGAATAAACTGGAGTTTGTGTTCTGTGTAGAAAGGTAAATTATGCACTGAGAGCAAAGCAAAGACAAAGTGTGACCTCTGTATTTGCACATCTGCTTCAGTTCACACTCCAAGGGAGACTTGTTATTAAAAACTTCAAGTAACTGATCTGCATTTTGAAGAATGTGCAGGAACAGCAGTGCTGCCCAGGAGCCACAGCAGGACGGTGTGACACTTGCTCTTGGTTCTGCAGTGATGATTAAGGGCTTCAGAGCAGAATCAGTTCTTTCCTGAATCTCTCCTCTGTGATCCAGTGCCCTGAGGGTCCCTTATTTACTTCTCACTCCTTTTAACAAACAGGGTTGCAATAAAGTTTTTATGTTTATCCAACCCTTTTTCTCCTTGTTGAGCACGTTACTTACCTGGAACATGCAAGATATTTTAATGCAGCACTACAATTACTTTTCTTTTGCAGTTGACACTTAAATGCTCACATGAATTTTAAGAAGAATGTGCAGAGGTCTGGGTGGATGGGGATGGTGGTCTGGTTTGCAGAGCTTGAGCTGGGTTCTTCTCCAGGCCCTTTTTTCAGCAGTTTAACTGCTCTGATGACCCGTGTTCCCAACTGTACCTTTGAAATCTGGTCACTACAGCAGAAAGCTGAACTTCATCACCCAAAAAGTCAAAAATTGAACCCGAATCTGCATTTTTCCCCAGTGCAACAGCTGTTCTGGCCCAAAGCGATTTGAAATGTAAGAGCTTTCCAAATGAAAGTTCTTGATTAGTAGATCCCAACCAATTAATTATCTCATCATCACCACACAGACCCTTTAGACTGAAGGAGGCACAGAGGGATGATTCAGGGCCATCGTTATCTTTTATAATTTCTTTTAAAACAGTCCCACAGACAGAGGTCTGTATTTATCCAAAGAATCTTAATGTGTTGGCTAAACTTCATTCAGAGATTTAGGTTAATGCACCTCATCTATCCTGTTAAAGCAGCAATTATGCATCTGGAAGAAAAGTGTTTCCAGGGCCCCTGAAGTCTGTGCCAGTAAAGTACCAAGTGCAGCTGCAGTTTACAAGAAAAGAAACATTAGAACAACAACTCTACAATTTACAAACCAGGATTATAAACTAAATAACTCCCCGTGCAAACATTTCATTGACAGAACTGTGGGGATATGGAGATCATCTCATTTAGTCAAAAAAACCCCAAACCTCCCAAAATCCCACGTGTGACTCTAAACATGTGTTTTGAAAATACCAAGGAACGATGACATTTTTGCTCTGCCAGAAAAATGATCACGTCTTGACTGAGTACTTTGCCTTCTCATTTCCTTTTCCAAGCTGAAATGTCAACTATTTTAAGTAAAACCCGAATATTACTCAACCACAAGCCAGAAGAGAACCTTGACGCCGCAGCTGTCCCTGGAAAGGCACATTCCAGTTCCACACTTGCAGTTCTACTATGAAGAAAACAGAGGTGAAACCTTTCCAAATGCTTTGCTGCCTAATGACACCGTCACCAGCGTGTTATTAAAGCTCAACACTCTGACACTGCAGTCATTATATCTGCAAACACCAAGACATTATGCCAGGAGAAAACAATCCTTTTATTGAAAGCAAGGACGTCTCATTGTGACAGGTGAATGTTTTCCTCCCGAGATGAACCCCATATACATAACGATTTTTATGCAGTTTTCATGTTCCATTTACACAATTGGATGGCTTAAAAGGCTTTAACAGTCAATCAAGAGTTCAAGTATTAAGCTGCATAACAGAGGAAAATTATATTGTGTTATTGAAGCCAGGTAGATAAACAACACCTCGTGATTGTGATGGTACCATTATGTGCCTCAGGATGAACAGGGAGAGAGAAAACATTCACCTGGTTTCATATTCAAAATACTTGCTGAGATTCCTCTATAAATGGATGAAAGAACAGAGAGGGTTATTGTGTAATATTTTAATATCATAAAGTCAAATTTATTCAAATCAGGAAGAAAGGAAAGTGGGGTTTATGTCTTGTGTAGAGCTCTGCCCTTCTGAATTTGTGTTTATTATCCTGACAAGCTACAAAAATAGAAGATATAAATACAGAGACAACACTAAATGTGTATCTCTTCTTTTGCAAGCAAACTGTCACAATATTATGCTCATTAAAAAGCTTTCTAAAACTAATAGTTCAGCAAAACACCAGACTTAATGGCTTGAGATAAATATCTTGCAACAGAGCAGTTTAAGCCACTGTAAAAACAAACCTTTTAAACAGCAGAAGCACAAACACCAAGCAAACAACAGAGAACCTGTGTTCCCTGAAGTCACTTTGCAGTTCTTGCACTGACTCTAGGAAGAACTGGATCAAAATAAAAGCTTTCACTACTTTTATGTTTCCTTTGGGGCTGAATCTTCCTTTATTTTCTTGCTACACCCAGCCAAAGATGGACTCGTCCTGGGGAAAAAAAGTGATAAAAGTGAGCTGGTACATTCCCATTAATATAAAAAAAACCCTCTGTATCAAGTGGGACAAATAAAGACTGTTCAGATTCTTCAGATTTTACGTTAGACCATCACAGGAGGATTTAGCTCAAGAAGAAGATGAAATCCACCTCCCTTTGCCTTGGCAAAGCACAGAGCCCTCCCTTTGAGGATGGAGCTGTTCTGGTCCCCAAACATCACTGAAACCTTGAAAAAATTTGAGCTCAGCGTCAGTAACACTTTAGAATATAACTGGCACTTATTATAATAACATTAAACAAGATCAGTGCATGTTTTTAATATTATTCATTTCCTTATTTTAGCATTTTTTGGACTGTCTACATACCCTGTCCAGGTATGCCCCATTCTGTGACCTCTGGATCCTGTCAGAGCCTGCAGGAGAACATCAGGTGGAGGAAAATCATCATTTGCAGTCACATGGAATCTAATCTTAATTGCAACATTCCAAGGAGTAAATAGGTAGCATTAAAATTCAAGTAGACTTTTGTTCTCTCAAAAAAACTATTTATAGAGGCAATAAAATGCAGCATTAATTTTCTGGCTTTATTAATCTAGGAAAAAAAAAAAGAAGATAAAAATGAACCCAGTTTATTCAGACTTGTTGATCCATATCTAAATATGTGCTAGAATTATTCAATTTGCTTCTTGATTAATGGAAAACTCAGATCAATAGGAGACTTATCTGCTAGATTTGATGTTGTGCAAAACCTGCTAATTAGAAAGAAGATATTAGAATTGATGGTTTTCACTGAAATAGGGCTTAATAGGAGATTCTCAATTAAAGCTCCTGAGAAAGGGGATAAAATTACAATTAAGGATAGAGTAAGAGGGGAGGAGGAGGGATTGGTTGGTTGGTGAGGTTTTTTAAGTCACTGGAAATTATATATAAAGAAAATGCTCTTTCTCTAAAAAGAAATGAGTGGAAAAGAAAAGGGGACAGGCCCTGTCCAAAAATCCAAGGTTAAGCAGCACATTGTGTGCCCATAACAAACAGGAAAGCAGCCATATGGTAAGATGGCAAATCCACCCAGGAAATCATATATAAGCAGAACTTTGGGGTTTTCTTCTTACAATAACTTGAACTCTTATAATCTATTAAAGACTTCTCCTCCCTTTTTCTTGACACTTGTTCTCCTTTCTCTTGAAATCAAGCAAATATAAATCCAGGAAGATTTTTTTTTAAGTCACTGTCCTACACACCCATGAATATGTGTCTTACACATAGATATATGTCCAACACAAACATTAATAGCTGTGCACAAACACTTCTGCAGTGACCTCAGCTGAGGGAGAAAGCACGTGAAACAGTTTCCATGGGAGGAGAGATTTATTAGATTGGAATTTCTTAGCACAGAAATATGACAGAGGCCAGTGGAACCTCGACTGATATAAAGAATATGAATAGCACATAATGAATAATTAATGTCATGTCATAATTCCAGAGTTAATCAGGAATTGGGTTTAAAGCCAACAGAAGAAGTGTTTTTCCACACAATGCAGAATATTTGCACAATAATTGTGGAATAAGTTGTTGAAGCACGTTGTGGAACTTCTTCTCCTATTCAATAACATCCACTGGGGTAGGGATTTCTGTTCTGAACCAGAACTGCACTTCTTTTGTTCTCATGAAGACAAATGTAGAGGGAGTGGTTTCTTGTCACATGTGTGGAAATCTAATCCAACATTCTGTAAAGTGAGACACTGGCAGGAATGGTCCTACATTTTGGGATGCACCCCAACATTACCCCATGTGGAAAACTTCCATCAGCACCAATGCAAGCAAAGAAAACGTGCTGTGGGTTAACATGGCATTTTTTAACTTGCCTGGTAGCTCTTCATGGATTAGTATATTCTCTTTCCTAATAATTCATCCAACTGTGATCCAACTGTGAGGCCAGAAATTCCAATTCCATTTGTAAGCATACACTGTATTATCTTAAACTGTGCAGCAACTACAATGCCTCTAATTGAAATTGGCTGAATGCAGAGCACCAGTTTTAATTCCCAAGTCATTTTCCAGTAATGAAAGAGCTGCATTCAGGGCACAGAGTGAGAACATGTTCGATGGTTTTGTTAAATTGTGTTACAGCAACCTTTGGGGAGCATCTAATTTATTTATTGTCTGTATGAAATCAACCACTATTTTCCTATGTGAAAAAATAAATTATTATTCATACAAATATTGCCTCGGACCCATCTGTGAATAAGTTTAATTACGTATTTCACATGTTCAGAAAAACTTGCTGATGTTTTATGTGCATATCTTTAATGTCAGGCTGTAGCAAACACTTCCACCATCCTCCCTCCAAATTAATACATACGAGAGCCTCCATGAAACAAAAGGGTTTTTTCCAAAAAAGCTGGAAGTGCCTAAAGTATGGAATGAATTCCGTTTGAGAGTTGTAAAACCTACTACCCAAAACAAACAGCTGAATGGACCTTAAACCTTGGGATCTTCACTTGTATTAATAATTTGTTTTCTCTAGTAAAATAAAACATTATCAGTTCATTTCCTACCTTCTCCATCAAACTGGCTGCAGGTCAACAGGCGACTTCTGAACCTTTCATTTTCCTCAAGCATTTTTGAAATCACTTTCCAGACCTTGTGCCAGACTTTGGACTGAAAGATGAAACGTGAAGCATATAAAAAGTTTGCATTAAAACCTCTATAGGGCAGAACTTTCAATTCCCCGCAATGACTGTGAAGTCCAGCTGCATTTTTTTGCAGAGGACTGGGAGGGAAGAGAAGAAGGGATATATATGTGGAATATATGGAAGAATCACATCTGTTTAAAAGTCAGAAGCATAAATTCCTCCATGGTTTTTCACGTGAGATCTCTCTTTTCTTGCCTATAACTCTTGTGTTTATCCAGGACTTGAGAAGTGCCCTTCTAGATAAGCAAAGCTTATGAAAACGTGTGTAGAGCCATTAAGCTCTCTTCAAAGTCATCCAAAATGGGGGAAAAAAAATAAGATTGTTTATTTTTCCAGGAGCAAAAACTTTCCCATGTGGTCCCTCAGCAGCAGCATAACTCAGGCCCCAAACTCAGATTCCAGAATAGCAACAGTGTTGCCCTATTTCATATCAAATCCATACTAGCCTGTTTTATAGATGTTGAAAACCTTTACTTTAGAGGCATAAAGCTCTGTCTGTAGTGGGCATGTTTCAAACTTGTGCATTGAAAAGATTAAATTGGAATTGCTGAACAAAAGCATTCAGGCAAAGGTGGCCTAACAAACAGAAATGGCTGTTGACACACTGATGTTTGGACTTTTGCTGGACCTCATCTGAGAAACTTGCTTAAATCTAAAGATAATTCCTTTCTCGAGGACATTTATTGCTAAAACACAATATATATTCCTCATTGTTTTTGAAGACTATTCAGTGCACCAGGAGAGCCATATTCCAGGATGTTATTAGCTGTTCCTCTGCAGTTGGTAGCATTTTGCTGTTTTTAAATCAAGTATCTATGACATGACTCTGTTCTAGCCTAGCCGATTACTTGTACCTCACACATTACAGAATCTCATAACGAGTTACTGCTTAATGGATGTCCCTCTTAAGATTTCAAGCATTCGTCGAACTACTGAACAGGAACAGAAACACTTTTGTGGAGCACAAAGTAATTCTGCATTGCTACAAGGATGGCGCTACTAGCTCGGATTCCTGCCTTCGCTTATTTGTAACCCGTGGGATTTCTTTGTTTAAAACATGAGAGGAAGAGGAGCTGCAGAGCTTTTTCCTGCTGGGTTTCACCCCCAAGGTGTGCTGCACCCTGGCCCCAGTCCAGCAAAGCATTTCAGTACAGGCTTTAAGTCAACAGCATACTCTCATTTTTCAAGGTAAGCACACACTTAAGTGCTTTATTGAATAAGAGCCAGAATTTTAAAGCCTCCAGAGAGGGAAGATAATACCATTTTTTCTTTTCTGTAAGTAAGGTTTTCAGTAACAAGCTACAGTTCCATCTTTTAATCTCCCTCATGCTCTCACACACAGAGAACAAGCAGCTTTCTCAAATGCCGAGGCAGCTAATTGACCTCCCACACTTTATACCTTTTTCTTCTTTCGTTTAATGACTTTATCAACGTTTCTTGAAGGGATGGGAAAGTCAAAGGTGTCAGTCTTAGCCTCTTGAGGGTCACCTAGAAAGTGTTTAAAAAGCATTTTTAAAATATTTACAATACTTTCCTAAGGAAGCTGTTGATCACTGGCACAGGCTGCCCAGAGCAGCTGTGGCTGCCCCATCCCTGGAAGTGTCCAAGACCAGGCTGGATGGAGTTCTGAGCAGCCTGGTCTAGTGGAAGGTGTCCCTAGGAACGGGGTGGAACTGGATGATCTCTAAGGTCCCTCCCTATGATTCCAGAGGGATCCTTATTTCTGGTCCCAGCAGGTTATAGGTTATCAATCCTTACATCCTGCAGATTGCCCCCTTCTTCTTTACTCCATTATAACCCTGGGGCAAGTGGGTGTCTCTCAAATGCCACAAAACAGATTTCAAAATTGCACAGCACACACACATTAAGACAACAGGCTTCTGGGAGCTTTTAATTCCCTCTTTTTCCCAGAACTGCACACAGCACTCGAGGCGTGACCTCACCAGTGCCCAGAACAGGGGAAGAATCCCTCCCCCGGGTCCTGCTGGCCCCGCTATTCCTGGTACAGACAATTCAGACACTACTTGAGCCACCTCCAGCCCCCAGAGAGCCCGACACAAGGGTGCTGTCCCGGCGTCTCACGTACCGGGGGTGCGGCTGCCGGCTCTCCCCTCGCCG
>VXAZ01004433.1:654011-700713 GCA_013399875.1 Gymnorhina tibicen | reverse complement strand
CGGGGGTCAGTGAGGGGAGCCGGAGCTGAGGGGCGGTGAGGGGAACCGGGGGTCAGTGACGGGAACCGGGGACTGTGAGGGGAACCGGGGCATAGCTCAGTGAAAGGAGCCCAGGTTGTGAGACCAGCCGAGGCTAAGAGGGCAGCGGAGGGGTTGGTGAGAGGAGCCGGGGACTGAGGGGACTGGATGTCCCCCTGCCCCTGGGCCAGCGCTAAGGTTTAGCACACAGTGCTGCTGCCCGAAGCCGTGTACTGATACATTTCATGCAAGTTATTGATCTGTTTGTACCAGTGGTAAGGGGACTCCGGACTGACGGTTGTTTGATGTCTTGTTTGTCTCTACAGCAGGGGAACCGCTGGCATTCCTTTGGTGTGGGTGCTGCTGCAGTGCCTGCTCTGATACAACCAGTTCCTCCCCAGACAGTGCACCCGCTCCAGGCGCTTGCTGAACACTAATGAAACATCAAATACCTGTTTTGTCCTTCAGGCAGCAGCAGATGTGTGACGCTGACAGGATGCCCACCGTGGTCAGTCCAGCCCATGCAGGTGCTCGGCAGAGACGGGTCCCACTGCAGCCGTGGGTTTGTTGGATATGGACGCTGACATGTGGAGTTCTCAAACCACTGAGGAGCTCAAGTCATAGAATCATAGAATGGTTTGGGTTGGAAGAGATTTTAAACACCATCCAGTTCCACCCCCTGCCATGGGCAGGGACACCTTCCACTGTCCCAGGCTGCTCCAAGCCCCGTCCGGCCTGGCCTTGGGCACTGCCAGGGCTCCAGGGGCAGCCACAGCTGCTCTGGGCACCCTGTGCCAGGGCCTCCCCACCCTCACAGAAGACAATTTACATCAAGTCCCACTGATGTTTTCTTTGTTGCTAAAATACTGCTCTGGATTATTTCCCCGAGTTCCTCACACTTTGCACAGGATTGCAAATTAGAAAAAAATAAATTCTATGAAAATACCTGTTTTCTCCTAATTGTTTTATCAGCACTGGCAGCAGGAATGGTGTTGCCCCTGGGAATGGACCCAAAGAGACCACGAAGCAAACCCGTGGTCATTCCCCAGGCTTTGAAGACGCTGAGGGTCCCTGTGTGTGTCCAGAGAAGGGAACGGGGCTGGGGAAGGGGCTGGAGCGGCTGGGGAGGCTCAGCCTGGAGAAAAGGAGGCTCAGGGGGGCCCTTGTGGCTCTGCACAAGTCCCTGACAGGAGGGGGCAGCCGGGGGGGTCGGGCTCTGCTCCCAGGGAACAGGGACAGGAGGAGAGGGAACGGCCTCAGGCTGGGCCAGGGGAGGCTCAGGCTGGACACCAGCAGGAATTTCCCCATGGAAAGGGCGCTCAGGCACTGGAACTGCCCAGAGAGGCCGGGAGTCCCCATCCCTGAAAGGTGTCCGAGGAAGGCCTGGAGGCGGCACTCAGTGCTGCGGGCTGGGGATGGGGCCCAGGTGGGGCTCGGTGCTCCCGGAGCTCCTTTCCCCCTCAGCGATGCCCGCTCCCGGGTCCCGGCCGGCGCAGTGCGGGCGGGCCCCGCCAGGTGGCGGCCGCTCCCGCGGAACCGGCGCTGCCCCGGTGCCGCCGCGGCGGGCCGGGAACGATCCCGGCCTGCCAAAGCATCCCTGGATTCCCGGCTATTGTACACACTGCCGGGAAAAGGCATGTGGCGTATGCAGCTGCGGACGAGGGAAAACAACTCGCAGAGGCGCAGCCTGACAGTTCGCCGGAGTAATTTGTTGTTTCCCAGTTTATAAAAGGACATCTCCTGCAGGCTCCAAGGGGTACGGACTAAAAAAGGAGGTTGTAAGGATGACACAACCACTGAGTTAGGAGCCTTGAGATCAACTGTGACCTCAAATATCAACTGTGACCTCCTATATCCAGGAAAGGTTCTTCCCCCAGAGGGTGCTGGGGCACTGCCCAGGCTCCCCAGGGATGCCCTGAGTCTGACAGAGCTCCAGGAGCGTTTGGACATCGCTCTCAGGGATGCACAGGGCAGGATTTTGGGGCTGTGCAGGGTGAGGAGTTGGACTGGATGACCCTTGTGGGTCCCTTCCACCTCAGGATATTCTGTGATTCTACGATTCTCAACTCCACTCCTCCACAAACCCAAACTCCCTCCTCTGTCAAAACCTGCACTAACCAACTGGCCCAGTGAGGCAGCCGCCAGTGAGTTCAATTTGGAATATTAAACCCAAAAACGTCATTAAAAACTGGTCCTGGCCTACAAACTTCCCCAGGTCCATCCATCCCAAAGCCCTGGTAAAGAAATCCCTCCTTTAGCTGCAATGCAGCCCACACCACAACCCCCCAGCGAATCCTCGCACACAAACCCGAAGAGCTCATTCCATGACTGTCTCCGCATTGTGCAGGAACACTCGCTGCTGTATCTGCCAGGGCAGGAGCTGCCTGTGCCAGCTGGCAGCTGCCTCCTTCCTCCGGCCTCCTCAGGGCACCACGGCTGCCAAGGCAGTGGTTTCTCAGCACCTGTACTCATGGAAATGCTTCCACCCTGCTAATGCAAACACACAGACCTCGTGGGGCACATTTTGTCCACTTTTCCCAACAGCACACTGCCAACACTTTGATCTCAAATGCAAATTCAACTCAGATCCTTTTTAGGATCTGTTGCTACTCAGAAAAATCAATGTCACCTAAAAATCTCTCTGCAGATCTGTCAAGTTCAGCTATTTTAGCTGCATGCTGCTCTTCACCCACCTTTCCACATGTGTGAACTGACTACCAGCTGGCCACTATCTCTGTATTAATCACTCTGAGCAAACATCTCAGCTTTTCACCACAGCTGCAACCATGTGGTTAAAAATAGCCCAGGTCCCAGCACTGAGCCTGCACCTCGCCGTGCGTTTGCTTTGTGCTCCAATGGCAGCTCCTCTGGCTCTCAACTGGCGTCGGTTCCTGAATTCCTTTGTTTCAGTTTTGCTATGGCCCAGGATGTGTCATCATTTGTGAGCCCTGACAGTCCTTTTAAAACGAGGCAGTTTTTGGTGCCTACAGCTGATGCCGAGGAGAAGGAAGGAACATTTCTGCATGCACGGCCAGAGGAGATTTGGTTTTCTCTGAGCATTCCTTGCAGTGGAGAGTAGTCACATGATCCCACAGAATTCATGGAATCACAGAATGGGTTGGGTGGGACATTAAAGATCATCCCATTCCACCCCCTGCCATGGGCAGGGACACCTTCCACTGTCCCAGGCTGCTCCAAGCCCCGTCCGGCCTGGCCTTGGACACTGCCAGGGATCCAGGGGCAGCCACAGCTTCTCTGGGCGACCTCTGCCAGGGCCTCTCCACCCTCACAGGGAGGAATTTCTTCCATACATCTCACCTAAACTTACCCTAAAATACAACATCACTCAGGCAAGGCCATTGCTCATTAACTGTAACGTTACCTTGATCAACTGCAAAGGGTGAATACATCTGAAATAGGACTCTGACACTGTGAACAGGGAAAAGTGTGCTCACTCTGACAACAGCTACACTCAAACCTTGTTAATTATACCCTCAGCAGCAGCACAAACAATTATTCTATCACCTTCATTTTCAAAGAATATTAAATAAGAGTCCCTGGAATGAGGGATTTCATTACAATGTGGTTACTGTACAAAAGACACCGGGGACCATTTATTAGTGTAACCAGGAATCATTATAAAAACAAAAGTCACGACTTCTGCTAAGTCAAAGCAGTGAATTTGCCTTCAGCTTCTTCTTACTTGTAAAATTTCATCATTTAGCCTGGCTCTCAGCTAATTGTGTGAGCATTAATGGGGCAGCAGAGAGAGAAAATGGAACGGCACCTGCATTTCACAGCAGTGAACCTGCGTGGCTCCCTCTGCTTTGCAAACCACACACATGGGAATCGCTTCCTCCACACCACTCATAAGGAGAAGCCAGTTCTCCCATCTCTTCATGCTGTGCAGAAAAATATTTAGCAGACTATAAACTGTGTTACATAAAAGCCTGAGCCTCCCCTGGAGAGATTTCCAAATCACCGAGAAGATCCACAGGCTTTGTAACAAAACCCACGTCAAGGAGATCAAACCCCCTGGCTTAGCAGAACTTTGTGGTACAGCATTTCAACAGATTGCCAATTGGAAATAAAACTATGGGGAAAACTCAAGGAGACAGAATGAGCCCCGAGATCACACCAGAATTACACAGCCTGATTTCCAGGAAAGGCTGGTAGTCAAGTGGGTAAAGCAGAAGGCAGCTCAGGACTTCACTTGCTCTGATTTCATTTTTCCAAATGAAAAATGAAATAAATGTGCAAGTTATCAGGATTTGTTTCTAAATCAGAGACAGGAAAACTTTACCAAATTTTAGGCTGCAGGGACTATGACATTAAAGATTAAAAGTCTGCTGTTCTGGGGAACGTGCAGTTAGATCCCAAGTGAACACACAGCTGAAGAAATTCAGCCTTACCTGCCACTACCCTCCAGATGCTGAAAGAATCCTGGCTCATGCAGGACGTAAAAAGCAAAAATCACTAAATCATCCCCAGATTCAGCATTAATGTAGGTAACCCAAGTCCAGGCACAGAAAGCTCACGATTTCTTACCTCTCCTCTGAGATCTAACAGGATCCCAGGCCAAAGTGTGACCACAACACACCTGGCTGCAGGACTTGCCCATCCTTGGAGGTGTCCAGGGAAGGCCTGGACGTGGCACTCAGTGCTCTGCTCTGGGGACAAGGTGGGGATGGGGCACAGGCTGGACTTAATGATCTTGGAGGTCTTTTCCACCCCAAAAGATTCTGGGATTCTCAGCAGCAAGGCCACCCTGTAACAGTACTGGGAACTTTGAGAACTGCTCCAGATACTGAGCATTTCCTCCCTCCCTCTCCCCAGACATCAGGATGCTGCCAGGAGAGGAGCAGAGCAGGGCTCTGTCTCCATGGACTGCTCTCTCTGCAGAGAAAATGGAAGCAGTCACTGCTTTGTTCTGCCCTCATATTCCTCCACAGGCATCCCCTGGAAAAGCAACGCTTGAGCAAATTCCCTTTCCACTGACTCAAGGGCTGGGCTGATTTTGCCGGTGTGTACAGAGCAACATCTGTCCGTGCACAGCTGGCTTGCTGCAGCAGAGCTGGGGGCTACTGCCTGCTGCTCACAGGAGAGTGCCTCAGAAACCTAAGGAATCCCATTTAAACTCGGAAACACTTGGCATGAACGTGCTCCCAACCCAGCCCAGCGCTGGGCATCAGCCTAAAGCCACAAGCACTGCCTCGCAAAGTGACACTTGGCCAAATTGACATCTTAATGCACAGCAAGGCCTCAACAATCCCTGAGCAAACTGATCCTGGTCCATGAGTCAGCAGAGATGTCAGATGGTGATTTACACCAAGCAAACATTTTTTTCAAGCCTTGGGTTGGAGAAGCTGGCAGAGACTTTTTTTTTTAATGCATTGCTCTCCTTCCACGGATTTCAGATGTGGGCTGAGTTACCCAGGCACACAGCGTGTGTCCACTGCATCTACCCCATCACTCTGCCATTTAAAACCAGTGTTCTTCACTCCTATGTAAAGCAAAGCAACTCAAGTTTTGGGATTAAAAAAATGCCGCGTGGCTGAGAACAATAAAACTGTTTTAAACATTAAGAATAATACAAACCCAAAAATGTGTCCTCACGGTCATTCTTGACCTGTGCCGTGCTCGGAGGGTTTAATCTCAGCTTTCATGACTCACCAAAATTAAATTTCAGGAAGAAAAATGCAATCAAACACTGACTTAATACATTTCTGTATCTGATGTATACCAGGAGGACTGAGAACTTCGGACCAGCAAATTTTGAGGAGGAACCTTAACAGAACACGGTCTCCCACGCTCCATAAACAAAGTGACTGAGGCAGCTTCCCTTAGGGAGAGTTGCATTCAAACAAATCAGCATTTAGTATCAAATTGTCTCTCTGACAAGCCCTACAAGAAGTCAGGAAATTATAGTTCCTGTGCCATGAAAACAGGTGATATCTGATGGCATCAATCAGAGCACGGGGATGCAGGAAGACTTTCCGTGATGTATTCAGAGCATTGATTCACCCCCTTCAGTTTCTCTGAGTGCACAGACAGCTGCGAGGATATTCTTATCCCACAGGCTGTTTTTCACTCTGACAAACTGAATCAGCTCATTTCACACGGAGGAAGGGATGTCAGTGTTTCTCCTCATCTCCCCTTTCCGAGGCTGTGACTCGTCCCAGATTCCCTGGAGCCGCACGGAGCGTTTTGGGAGCGGCAGCTGGAGAGTCAGGACCGAGCAGAAAGTGTCCGACAACAACTTCATGGCTCAGAGCCTGTCCTGGAGATCAGCTCAGCCTTTAAATCAGGGGCAGATGGGTTCCACCCGCCTCCTGCACCGCCCTGGGATGCGGCAGCTCGTTCAGTGCAGGTGGCACCCGAGAGAGCTCCCGGGGACTGTGCTGGGGGCAGCTCCTGCTGGAGGGAAAAAGCTGGGATCCACACACGGTGGGAATTCTGGAATTCCACCCAGCAGGGCCTGCCTCCATCTCCTGAGTCTGCCTGTAGCGTTTACTTACAGCTTCAGTGCAAAGTGAAACCCAGAAGGGATTTGTTGGGTCATCTGCCCTAGAAAGTTACCGGCAATTCAGAATCAGCCCGTCACTCCCCACAGTGATTATCTGGGGTTTTGAATGCTCCAGACCTTTCCCCTCATTGATTTAAATGTTTTAGATTCTGCCTAGGTAAGAAAACTTCCATTTATTAAACACTCGCCAAGTATTTTGCAATCTTCAGAACAGAATTTTAGAGTGAATATACACTGTAATCCCCAGCTGCAAATCAGATGTTGGACCCTGATAAACATCTCTAAGTTTGCAGCACTTTGAACTGGAATGAGTCAGGGAGTGCCCTGTTTGTGAAGGACATCGCTGATTCCACCACCACCACCAAAGCCTTGAACCCTCCACTATTCCAGACTGCGAGTCTGTCACACTTGTGAAAAAACACCAACACCTAAGTAAGCACATGTTGTCTAAAAGGCCATTTGCACTTGAAAACAACATCGAGAACACGTTAATCCCTCAAAGAGGCTGAACCGTGACTATTTCCTTACAATCCCGATGCAGGGAACAGAGGGATAAAGTTTCCCGGCCAAGTCACACGCTGGAACTGGTCAAGAGCGCCTGGTGCTGCTTGGCTGGCACTGAGCGCCGAGCAATTCCCGCCTCACTGGGCAGGCAATGCACCGCAGCCACTCCTGATCCCAAGCACCCCAGCTTTCCGTTCCAACAGTCATGGTAAGGGAACTGGGGATATCTGCATGGAATCACCAATTTCCAAAGGCAGGAGCTGCTCCACGTGCACCAGGTGAGGCAATGAAGCGATCACCACTGGCAGAGCTAATCCCATCAGAGCTCCAGGATTGCATTTCCCGGAGCACGAACACAAAGGAATGAGACTCACCATGCACTGGACATTTGCACCACAATTCCTTCAGTGATGGCACAGGAGATTAGCGGCACAACTCGGGAATTCCTTAAGCACCTGCTGGACAGCCCTTGAAGAGCAGGTATTTAAGGCAGCAACGCTTCACACGACTTTCCAGGTATTTCCAAGTTTAGATATTTTGAATTAAGGCTGAAACGAGCAAGTTCTCTAAAATGCCAGGTGTCTTCCCTCTGTTCCTGTCCGATCACAAGCGTGAGACAATTAAAAAGAAATTGGGCCTTGCTGGGCTCTGCCCTGGCCCCCCTCTGGTTCTCTCTGTCCCACTGTGGTTTCTGACAGGATAAAGGAGTTGGGATTGTTCAGTCTGGAAAAGAGAAGGATTTGGTTGACCCAACTGTAGCCCTCCAGTAGCTGAAGGAAAGGTGGAGAGAGACTATTTACAAGGGATGGAGTGCCAGGACAAGGGGGAATGGCTTCACACTGATAGAAAGAAGGTTTAGATGGGATATTGGGAAGAAATTCCTCCCTGTGAGGGTGGGGAGGCCCTGGCACAGGGTGCCCAGAGAAGCTGTGGCTGCCCCTGGATCCCTGGCAGTGCCCAAGGCCAGGCTGGACGGGGCTTGGAGCAGCCTGGGACAGTGGAAGGTGTCCCTGCCCACGGCAGGGGGTGGAATGGGATGAATTTTAAGGTCCCTTCCAGCCCAGCCCAGTGTGGGGTTACCTGTGCCTCAGTGGTTCTCTCCTCTCCTGCTGGATCTTCTCCTCCCCAAGGAACCTTTGCTGCCTTTGTGACCAGAACAGGGCAGCAGAACTTCCCCTAAAGCCCCTTTCACCCCACACAGCCCAACAAAAATCCCCTCCCCGAGCCCCACGAGCTTTGGCCACAAAGGAACAGGTTCCTACAGGAAGCTCAAAAGAAAAAGGTTAAGGAGAAACATTGAGTTAAAAGTTTTATTCATTCAACATCTCACATTACAAATATTTAAAAATTATATGCATACTGGTATAAATAGTCATTTGCAAACTATTTAATAACATTAATTTTCACTAGCACTTCAACAAATGAACTCTTTAAAAAAAGTAACTTGTGTTATATAACTTAAGAGTAGAACATACAAAAATATGAACTTAAACGTGAAAATGACTTTAATAAAAAATGAATTACCCTTATTTAAAATGCTATAATAAATACTACAACCTCCCCATACACAGTAAAAACTATATGGAAATTCAGCCAAGTAGTACAATTAACTGACATACTTAAATAACTTTTCCTTCTGATAATATGAGCAATACATTGGGGGAAAAACATATTAGGGATTAGTAAAAACTAGACACCCACTTGCTAAAAGTTTCACTTCCAAAAAATATAACAAAAAAATCTGATGAAAATTATAAAAACTAATTATACTTTAAAATTTAAAAATATAAAAAATAAAACAGTTGAATACAATATTGTCCCAATTCTTACAATGCTATCACAGTAGCTTTAAAATAAGATAATAAAATAAAGCAAATGACCAAAACCTTTTATTCCATTTTTTTTTAAAAATAATCTCAAATTTACATTAGTAGAAAGATTGATTTCTGATTCTTTTCTTTAGAAACACCAGCAAGAAAGAGGATTTACTAGAACAGTAGAAAATGACATTTTTAAATGTCTGCAATTAAAAACAAAGAATTACACTGCAAAGATCTTCCAGAAGTCTGAAATAGGTATTGCACATAACTTGAAGTTAACTTGCCACAATTCATCACATTCAAGTTTTAAATCACCTTTGAACAGAAGGTTTTAACTCTTCAAAAACACAAGGGGTGAGTTATCAAGTCTTTCCAACAGCATCCTTATAAAACGCTAAATTCAGTCACTGCAAGGTTGAAATTTGCATTCTGCAGAGGTCTGTGTATGGAGAAGTAGAGACTATACCAAAAAAGCACGGGGCAGTGGGGTTCCTTTACATACAAAATAATCAGAAACACTTTATTTTACATTGCAAAAATAACCATGGAATTACTCCGTAACTCCCCCCGGGAACGCCGCCGCTCATTAATGACACCCCCCCCCACCGGTACCTAATTACACGTTAATGAGCCTGGGGCTACACGGTAACCCCGAGGAGCCCCGTGTAATCGGAAGGCTTTGCCAGCACTGTCGAAGCACAGAGTAACGGAGAGAATTGTTTATGCCCTGTAAATCGAAGTGTAACCAAAGGATCTGTAAACACGCTTGTCACACAATCACAAGTGAATATTAGTAGAATAACGATTTCTTACATTAGTCATGCATACTAACATTACATGCCTGCCACCTAGCAGGCTCTCTTTTTATTCTTTAAATATAATTTAAAAGAGCAGACACGGTTCTGCATCAAACACCTAACATCGATTCTTTAGTAATAATAAAAATGGCTAAACATTCACCAAAAACGTCTGCATTTGTGTATAATTTTTAAAAACTCAGTAAGAAGCGGTAGACAATTCTGATGGTTCTTGACTTTTAAATTTTTACACTATATTTATGCATTTAAATTTCATGGGTCTAAAGACAAGTGTCATTTGTCACTTTCATGCTTTTTTCTTCTTTAATTCTCAACTTTACATATACTATTTCTTAAATTATATGTACACCAAATACCTGGTGCTGGGCTAAGATGTTTAAGCAACATGCTTTCTTTTCTCTGCAGATTCTAAAATAGCATTGCCAGTGCACAACATCCATAATTCAAAATGTATGCAGAGCACTGAAATGTATAAAAAGCAGAATATAAGAAAATAAAATTTATTAAAATTATTTATATTAAAAAATGAAGTATATGAAGATCTCTCAGTAATAAAAGTACAAAAAGCTACTCTTTGCAATATGAAAAATTGAGGTATTGCATAAAGAGATATCCCGTCAGTGAAAAGTGTGCCTAAAAATGCTCACTGTTGGAAAAACAAGATATACAAAAGTAGTGCATAACAAATATACATTATGTGCATGACAAAATAAGTTAGCTACAAAAACACTGTACCGAAATTCAGCAGGTCATGTACAAAGGGAAAAAATTATTATTCAAAGCTAGTTCTCAAACAGTGTTATTTCTTGTAATGGAAACCCACCTCACCTGTTTGCTGGGTAGGATCGGCACAATAGCACACCCCAAGCCACCTACAAGCGTTAAAAAAATGAAAGGAACATTCCAACCCTAATTATGTACTTCAGAGAAAAAAAAGTCCCTGACAATCTACACAAGAGCACTCTGCATTTGCATTACTGTTGTCAATATTTTCAGGGATTTCAGTAAAAGCAGCTCCCTTGCTATACTTGACTAATAGACAGCAAATGTCTCCATTTTGACCTTTGGAACTTGGTAAGGTATCAGTTCATTAAAGCCTGTATTGAACATAAAAACTGCTTCTCATAAAGATAATGGGGGCCGGGGGAAGGGGATGAGGGGGGCTTTGAAGGGAGCAGATGTTTTCCAAGCAGTGCCAGGGCAAATCTTTGGTTTGGGAGACTCTCGGGTGGTCCCAGGCCCCTGGGGCCGGGCAGAGATTGCCACAGAATCACTTTGTTTGCACACTGCTACATCCTTGGTGGAGAAGTTGGCCAGGGAATTTAGTTCAAAAGTACTAAAAATAAATTTTCAGAACTACTCCTTCATTCATCTGTTTCAAACTAAACCCTCTGCACCCGCTCGTCAGCGTTCGGTTCGCGCGTCCCGGGCTGAAGCTTCTCAAGGTAGGACTGAGTTCCAATAAAGCCGGCGTTAATTAGCGACGTTGGCACTTCAAACACCTGCGTGTCTTTATCTCCCCACAATTAGTTCTGAAGAGCTGGGATCTGAGCTGGGATTCTTTCTACGGGAAGAGTAAGAAAGGCATCTGCACGCTCGCACCGTCCCGTGCACAAACTCAGCCCACGGTGCAAAGCAAGGTTTGGAAACTCCTCGGGTTCATGCCTTCTGTTACAGCTAAATTTGAGGGGACTGAAAAGTGACTTTACAGCCAAGATGGGAAACCTTAATAAGCAGCCAATTCGAGTTTGTGTGCCACAATGGAATATCAAAACTCCAGTAAAAATCAGTGATATCCTTGAGGTATCTTTAGGTTTTCTACTTTTTCACGTCAAAATGGAGAGCAAAGGCTGGCCCCTGATGAATGTTAGTATATTAGGATATAGAGTTATATATAGCCATCAAAAATAAAATCTATATATTTATCCTTCAGGAGAGGAAATGCCAGTTCACTAGTTGTCATTACTCTAGCTTTGGTAGGAGATCTAGGGCTGTAACCAGACAATTGAGTTCTCTTAAAGAAAAAAAAGTGCACTCCCCCCTCAGTAGTAACTTTACTCAACTTTTACATTCAGGAATTCTTAAAATGTAATCATTTTGATGAAAATATAGTAAGCTCTGCCTATCTCGTTAGTAATTTGGATGTGGGTGGTAGCCAGAGGCACGGTCAGATACACACCGAGCTTAAATTTCAGCCTCAAAACCCTTAAAAGATTTTAAAAACAAACAAACAAACAAAAGATCATTATTATAGTGCTGCTTCAACTTTGCTCATGCATTTTTGTTGCTTTAAACATGCTCTTTCCTGTTGGTAGGTAAATGCTAACTTCATCTGTTGCTGGAAAAATCCAAAGTCCAAACGAAAAAAAAAAAATAAAAAAAAGAGAGGCAAAACCAGGCTTCCCTGGGGGAAAAGTGTCAGAACAGACTGATAGTGTTATTGTTACATGGTTATTTAATAAAAGTATTATTATGTTCTTTATTAACAATAATTTAATTAAAAAACCAAAATACTCTATTGTTTCAATTCTCTTCTCTTAATATTTTTCTCTCCTCTAAGAAAACGTTGCAGGAAATTAAGTGTTCTCTCGGTAGTAAAGACAAGAGAATGCAACTCGCTTGCAACATGTTATCGATACGAAAAGGAGTTCCCAATACAGTTTTCAATGACAAGATTCTATAAAATACCCATTATAGGTCATTCTTTCGTTAGACTATTGTTAAATTACAGACTACTACAAAAGGACATGCTGTGAGTGAGGGACGGGGTGGGGAGGGCGGTCGGGAGAACAGAAGAGTGCACTTAATTGGAGGCCTGCAAATGAGCGATCCTTTAGTTCCAGCGGAATGAAATATGTCTCGGGCGGTCCCCTCCCTCCTTCACCAGGGGCTTGTGGAATTCCCTGCCGGCACGGGAATGGATAGCAGCCCAGCAATATTCACAGTAATACTGCAGACACGTCACGTTAGCACAGAAGAACGGGGCGAACTTGCCGCCGCAGCGGGCGCCCTGACACTCGTCACACAGCTGATCGTCCAGGACATATGGCTTAACTTCCACCTGCAGCCACAAAACGAGACACGAGATCATTCCCCGTCGCCCGTTCCTCGTTCCGCCCCCGTGTCCCAGCAGGGCAGCCAGCAGGGAATGCTGCACTCCAGATTTCCCCCTCGCGACGCCTGACCGTGGCTGTTGAGCACCCAGAACTCCGGGCACTTCCAACACTTCTACCCCCTCCTCCATCCTTAAAAAAACCCCCAGAAATCAGTGCTGACCGTCGGTCTCACGCCCGCTGTCACTGATTTACAGAAAGGCCCAAACAACCTATTGTTGATACCCAAACTAACACCAAAACCCTGGATAATTATGGCAGTTACTTTTGATGCCCAATTAAGCTCCTTCCCTTTCAGGCAGGAATGGAAACCGTTTATACAGCACCGTTACTGTGGATTAAATATGCACGTGGCCTGCAAATTTCAATGTCTGAAGTCCCAACATTAAAAAGAATTCATTTATTCTCTAAATAAATACTCCATTTCTGTATTCTTTTTCCATGGCTTAGTCCTCTCAGCAAAAGGAAATCCACCTGATCTTGTTGGGATCAAAATGAGAGGCTTAACATGGGACTGATGCCCTCCTACGCTGCTGGCATTAAGGGCCAGGTGATGGGCAGGAATTCAGAACAGCAGAAATAAATATAGGTACAAGTTCCTGTTCTAGAGGGTTTGTGAAGCTTCTCTGAAACTCATTTAATGGGATGTTTTCACCAACATTTTCAAACAGCCAGGCTGTGACTGCTATCTCTGCTGTTATCTCTGCATCTGGCCTGGGGCTGCTCCCCTCTGCACCTCACAGGCCTCGGACACACCTCAGGCAAATAAGGACATTCACAGGTTCCTGGGTTTTTAAACCCACCCAATTTTATCACAGTCCAGACAGCACTGCAGTAGCTTGATGTCATTTTTGCTTACAGGACACATAAACTGCTCAGAGACAGCACAGCAGCCTTTTTAATGGCCTGGTTTTCTCCTCTTCCAGTGCTCGAGCTGCATTTCCCAAAACCCCTCCCTGCCAGCTCAGTCAATTTGTAGAAGAGCAGAAGCAGGCAAATATTCCTAACACGCCATTCCTCATCCCCTCATCTGCTGTGCAGCGTGGGGATTTTTGAGGAGTGCTGCCTTCTCCAAGTGCTAAAAGCACAAAGATGCCACGCAGGCCTCCTTCACGTGGTGATTCTGCTCCGTTCCCTCTGCTCAGCCACGCTCAGAGGCCAAACTTCAGCTCAGGTGTCCTTGGCACATTTATTCTGAGTGTGACAGGGGCTGCAACTGCTCCCTGAGCTGGGCACAGCCGATTTCCCAGCTCCAGGGAGTCACAGCAGCTCCATCAGGCACGCTCAGGGTGGGAGCCCCAGCCACTGAACCCTTCCTTTGCCCTGTCTCAGGGCACACCCTTTGGCAGAACCTCCTTGCCTAATTTTACAGGAAATCCCTTCTTGTTACTTCTTTTTTTTCAACTAATTTTATTTTTCTTTTTACAGAAAAACACTCTTAGAAAACAATTAATAAATAGAACCTCAATAAAAAGGAGTGTTGATGTATTTTTACCTCCCTCGTGCACCCCAACTCTCCTATAATGAATCCTCTCCGAGCACTTATCTCCCCACACAAAAACTACACAAAAAATGAGGAAATAAGGAGCGGGAGGAGAGAAGGAAGGGGAAATAGATTGCAACATTTTTTTCAGAGTTTACAAGTACTTACTTAAATTTGTAGTCCCACCAGCTTCAATGGACCTATTCACCCAAGTGTCTGCTTATGCAAGCACAAGTTGCACAAGGGCAGCCCAAATTATTTGTTCAAAGCTGCACAGAACTTATTTCAGAGCCAAGATTAGAACAAAGACATTCCAATTCACAGGCCCACAGTCAAATTGTTGTTACAATTCTTCTGCCCGAGCTTTATAGCCAAAGCAGAAGTGAAATGATAATGGGCTAACCAGCCAAGTTTGGAGGTTTTCCGCTGTATTAACTATAAAATTAAGATCAGTAGTGACAGTCATGTAGGAAAAATCCAGAGACAAAGGATGAGTTAGAAGAGGAGATGTGAGCATCTGAGTTTCCCAAAATTGTGGTCTGAAGACCACTGTAACTGGCAGTTGTATTTTAGAGAGATGAAGATGGCAGAAGCAAGTGCTGATCCATACTCCTCTAATTTAAAATAATGAGGAGTACAATAATAAAGGAATGAAATAACCAAACACAGCCTTTTCACAGGCTGTGGAGGGTGACTGTGAGGCTGCAGTGCACAATAACAAGTTTACAAGGCGTGGGGTGGTTCTGCCCATTCTCCCCAAAGATGCAGAGCAGGAGTAAGAGCTGCCCCATCCTTGGCATGCACTTCCCTCCCTGCATCACACGAACACTACAAATCCTTGCAGAGGGAGCATCTGAGGAGTGCAGTATTCTTGGAAAAGGCCAAGGCAGCTGCCACACTTCCCACTACGCTCAGCAACTCGACAAAGTCACTTTCACAGTCACCTCCCACGAGCCAGATCCACCAGCTCCCTACCACTCCCGGTTTTATTCCGTGTGCATCTAAGAGGCGCTAAAAACGGGATGGATCTGGTGTAACGTTCCCAAGGACACCCCGCCAGGCGGAGAGGGCGTTTCCCGAGGAGCCCCGGGGGCAGAGGGGCGCAGGCCTTACCCGTTTATCAATCTCTCCGTGCTGCAGCTGGACAAAGCGAGCGCTGATAGCAGCAATGTAACTCTGTTGGTTGGAAAACGCCACCCGCCCTGCTCCTTTGGGGTACTTGAGCTCGGGGTCGGTGTCGATGCCGGCGTAGCAAACCCCTCCGTAGAGCCGGTCCATGATCATCGCCAGCTCCACTAGAGCACAAAGCAAAACCACACGGCGCTCTAGGCCCGGCCGTTTCTCGAAAAGCACCGCGTCAGGCCGGTTCCTGTCCCCCACTGCCACCACGCTCAGTATTCCCTCGCTGCCAGGCTCGCTTCCCCCAGTGCTCCCCAAACCAGGCTGCGCGTCCAACACGCCCAGTGCTGCAGTGTGTACCTGCTCGTAAAGGCCGAGGAACACCACCAACAAAAATGGTTTTTCTTGGGTCAAGAGGCTGGGAACCATCCATAACAAAATCACTATCACTAAGGTTCCAAGGCCGGATCTGAACCTACGGACAAAAAGCCTGGTTTTTTTAACCATTCACAATTCAAAGTGTCTCAGTAATATAAATTACAACAGTGTCCTACAGAGAAGCAAACTCCTTAAAAAGCTGGACTTTCTGAACTCTACTTGTTCAGCAATCATTTCTCAAAATGAAACGGTAACGAGCTCTCTTAAGACAGACCATTTGAGGGTGCTAAATTTCATCACTTCCTTGTTACCCAAATTTCTGGGAAAAAACCCTCACCCTCTACTGACACATTTACTTAATCGTGAGTGAGCTGTGCTGTCCAACCCCCCTGGTCACACAGATCTGCACTGCTCCTGTTGTCCCAGCCTTATCTCAGTGCAGCAGGCTCCAGAGTTGCCTGTTTATTTACTGTGCTGCTTTGTATTTGGTTACAGCTGGCCAAAATTTGAAGCACAGGACTAGAGCAGAATTCCCCCCAGCTATTGACAGACTTGCATCAGCCCCAAAACTATTTTATTAATAATTTACAGTTCAATGCCATGGCATGTTTTTTAGGATTTATCTCTGTTACATACAACACTCAGACAATATGAATTCTACATGTTCATCATTAGCAAGCATAAAATACCTGTGTGGAAATACATCTTTTTCTAACAAAAACAGGCATTGTAACTAGACTAAAAAACTTTCTAATGTCTAGTTCAAAAGTAGTAACTTGGTCTTTTCTCTTCAAGAACTTAATTTGACACCTTAAAGAAATTTTAACATTTAACATTCTGAAGACAAAACCCGCATGTGAAGAGCCCAGTTTGTGTTTCTCACCCAGGAATTGTGCAGGCCCTGACAGTTCCACCTACCGGCTTGTCTTTGATAGTGGGGCTGGAAACACAGAGATAGAGCTTTCCATCTTCTTCAATGCATGCATCAATCAGTGCCTGCACGGAGCTTTCATCTTGGAACAGCAAAAATGCATATCCTGGCAAAGGGAAAACACAGACATCACTGCTGCTGGCTGTTTGTCTATGGGATCATCATTTAACTCAGAATTATGTTTGACATCACGCTGCCACACAGGAAGGGATGAGCTTTGAGATGCTCTCATCACCCATTTCCAACCCACAAGCGCTCTGGTTGTTCATATAAGGGACAAATCTTTCCCAGCTGCTGTGGAAGGCATTTCGTGCCTTTAAAGAGCTGTTATTACATGTACAACAACAAGGGGAAAAGGGAAAATGGAATAAAGTAAAAACAGGAAGTTAAGGAAGAATTCTTTTAGTGAATAGTAACTGCAAAGCCACATTCCAGGCTTCACCCGTTTAGAACAATCCCAAGGATTAAACTCTTTTTCCTCCTAAACACTGTGTCACTGTCAGATCAATCTTGTGTCTTATCACAAAAAATTATTCTAAAATGCTCATCTTATTGGTTTCCAGATGTTTACCTTTAGGAGGAAAATAAGATTTGCTCTCTGCCTTGTGTGGCCAGTCTACAATCAAAGGTCCAAAGCGCCGAAAACTTGCAGTGATCTCATCTGGAACAGGAGAGAAGGGAAAAGGCATGAACTTAAATTCAAATAAATTGAATTCAAATAAATTGAATTTAAGACATTTGAAAGACACTGATTTTCAGGTAGCTTCATCCTATAAACAAACATTCCGTGACCCTGCAGGTTCAGCAGCTCCCAGCAGCGCTCAGTTGCTGATGGGGAATCTTTATGACAAGGCAGAGCACTCCTTATGAAACAAGACAGGCCAAAGCTCAAGCTTTTCTTTCTACATTCTTTTCTTTCTACATTTCTTTCTCTGATAATTACATATAAAAGCTCATAGCCCACTAATTCACAGTTCACAACCCACTGAGCCACTGCATCTATACAGTTATAAAAATCCAGCTTCAACTACTCTCATGGCTGACATGAAATTCAGGGTGCCGTGTCACAGCAGTGCATTACAAGCTCTGACACAAGAAAAAGTGGGGATTAAAACAATTCTGTGATTAAGAAAAAGAAACTTTTCAGCTTTATTGGTGCATTTCTTCTAACCACTATCCCAGCAGGCTCATACGCACAGAACACAGAGCTCTGGTGAAACGAAGCTTCACAACACCTGTACCTGACCTTTTAATTTTATTTTAACAACTGCAGTGTCTGTGCGATGGGCCCACCACAAACCCCTGGTGCCTCAGGATGCCTTGCACAGATTCCTTCCTGTCTGGGTTCTCACCACGCACATGCCAGAAGCTACCGCAGGACAAAAATCATTGCTGGAAACAACCTCAGCTACACAGGAGCAACCAAACACAGACTTAGGACTTACTACCCCACACAGACCTTATAAAACTATGAGCAGCTTTTCCTGCTACTGACTTCTGGGGCCTGTAAAATGATTGCAAGGGATTTATCGGTTTCCACAGGTGATCTTGGCTTGTTTAATTTTGCACTTTTGTACTTTTCATCCCGCTGGGGTCAGTTTAACGCGCGGCAACGCGATTTCGTTCTTCGGCGGCAGAGCGACGCCGCAACCTAAACTCACCTGAATTGTCTCACGTCTGACACGTGAAAGATCCACCTCCACACCACAGCTTGGGAAAAACACCCATCCCCGAGCTCGCAGACAGAAGGTGTCGCGGGCCCCGTTCTGTCCCCGAGGCAGCAGAGCCGGCCCGGGTGAGGTTTTTACCTTCATCGATGTCCGGCGGCAGCCCCCCCACAAAGACCTTGCGGGAATAGCGTTCCACGCGCTCCCCGTTCTGGTGGGAGAAGCAGTGCGGAGACCCCAGCCCGCTGTGCAGGCTCTGCTCCCCGCGCCCGTCGTCCAGGAAGCCGTCTTCCATCGGGAACAGCGAGGACTGACCTGAAGAGGGGGTTGGAAAAAAAAAAGAAAAACAGGGGAAAAAAAAACCATACTAACAGAACAAAGCACACACTGTTGGAATAATTGGGGAAAATGCACCGGTTGCTGCATCAGCAGAACCGGGAGCGATTTGCCCTCTGAATGAGCAGTTATGTTCTCGATTTCATTGCACCCTTTTAGTTTTCAGCGTCGTCCAGCAGCTCAAACGCATTATTGCAGAGGAAAGCTTCCTCCTCGTAACAAACCAGGATTTCTAACGGGTGCTCGAGCTGACTGTTGTCCATAATATTTTGTGTTTCCAGTTAGATTTCTTTTAAAAAGTATAAAAAGGGAACAGCCAATTTTGTTTCTGGGGCTTCTACGAGATGAAGCCATATATCCCATTTTCCAGGGAACAGCTTCTTACAGGGAATAGACACAATTTCAAGGTGAAAATGGGAAAACAAGAATCCTACCAGTTAAATAAATTACACATTTAAATTACCTGATATCAAAACGTATTGTAAACCACCCACTAGTAAATAACAAAAATAACCTGATGAAAACAGCAAAACCCATTTACTGCAAAGACTGAAAACTTTGTCCCCCCTACAACTTTACTTCAGAGTTTTGTTAATGGCCTCACTCTAAGAGAAAATGTTGTAAAATGAGAAATGTTCCCCTCGCAGTCCAGCATCCTTCTATGACAATCCCCAATAATATTTATTACTTTTAAACAAGGTTCTTTGATTATAAATGCCACTGTATAATAGAATAAATAGAGCACAGGAGCTGTTCTCTGCCATGAATGCCCTCCTCAGTTCCAATATTCAACAGCCACACAACAAACTGAGACCTCTACTCATTTAAGGAGCATTTTAGGAATAAATGTATATAGGGAAAGTGAGTAATGAGGTGTGCTACAAGTTTTAGGATACATTTCCTTTTCCTTATGATGTGATAGCACTGTGTCTGCTTTTTCAGGATTCATCCCAATCTACCACAGAAATGTACTGGTGAGGTTAATTTATCCTGTTCTTGCTTCCTTCCCTTGAAAGAAATTGATTTTAAAAAAGAAGACATCTCGAAAACAGAAAATCTGACCAAGATACAGACATTTTCCATGAAAAAAATCAAACAGCTAAGAAGCTGAAAGAAAAAAAAAATTAATAAAATCCACAGTCCATAGAATTTATATGAATAAAAAATGGAAGGCTCGGTCAGGCTTCTTTATCTGAAATTTCAAGAATCTTTTATACCTTTAATTAAAATAAAGTCAAGTATAATCAGGCCTCTTTCTGTAGCTGGGCAAACCTCATTCCTACTATGATAAAAATATTGTAATATTGACTTAAGCCTTGGTTTTCCCTAAGGAACTGGTGCACATGTGATTTGTTTCATCTCTTAAGACCCCAGTCCTGCAGGTATTGTTGGGAGAGAGCAATTCCCAAACTTAAACCCCCTTTCCAGGCTCCTCAGCTGCTGCTGGAGAGCTACACACACGCACTGAACCCAGCAGGTCAGACACTCGCTGGATTCATGTTCCACCAGCACCCAAAATTCCCAAAATAAACTTCTCCAGCATTGGCATTCGTAACACACACACAAACACAGCAACACAGCCCCCCGGGGTCACAAACCATACAGGTGATGTCCACTGTGATCATTTCAGCCTCAGGTACTCCCTAATCCAGTTAAAATGCTGATTTATGGCATGCAGACTATGTAAACGTATGTGAAACTGCTCCCTTACAAGCTTAAATTTTGGACTTTGCCCTCTAGTAAAAACTTAATGTTATTTCTCCCATGAGACATTGTCAACATTAGAAAATTAAAGAGGAATATTGTTACCTCGCCTTCTCCCATATGTCCTTGCTGCATGTTAAATGAGAAAGAAAACAGCCTTTCAATCATTGTTATAAGGACCAAAAGACCTCGTTTTATTGCCTTTATACTGACTCAGTGATTCTCAAGCCTTGGCAGATCCAGGTCATTTCAAAGTAAGTGTTCACAAGCTGCCCCTCCCCACCCCCCATGGCTTCCTCTGTTACTTACTGATAAACCACGTTGACAGGAGGCTGACCAAGTGGATGTGGATAATCAAAGAGACTTTTGGAAGCAATTTTAGCCCCGAATTTGCGCATTTATTTATTTATGTGAGCTATTCCCGGGGGTGTGCCTAGAAGCAAATGGATCTTTCCTCATGCACCAGGGCTCTCTCTGCCTTGCCAAGCTCCACAATGTTCCACCACTGCTCTCCACCCGAGCTGGAGGAGAAGCCCTGACACAAGGAAAGTGAAAGATTGGTGTGATACTTTCTGTTTTGAAATCAGGTTGCTTTGCACAACCCACAGAACCCTGGGGTCAAATATGACTGGCAAACAAGCAGCTGAAAAACTGAAAAGTCAAGGAGGAAAATTGGGCCACTAAAGTCACCTTCCAGACTCCTGCAGTCTGCGTCCAACAGGATGGATTCTCCCACGCTAACCCAGGACACTCTGCTGGAATAATTCAAGTTACCCACTGGTTCCTACTTTTCATGTTTCAGAACAAATCAATCCTTCCCCTAAAAACAACAGCATTTTCTGTGCTGACTTGCAGGAACCCATTGTCAGAGCACGGCCAAACTTTCTAATCAAACTTGCACATTCTTTCTCTTTTAATCTCATTAAAATCTCTTTCTGAAAGGAGGCCAAGTGTTTTCAAAACTTGGATTCTTCCTGGCAAGTGCTGTGAGAAACTCTGAGCACATCATGTGTTTGATTTTGCTTCCCCATTCAAAATTGAGGCCGACAATTAGTTTAAGCATTTAAATATTTGTAAACCACAACAATACAGGAGTCGTTTCCTCTTTCCAAATAAAAACTGTATCAATCCAATTTACTCCATGATTATTTAACATCCATAAGATCATTTCACTCCTCTGGTAGAGACTCACAATTAACACCAAGAATGCAAAACAACAAAGCCCTTGTCTTTGGACTGGACCATATTCTTGAGGCAAAGGTTTTATGGGAGAACCTTAAGGGCTGAAGGCCTTGACAAGTATAGTTTTTTCCTGTTAATTTTGAATTTAGAAATGCAGGATGCTGATACAGTCCTCAAAGGAGAAATTTAAGGATATCACAAAGCATCTGCAGTCTTAGTGTCCCTGCCTGAGCCCAGCAGCCTTTGCACGTTTTGGAGCACATCAAGCACTCCCAAAGCCAGCTCTGCCTATAAAGCCATAAAAATCCTGCTTGTGGTTTCTGAATTACTGACAAAACCACACAGCCTCCTTCTCTCTGTGCACTCACTCCTGGCAACAAAACACAGCCACGATTCCACCGTGGATGCCCGACCACAGTTCGGACCAGGGGACTCCTCACAGCTTCCCCACCTGAGGCACTCAAGACAAGAGGACTTTTCTCCTTTACCAGGACAAAAAACACCCTAGAAAGGCTCAGCCACCAGCTAGGAATTATTTCCAGTGCCAAATACTAGGTTTGGAGAACCAAATACTACGTTTTTTTTTTTCTCTTCCTCTTCTTAATTTGCCTCTTGTTTTCTGCGTTTGCTTCACATCTAAGCCGCAAAATACCAACATCTGACATTTCAAAACATTTCTCAGGAGCCACAGTTTATAAACTGCCCCAGCACAGCACAGATACAAACTTTCTCTGCTCCCTCAATGCAGAGTTCATCACACGCCATTAATTTCACACAATGTGAAACTTTGTGAAATTCAAACAGCATTGAGGCAAGGAATGCTCTCTTGGCAGGCCAGGAAGGCAGCTGAGTCCCCCCTTTGGCTCTGGCTTTCAGAATTTCAGATTAAAGAGAAGGCTTTGCTACAGGAGTACCCAGCTTAAGCTGCTGCACAAATGAAGCCTTAAACTGCCACCAACCAGAGGAAAAGGTTTAATTCTGAAGAGCACGACATCTGCCCACCCTCTGCCGAGAAATTAAGACAACTGCAACCTGGGTTTGGATTCCTCAAAGCTGTTTTTCCCTTCCCCATTTCTTCAGGGGTTCAGATAATTGCATAAAGGGCCTAAGATTTATTTATCTCATGAGATATCTGAGCAAGAATTTTGCTACAAAATATAAAAAATACAAAGTGCTCATGCAACTGGTTCAGCTGCTCATTAATAACCAACGCAGAGATGTTTTTCCAATAAAATCGGCCTGAAATTTAAAATGCTATTAGCAGCTGCTTCAATTATTTTGCCCCCTCAGCCCTCTCTTTATTTCGGTGCCTGAAATAAAGCCATAGAGGAAGTCAATGATCTTTTGCAAAAATCTGCTGCTTTTACTGTCTTTCATGTTAAGGAGCATCAGGAACAAGCAACCCACTCAAATCTTTGTGTCTTCTCCTCATCTGAGATGCTTAATGGGCTCCTGGCCCCTTCCCTTTCTGCTTTCTATTTCAAAATTCACATATTTTGTGTCTATACCTCCAATTAAACGTGCTGAGCTCTCTTCCCTCTATAGGAAGCACCACAAAGCCTGTCAGCATCTCGTGTATAACCCCACAAACACATTCTACTGAAAAACCCTGAAAAAAACCCTGCAGGGATCCTAAATCACCCAGACCCCAAACCTGCTCCAGGTTTGTGCTGCACTGAGCGTGCCCAGGTTGAGCACCTGCTTCTTGCTGATTCCAGGCGTATTTTGTGTTTATACCCTCAGCAGCTGTTTGTTAAACATTACATAAATGGAGAGAAAAGTGTCAGAGGCCAGATTTTCTTTTTTTTTTTTTTTTGAAGGGGTATAATAAGGTTTTCTCTATATTGAAACCTATGTTATTAACACTGGTGACCAGCTGTTTGTGTTGGAAAGTAAGTATGACCAATATCAGAGAATTTCAGGCTTTCACTGAAACTGGGAAGGTGATTTGGGGCTGGGCTGTCTTTTGTTTCCCCCAGGACTTAACTTGCACAGAAACAGAAGTATCAAAGTTCCACAGGATTATTTCTGAAAGTGAGCTGGATATCCTTGAATCTACCAGAGAAAACATTTAGACTTTCCTGAATTTTACTTTAAAATCATAGAAAAATAGCTGCAGCACAATCTGCTTTAGCCACTACAGCAGCAGAGCCTTATTCCTACATTTTTTTTACACTCAGCTGTACTTTGCAATTCTATCAAGCTTGACAACGCTGTGCACAAGGCCATTAAAAACATGAACTCTAATATTTTACTACCTTTCCCCCCACTACTCCTTGAGGGCAGGCAGGGCTGGTTGTGACTCCAGAGTGAGATTTTATCATCACTTTGTGTTCCACAACTCGTTTCTCATGTCAGGCGTGGATCACATGTTTGTGCCACAGGTAAGAGGACATTTCACAGGAGGTTCTGTGAGGTCACCTCAAGCCCTGTTTCACCAGGGAACAACCTAAAACATCTCCTTAACCAAACCAAGGGAAGAAAAGTGAAAATTCCAGAGAACATCTCTGCTTAATGCATATTTGGTTAAATGATCTCTATTAAATTTAGAGACCCAAGCAGGGATTTTGCAGAGAGCTATATACACTTTGTTAAATTAGAACATAGAAATCTTATCTACCCACACCTATTACACACCAAAGTATTTCTTTCTATTTCATAGAGTTTTACAACTTAAGTCTTAGATCACATTTTCAGCACGAAAGCAGATAATGTCATAAAAAGTTGTGTGTGCCTTCAACTGGGAGCGATGGGACAAGGGGGAATGGCTTCAAACGGACATAGAGAAGGTTTGGATCAGATTTTGGGAAGAAATCCTTCCCTCTGAGGGTGGGGAGGCCCTGGCACAGAGAAGCTGTGGCTGCCCCTGGATCCCTGGAAGTGTCCAAGGCCAGTTTGGACGGGGCTTGGAGCACCCTGGGCTAGTGGAAGGTGTCCCTGCCCATGGCAGGGGGATGAAACTAAATTATCTTAAAAGTCCCTTCCAACCCAAACCGTTCCGTGATTCTGTGGTTCTGAGGCAGGCAAAAAGGTGCTCTTTTTCATGCATTCCTTGACTTCAGTTCTAAACTACAAAAGGATCAGTCAGCAGTTCCATGAGTGCTCACATGAGACATTTGCATGTGTGCAGAAACACTGCCCAGTTCAGGCACTTAAATCTCATTCCAGGCAAATTATTCCAAGCACATGATGTGCTGACGGTGGAACAGCAGCCCATACATGGCAGAGGGCACCAGCCCAGGACACCTGATCCAGGAGAAATTCTGTCAATACAGAACAAACTGAACAGAGTTTTAACAAATCTGCACTGACAGTGAATGTATTCCACATCAGAACCTGGCATCTCGCAGTCCCAGCCACCTCTGACACTGTCAAATGAGGTCCTTGTCCTAAAAATTGTTTTCCTAACCAAGCCATTAAAAGGGAATATGAGAGGTTCCCTTTTTTTGTGGATTTCAAACGCTACCGAACTTCAAAGAATGAAAAATGTTCCAATAATATTTTATTAATCTTAGAACAGTCTGACAAAAATTAAGCAGCTCTATATATTCATCTGAAGAATGTATATTTGACACACTTTCAGCAATGTCAAAGTCGGCATGAAACCAGCAAAGGAGCCTAAATTTGGCTGCACAGTAAAACCAAGGATTAGCACCTTTGGAATTACCGATTCTGCAAAATTAAGCGGCAGAGTTGCCAAAACTTATATTTTTCCTCCTAATTTACTTCTAAAGAAACACAATGTAAAAAGAGATTTTAAAAAACATGTTGTTAAGAAATACAGCTCTACCTTATGTCCAAAATGTCCAAACAAATGCTGAAAAACAGGAGTACTATTGTAGATGCAAATATTATGCTTTATTTCAAGTAAAGCCAGATGCCTGAAGACAAGTATTTACCATCCTTCTGTCAAGAACAGGAACAAAATGAAGTTTTTGTTATTCCATAGCACTCAAGTACAGGTCTGACTAGCATCTTTAATTTTCAATTCCAGGTCACTGCCACAAAACAACTGACAGACAAAAAGCAAACAGGTTTCTTCCCTTCAAAAAACCCTGTGGAGAAATCTCCCTGCGAAATCCTTTGCCAAGTAACACTGTTTTACCTGTGATTGTGTTGAATTAATTGGGTTCACATGGTAGAAAGGTAGAACCCGAGTGAGTGGCACAAAGCAGATTCTCGGCATAATAACTGCGAGCAGGGAGTGTTGATGACTTTGTACATCAAATAACCGGGGCTGGAGGAGAGGCTGAGAACACTGAAGGGGAAAGCGACTGTTTCCAAGGCTTGTGCAATGAACTGCGAGTTTTTAGGGCTTTAATCTGCCTCAAGCAGAGCTGCCTCGCTGAAGAGAGGGGGCAGTTCCAGCCAGGAAAGAATCATCCTTGGGAAGAAGCCCCCACACTGATGGCTCCCCTTCCCTACAGGCTGTGGATTCTCCCTCTCTGGAGAATTCCAAACTCACCGGCTCCAGGTGACCCTGCCTTGGAAGAGGGGTTGCCTGGATGATCTCCAGAGGTCCCTTCCAACCCCAGCTATTCTGGGATTCCCTGATTCCCAGGCTGCAGTGGCAGGCAGGGACAGGAAGGAACATCCTGCTTCCAACTCTGCCACTGCAGCCCAGCACAGCTTCAAATCCACCTCTGTCAGGAGCTCAAGGTAACTCCTGGACTGGGCAACTGAGCCAAAAAGCCCTGGACATGCTTCCAGCAACTACTGAATCCCAGAATCACTGAGGTTGGAAAAACCCTCCAAGGTTTTTGGGGTCGGCTGTGACCAGAGCACTGGGTCACATCCAGGCCTTACTTGGACACCTCCAGGGATGGGCACTCCACAGTTCAAGCCTAAGTCTGAAGGGGAAATGGGATGAAAAAGGTTAACTCTGAAAACGCCGAGTTCGGTTTGTGGGAGGGCTTTCAAACCCACCAGCAGGTCACTGCCTTGCTGCTGCTGCTCTGTCAGACCAACGGGGCCTCTGCGCTGAAGGAACCTCCAGACAGGATTTTCCTCCATTTCAGCAATCACTTAACTACCCCTGAGAGGTGACAAACCCAATTCAGTCTCCTTCATCTCAAAAATACAGAAGCTTCAAAGCTAACTTTGAAGTTTTCTTTGCTATCAAACAGCGGAACACAGGGAAATCTTCTCCTAAACCAACCTGCTATAAATCCTAAACACAGCTACAGCTTTGTCTACCAGGGATCAATATTTGTTCCCTAATTCCAATTATACTCCAGTGGGATACTGCAAATCAATTTAAGTGGGAGCCTTAAATATTGTATGTATTTGATTATAACTCTTCTCCGGGATCCCCCACGGGCTGCGAGATAAGAAACCAAAAGCAGAGGAGCAAATCATGGAGCACAACCCTCAGCTGGAGACTGGATGTTAGCTGGAATTATACTGTATTTCGGGAAAGCAGGCACCCTGGTGCTCATGGCACTGAGCTTTATTTTAAATTCATGTATGACTGCTGGAGAATAGACACCAAGTTAGAAAAACATCCAATCTTTTGCCTCAATACATCTTCCAGTTTATGATATGGAATAATTGGCAGCATTTATCTTTTGAACACTCCAAGTGTTACTATATTCACTTGAAAAATAGGAAATGAAAGGCAGAGTTTGCAGCTGGGAGAAGGAAAAGCATTACAGGAATCAGCTTCTCAACCACAAAACTACTTCAAACGTGGTAACTTCATTAATGACAGACTTTCAACTTCATTAATGACAGACTTTCTGACAGGAGGAAAGGGAGGAATGGGATGTCATACGCTAAAAATTGCCAGATGAAATTTATTTCGTAAGTGACAAGGACAATTTATTTAACCTAGTATAGAATTTATTGAACAACTCATGAAAAGGTGTAGAACCTTCCCAAATCTCCCCTTTGCTGTCGTGGTTTGTATCACCGTGTTCCTGGACTCTTCATGTGCAGCAGTTCACCCCAAGAGCTCTGCTGTCTGCCCACCCCATCACCAATTCCTGCACCAGGAATTCTGTCCAGGCTTTTCCCTGGATCACCTGTGTGTGACTTGAAAGAGCTGGGTTTACACTGCGAGATCTAAACCTGGAGCTCCTTAAGTCCAATAATAGGTTCAAAGCAACTTATTTTTGTCTGTGGAAGGAATGATCACAAGACAGCCTGGAATGCAACACGAGGCCTTGGTTCCTTTTTTAACCATCCTCTTCATTCACTCCCAAACAAGAAGGGAGCAGGAACACAAGCAAGTCAACAGCAGCCCATGAGGAAAGGCTGAGAAAACTGGGATTGTTCAGCCTGGAGAAGAGGAAGATTTGGGGTGACCTAACTGGGACCTTCCAGTGCCTGAAGGAGCCAGCAAGAAACATGGAGAGGGACTATTGACAAGGGATGGAGTGCCAGGACAAGGGGGAATGGCTTCACATTGATAGAAAGAAGGTTTAGATGGGATATTGGGAAGAAATCCTTCCCCGTGAGGGTGGGGAGGCCCTGGCACAAGGTGCCCAGAGCAGCTGTGGCTGTCCCTGCATCCCTGGCAGTGCCCAAGGCCAGGCTGGACGGGGCTTGGAGCAGCCTGGGACAGTGGAAGGTGTCCCTGCCATGGCAGTAGCGGGCAGGGAGCTTTAAGGTCCCTTCCAACCCAGGCCATTCCATGGTTCTATGATGGAGCACACTCAAGTCTCTGCACTGGAACGTTTCCCCATTTTTCATGTTTACAGTGAAGAGCACAGGTAGGACACTCATTTTCCCAGTAACATGTGATAAAACTGCACTACACACTTCCCCACACCCAGTCCAAATGGGAAGAGAAAATGAAAACACAGCTTTAAAAGAATCACCATTTCCTCTGCCCGCATTCAAAAGGTGGTGCACAGGACCAGGCACCAGCAGTATTTATATAAGTACACATTTATATAAGTACCCCCACATTCCATGCACAACATTTATCCTGTTCTCATACCCAATCTGGGTGCTGAGCTGGGATTCCTGCTAATGGGATTTCTGAGTAAAGCTGAAATACCTGCACCTCATTTGACATGTGCCTCTCTGGAGGCAGCACGTCACTGCTCCACTCACCTGACAGCCCAACCATCAACACTGCAGTGGAAAAAACCTGCCCTCACTGCTGACCAATCTGCATTCCAGCCAACAAAGCATTAAGCCAAGGATGGATAAATCTACTCTAAAATGTTTTTTCAAGCTTGCCTCAGCAATAGTTGTTATCATTCTACCCAAAGCTGGATTGAAATAAGTGGGTACTCAATACACAGATTCTATGTGCATCATGATTCTTTCTTGAAATATATTAAATAATTGATGCAAAATTCAGATTTTAGTCACTCTTGGATATAAGCAATGACTGCCCATGACTGAAGAAGTTATGACTTTCTTAGGACCAAATTTTTCCCCTTTACACTCATACCTCAGCATTCACTTCCTTATTTTTTCTCAAAACTCATTCCCTTTCTCATTACACCCATTTCTTCTTTAACTCCAGTTTTAAGAAAAGCACTTCAGGCTTTTCCTTCTGCTTCTTTCATGCCATTTCAAGGCTCACAAACATGACGGCAGAGATCATTCAAAATGTGGCTAACAAAAGACTCAAACGATTCAACATCAAGGCAAAAAGTGAACAAAGTGAGCAAAAAGCAGAAAGACAGGTACTTTGAGCAGTTTGGGAAGGGAAGCAGGAGAGTTCAGTGTCTTCTAAAACAAGGAACAGACACCACTCATGAAATACAGCTCCAAATTAAAGGCTGCTTTGAAGATGATCCAGAATGGTCAGAGATTATCAAAGCAAGAATTCAGAGAAGGGAAAAAAAAAAAAACAAACCACCAAAACAAAACCCACTTGGTGGACAGTGATATTAAACAAAGCAGAAGATTAAACACACTTCTGTAAAAAAAAAAAAAGGGATGGAATTAATTTCACGAAGCCCCAAATATAAAAAAGAAGGCAAGAAAACCTTAGAAAGGCTTTAATCAGATTAGCAAGGCTGCTGTCACGGCATTCAGAACGATTTTGTTGGCTGTACCACTTCTGAAGATCAAATCACCGAGTTAGACATGAGAATATTCAGCAGTGCTTCAGCGTTTTGCTGTGTTTTAAAAGAGCTCTAACTGCCACATCATTTACAGCACGTACATTCCTAGGAAATATCTTGTCTGAGAAGCATGAGAAGCATTTCATTTTCCACACGGGCTCTGGAGATGGGACAGCACGGCAAGGGGCCTGGGAGAGATGATAGGACAAAAAAAAACCAGGTCTACTCCAGTGAATTTCACAGGAATCCTGACACTGATTCCCCAATTGGATTAAGATCAGAAAACCCTGGGATTTTTGTACTGCTCTGAGGTGGCAGGGGAAGGAATTTCCTGGTCTCAAAGGGTGGTTACATCAATAGCCTCTGGTTCAGTGCTAAATGGCTCCGTTTTGGACACAGCATAAATCAAGGTTCCCCACCTCAAAACCCTGCAGGGGTGAAGTAAAACCAGAGTTGTTTGATTATTATTTGATACGTGCCTTATCAAGACCAGCATTTCTCTAATAGCCAGGTACTATCAGAAAGTTTAAACTGCTCAGTAATTCTTGTCTGGCCTCATCCTCTGACACCCCCTGGAGATATTTATATGGATTGATGGGATCCCCTCTCAGTCTTCCCTTCTCCAGACTGACCAGGCCCAGCTCCTGGAGTCCTTCCTCACTGGAGATCATTCCTCCCTAAGGCAAATTCTCCTTTTTTCCTTTTTTTTAGACTTTTTTTTTCAAGTTTCAGACACGATTTTTTTCTTCCCAATCCAGTTTTGCCTTTCTAATCCTCACCAAATCCAGCATCTCTTCCAAACAATTTTGCTGAAGCCACAAACCCAAAAGTCCATTTAAATGACTGGAAGTTTATGAGGTAACAGCTAATGAGTGTAAAATCATACATCATTTATGGTTTGTGTCCATTACTTCCATGGCAGGTTAGAATCCGATCTGTGAATCTGATCTCAGAGTTTATTAATAGAAGATTTTAGTCCCTGTTGCCCAGGTGATTTCATTCTCTTACAGGATTGTTGGCCGTTTCTAAACAAAAGCTGTGATAAATCCCAAATACTGGAAAGGCAGGGATAACTCGACAAATACTTCAATTAAAAAAATTAAACTGTGGAGTATTGCCCCAAAATTTTGAATACTAGCTGCATTTGGAAAGAAAGTGTGGCCTTGCTTGTTAGTATTTTAGAATATAGAATAGTGAAAGTTTTAATACTTCTGCTGTAACCCACCTGAAAACAGTGGATTGCAACAGGAATGGGAACTGCTGATTTCAAACAAAATTCCCACAGAATTTCCCCCACCCCAGCTCCCTCAGCATGGGCTGCAGTTCGGTGCTGTTAGACCCAGTTCTGCAATATTTTGACGTAGTAAAACAATTGGTTTTCCTCTTAATTAATATGCACTCAGGCCTGCAAATCCCATTAGCCTTTCCTGGCATAGGAGGTAAAATTCAGGAAGATCCTGAGGATGAAACATTCACACGGTAACTCATCAACAGTTTCCAAAGAAAATGAAGGCAAACCTGAACTGTCTGCAGCCTGAAAGGAAGGGTTTGTTCATTTTATTTGATGCTGGATACATTAAAAAATTGCAAATGAGTAACCCTTAGGTTCTGGCCAAGGGGATCAGCCCCAGAAGTCTGAGGTACAACCACCACAGCAGCTGGGAAAAACCTCAAAATCTATTCTTTTACATTTTGAAGTAGGTCAGATTTTGTCCTGTGCATATATAAAGGACCCTACACTTCCCTAAAGGGAATTGGGACTGATTCTCAGCAGATTCTCATTAATTTTCTGGATCACACAGAAACCCAAATGTCCCATTCTACTCCAGTAATATGAACTGCATAATCCATATGGCTCGAAAACAACCAACCAGTTCAGATTCTTATCCAATAGTCAAAACAAGCTCCCAAAACTATGTGGATCCCTTTCATCAAAGAACATTTTATAAGGTTTACATACTTTCTTCAATCCTGCCATGGTTTTTCAGGTCAGTATTAAGGGATTGGTGATTGCTTTAAAAATACAGCTCGGTCTCTCCGCTTGCTCGGAGAAATCCTGAATGGTGCAACTTCTCAGCATTCTGGCTCTTCAAAACTAAAATTGAGGGCTGCTGTTCAACCCTCCCAGTGTCTGACCTTACTCTTATTCTAAACCCTTCTTTTTTTGTGCAGAAATGTGCACAACATTTTTCAGACTATGTCACAGTCACAGGATTCCTGCAGACACTGAGCTGTTCACACCCAGATTTTACGGGAGTGCTTTGCAGGGCTGGAAGCAGATGTCCCAGCCTGCTGCTTTCATCCATCCCACCTTGCATCATTTCCAGGCAATAACCTGATCTTCTGAGCTGAAATATTGGATATTTCAGTAGCAAACCAGTCATAAAGCATTTAAAGACATTTCAGTGTCACTTAACAAGGAAATATTTAGGTAATCTACTACTATTACAGTAATGCTCAAATTGCCATCTGGAAGACCCAGATTCAAAAATCAGGCTCTGGATCCCAGGCTCAGCTCAGGGAGGCCGAGTACATTGTAAAGAAGATGCAATTAAGTCCCCAGGGAAAGGCTTCTGCAGGCTGACATTGGCTGTGCAGCACGCAGCACACTCACTGGGCTGGATAAAAATAACATATTGAAATGGCAGCTGCTCAGCAAAGGAAGAGGATTTGAGCAAGGATAAAAATATACCTTAAAAGAAGGGGAGAAAATGGTAAAATGCCTATTCAGAGCATTAAAAGGTAATACTGAGTGTACTGAATCACTGTAAGATTCACCTCTTAACCTCAGGCAGAAAATATTATTTATTTCATATAGCAAGACAACCTAAGAACCTAATTATTACTGACCTAAACAAATCCAAGCCTAGCACAGCTTAATCACCTCAGACATGAAGAGCACACTGTGAATAGATTTTGGTGCATTTGGAAGAATTCCTACTCATGATTTTATAAGATAATTCCCAGCCTGCTGCTCTGAACATATCATTTAAAGATGGAAACGATTTCCCAGAGACAGCAGGTTCCAAACCGTGACTGATGTCTATTATCATGCCCATACTCTAAGTTGTTTTGAAGGGGTATTTTCCATAGTTCCTCTTTCTCTGGCAGTCCATGACAGGATGAAGGGGGTGCTGTTAGTGTTACACACTAAACTCCCGCTGAGGCAGGATTAAACTGCTCACAAGATAGCAGTGAGACCTATTAGATCATCTGAATTATTTCCATGCCATTCTGAGCTTGCTCTCCACAGTATGTTTTATTACTGTCTTGCCCAGGCTATTTTTAAAGTCTCAAACCCAGAAGCTTTTCCTTTCTGAGAGTATCCAACTTTAGTTCAAAGCGCTGCGTGCTCTGATTAACCCATTTAAAATGCAAACCGAAAAACTTCTTATGGATCTGCTGATTTAAATGCAGGTGTTTGAAACAGCAAACAAGATTTGAGCTGACAGCCGTAATTTGTCCTATTTAAAGATTCCTGTATCCGAGGTTTAAATAAAGACGGGGCAAGAAAAGAGAAAACATGAGACAGGATTTGTGTTGAGACATAACGATACAGCAGATGGAAAATAAACACAAAGGGCTCGTGACCACGAGCCCCACTCCAGGCCTGATGTGGAATGTTTTGTCCCAGCAGTTTGCAGTTTTTTTCCAGCTGTATCAGTTGGTTTAACTAAAGGTATTTCCTCTCCTTCCAGACCCCACCCTGCTCAGGGATGATCTCTGCAGCATTACCACGGCACGGCGGATGCTGGCTTGAATAAAGATCCATTCCTTAAATACACGACAGGAACTCAGTCACTGAGCGCTGTGCCAGAGCAGCACAGCCAGGCTCAGGCACTGCACGCTTCACTGTAAGCAAAGTTCATGTTCTTGCCGAGGAGATGCTTGAAAAATGAGGCTTCACAACAAAGTATTTCACCTAGAGTCACGTAAAGGTCTCATCTCGGCTTTGAGGCTTTTTTCTGTACAGTTATATAACTGTTAACTGTGAAACAGAGTCGTTCACAAGGAACCTAAGCAATAATTCCCAGACAGGACCTGACTGATATCCCTGGGTTTCAATCAGTGTGAGACAAGGCACACAGAACTTTAGAGAAGCCACAGATGACTCTGCAGAGGGGATTAACACTCAGGCTAAAGCAGGAATTAATGCGTGTCAGAACTATTTGTGTTCTTTGCTGACATACTTATTCCATCACTCTTAAAACATGCTAAGCACTCAAAAAGAAATAGTTCAACTGCAAAGAACCTTTTCAAAGCATTTAAACTAAACATCAAGCTACTTTCAGAAGAACCCTTGCTTAGCAGCTGACCATAAATACACATGAAGCAGACTTTGTTAAATTCAGATTTAAAGGGAGATTTGATTTGTTCCATGGCCATGTCACCCTGGGCCAGATTTCAGAGCTGTAACCTGGTTTGGGACTGCCTGGCAGCTGGATAGAAGGTTTTGGGACAAATCCCAGGTGCTCAGTCAAGGAAGGACACCTCATTCTTGGTTCTGTATACAATGCTGGGGGCATAGAATGTTGCCAGACAGAACACAAACCAAATAAAGGCTGTTAATAATTGTCATTAATAAAAGACTGGTCCCCACTGCATAAGGAGGGAAGGTATTTTGGGGTTTTAATTCATTTGGCATCACTTTTTTTTCACATCAGGCTCTCCCTGTCATTTCAATAGGGAAGTATTTCATGGGGTTTCTCACCACACTGAATTTCTGCACAGCACTGGGGATGGGAAACTCAAGCTGCACTTCCAGACCACAGAGAAGGCAACAAACACAAGTTCTTGCCAGTTTATCAAAGGTTGGTCTTCTGAGCAAGAATCACTATTAAAACAAGTCAGATTTCATTACCACCACAAGCCTTGATATCAAAAGGAATTTACTTGCAGAAACCACAAGTGCAGGTTTGTTTTTTTTTCAGTGGTCTCATGACTGGTAACAAAAGTGAGTGGTTAGATAAGAAGCGTGTGTGAGAATTTGACTACTCCACTCATACAAGTAACCACTGAACTGAAATGGATTACTCATGCTACAGGACATGAAACTACAGCTCTGAATTGTAGGCCATAAGCAGCTTCTATTCAGACAAAATTATGTGCAGACAATACTTTGAATACTTTGTAAGCTGAGGTATTTCCAAAGCAAGATTACCTTTGCCAAAAAAACAAAAGAAAAAAAAAAAAAGAGAGAAATCCCAAATGCAAGTCACTTCAATCTCCCTTCTCCTTTCCCAATGGTTCCAAAAAGGTAAAAGAAAGGATGAAAAACTCAGCGTTTTTCTCAAAAGGACATGGATAAACCTTATTCTTTCCCAAGACAGAAAAAACTATGACTTCATCAAGGAAACCTTATTAAGCAAAAAGTTACTTCTTGCTGAGCTGCACAAGATTCCTAAAGTTGATCAAAACCCCTGGCAAATAACACAGCAGGTCAGCCTGTGTTTGTGTTCTGCATTGTTCTGGACAAGGACAGACACCCTCAAGTGCTCCTGTGCTGTAACAGCTTCATTCAGGCAACTGAAAAAAGGCATCAGGTGCACAAGGTAAATTCACTTTTCCTAACCAAAACTGAAGTCTCTTATTCTCAGTAAGCCCCCCTCCCCAATTATGTACTGCAGGAAATAGTCTCTGTCTAAATTTACCTTTCAGTGAATCATTTTCAGCCCTCATTATGTCAATCAGGGAGTTCTCCAGTGAGTGCATGTCAAAAGTCCTCGTGCGATCCTGCAAGCAAACACAAACAGAGCCAGCGTTAAACAAGAGCACCCGAAACACAAAAACTTCACTTTTCTTCTACATAACCACAGCAGGATTCAGCAAAAACCATATACCATATAGCAAAGGCAGTCTGATAGAGGAATGTTAAAAATCACAATATTCCTAAATATGAACCTGATCTATAATAATCTCATCATAACCAATGAAGTCTAATAGCAAATATTTCTCCTTCCTATTAACCAGAACCATCATTTAACACATGCACAGGTCAGACTTTCTCAACCAAACAATAAATCCCACATCGTACAAATCTGATGTCACAGAAGCAAAAGACAAAATACCCTGGCACTGCTTTATTTCAATGGGCAAATTCAGAATAACTGAAATTTCTTGTAATCTCTGAAATCTTTACAGTATCATAAAAGGTCATAAAAGGTATCATAAAAGGTCCTAAAGGGAGGCAAAAATCACTCTAATTCCCAATATTATTCACATATCCATGCTTTCTGTGTATTTATACATTTGGGACTTGGATAGAATCTTACACAATTACAAGAATCCACCCTGATTTTAAGTTTTTTCTGTCCAAGAAGCTCTCTAACATCGGCGCTAAAGATTTTATTTCATTCCTGTTCTAAGGAATCCCCTCTGAACCAAGCTCAAGCACTGGGAACTCTGTTCAAACAAGAAAGAGAAACGTGAGCAATTCAGGACATTTTTGCTCTCAACTCCTTCTCCACAACTCTTTGTTATTCTAGCACCAAGTATGTTTTCTGTCCCTAACACTGGCTGTGAAGCTGAAACTTCTCCAAAGCACACAGATCCAGCTTGGAATATTTTTAAAGGCAGTGGTGGGTTATAAAGTGCTTTATTCCAGTGCTGAAGCAGCAGCGATTTCATGTTGCAAGGGCCATTCTTGATTTCACTGATCCCTCACTCTGGACTTTAAATACCTCAGACTATTCCATGAGCAGGAACTCACCAGCTCCCGATCCATTTCCAAGTTGTAAATTACATTCTGATCACTAAAAAATACCATTTTTCAATCACATTTCCTGGTATTTTTTCCTCTCCTCAGAACAGTTTATTACTGAGACAGAACAGGCCACGTATTCCAACCCGGATGTGCTGTCTCAAATAGCATTAGAAAGGCCAGAGTTTGGAACCAGTTCCTTTATTAAGTCCAGCAAATATCAAATTTGCTATAAAAAGCACAGCACTGCCCTGTCTCCCCACAGGATTTATTTCTGTGGTCATTTCTATTACAAGATAATCGAGGCACCTTAGAGAAACTATCAGGAGCATTTAAATTCTAAAATTCTGAGCTTTCTCTCACGTATTTCCTACAGTTTTCTGCTTCTCCCAGCAGAATTAATTTATTGGTTTGGTTTATGCATTGCTAGTTCTTACCTATTTCAAACTCTAGTTACATTAGAGTCCCTTGGCAGGAGTGAGTACAAGCCCTCAGGTTTTGGATCCATTAGGATCCAACAGTTGAATAACTCAGGAATGGATATTAAAAGGCAATCTCTGCATTTCCAGCAGTCCTCACAAAATGACAAAAATAGCCTAAAACACAGGTGGGAGCATTTTCTGAAAACCTGATGTCCCTCAGCAGCTTCTCCTTCCTGAATTCTTGCGCTAACCTCAAGCCCACCCCACGAACAGCTACAAAACTCTCATTTCACAAAGTGCAGATCCTCGGTAATTCCAAACCTTGGTGGAATTGTGGCACTTCACATTTCAGTTGTCTGAGAGACACAAAGGAAGTGACCCAGGCCAAGTAATTCCCAGTTTATTGTGCTGAGCACCTGAGCCTGAAGCAAGTCTCTTCTCCCTAAAATATCTGTGTTATGTTGGCTTGAGCTGTTGTAACAAAGGGTCTGCTGCACTGCTAACTTTTTAATATTGAGAGGATTTAAACATTTGAAGGGAAAAAATGGAATTGAACTGCTTGGTTCTCAGGGAAGCACATTCTCCAACGGAAGCTTTTGGTGCTGAGGAATTTATTTTCCTTTTCAAGTGAACCACGAGCTGTCCCTTTTTTAGGGTGAGGTCCCTTTTTTAGGGTGAGGTCCATAGGCTGCCAACCACACCACGAACACTTTAAAACACGACCCTGCAGACTGGTCCAAAAGATGAACTGGTTCTATTCCCACCTGCACCTATCAGCAATCCCAGAAAAAGGAGGAATGGCTAAAACTTGGTATGTAAGGGAGCCTGTGTACATCTATCCAATGAAAAGATGTCAGTCCGAAATTAAGACCAGCAAAGACGCCAAGCTCAGCTGGGTCACGGGTTTGCACAGTGCTTATTATTTTAAAAAATTCTATTAGTTTAGTTGATTATCTGCCCTGATACTGAAAGGTTGCACACCACTAGAGAAAGTCATCACTGGTAGTTTTGAGAATTTGTATACAAATTAAAGTCCTTTTTATAGTGAAACTCCTTTGAAAACAGTAGCACAGATTTCGTCAGTCTTATCTTCCAAGACATTTTAGCAGAAACATATCTGAAATATATCCATTTATTATACACCTAAGGAAAAAAATAAAGGCTGGTGGGGGTTACTGGGAGTGGCCAAATCCCTGAAGAAAGGCGTAACTCTGCATTTGCTTCCATAACATCAAAAATAGCTCTAATAATCAAGATATTGATCATGAACTGGTAACGAAATGTGAGCTTTTCTCAGATACGTGTTACTCATGAATTGTAAAGCCCATAAACCACACTGGACTTAGGAAAAAAATGGCTTTTTTGCAAGATTTCATGTAGAAAGAATTAATAACAATATGGTCATGCTTTCAATGAATCAATTCACAAAGTTACAGTGCTTTGGAGGTGAATTGCTACTGCACACGTATTTATTTATAAAGAAAATATAGTGGGGTAATGACTACCCTGGACTAAAGCAGAGTATGTACAACTCAGTAACAAAATGTGGCAACCACAGCCTGATATTATTTACCCGGGTTCCAAAAGAACTTGGCTTTACACAAGTTTGTTTAGTGCATCTAAAATGTTGCTTTATCAGAGGGCTCAAAGGTTACACACTTTTATCCTTGAGAAACAGAACTGAAGCAGAAAGGCATCAGGTAAACACAAGGCCACAATAAAAAATTAAAAAAAGAAAACCCAAACAAACAAAGCACAAACCAAATTAAACAAACAAAAGCCACAAAACAACCAAAAGGAAAGAAATCAACCTGCAGTCTTAACATATGACTGTGTTTCAAATTGCAGCCAACATTTCAAAAGACATTCATTAAACATAATTTGGAATAAGCAGTGCTGTTTGCACAATGTGCAAGAGGTGACAGCCTGCAGATCTGGTGAGGAATGAGTTACTGAGCCTGTAAATGTGCTACAATAACCAACAAACCAGTTCTGGACTCTGCACTGGCCATCTCTTCCGGCAGAAAAACTGAATTCTAATCCCTATTCCAACTTTATTCTTCAAATTCCAAAGACATTTCACCCCAAAGAGAAAGTCACTTGGTGCATAACATGTACAATATATACAGGGACATCCCCCCATGCAAAAGAAATTCCACACAAATTTTTCCTGTACAGGAAGATCATACTTTGAATTTAAAAATTCCATACCTGAATTCTCCTGCACATCAGAAAAATGTACATTTAACTTAACTATTAACGTGCAAACTCATTATATTTAATCTGCACCCACAGCATTACCACCAGCACATGAATAATTAAGATGCCAGAACCCGAGAGCACTTCCCAGGATGGGCCTTCCAGTGTTAAATCCCAAGCTGTACAAAAAAATCAAGGGATGAACACTTGCTGGTAGCTAAGATTGGGCCTAATCTGTTAAAATAAGATTGATCTGAAGTCCAAGGCATCAGTAATAATGCAAAAGATGCCACTGCATTAATCAATTTATTGATCAGCATTCATGGAGTAGGTGTAGTTGTAGAAGTGGGGCTTGTTTTATACATTTAAATCTTTGTCAAACCAGAATATCTGTGCAAATAAAAACCCCACAGCTACATTTTTACCCTCATTATAGCATGAGAAGCCTGAAACGTTCTGAAACCTCATTCCCATTTCCCACAATTCCAAAGCCATGTGTCTCAGGCACAGAAGAGGCAATATCACCATATTTATCATCATAAACACAAGTTCCACATTTCTCTTTTAATTGCAACCCAAATTTGGACTGGATTATGCTTCTGGGTAAGCTTCTCCTCCTTCCCAGCACCCTGCAAGTGCTGTATTCCAGCTCCCAGTCCAGCATCCAGTGAATTAAAGGCTTTGAATAAACAGGTTTTTCCTGAAAGGATGTTGCTGTATTCTGCCTGGATCATCTTTTATAGCTTCACCAGGGAACAATAAGTAAGAGCTGGAAAAGTTAAGTGGCACAAAACACAAAGTTTAGTCCAACTTGAACTTTTTAAGTGTCAGAAATGACAAACCTTAACTGGAAATGTTTATAACACGTGTGATTCTATTTTAGCTGCGTAATAAGTTTATCGTGTATCTTCCAGAAATTATTTTCCACAATACCTTGCGTTCCCACTCTTTGCTGGGCTGCTAAGCATGCAACTTTCAAAGCAAAATGCTTAATAAGAGTACTCCTTTTAATCTTAGGAAAAAGACAAACATAATTCAAATAGCTTCTAACAAAAGCTCTCTTTAAACAGAAACCCCGAGGTCAAAAACACACAGGAGGGCCAAAGCCCAAGTATTAACGTCAGTAGTAAGTTTATAAAACAAGAACAGTGTTAACTTCCACAGCACTTAACTTGTGCATGTCATACCACATTAGAGTGCTGCTAATCCCACAGATCAGCAGCTGTGGGGAACAGCACACAAAACACTAATTACTACACAGCTGATGGGCTTACAGAAAAATGGGGGAACGGGTTTAAAAACCCAACTTCAAGTATTTGTTCTGCTTTCAAACGATACCGTGACATTTCTGGGAATAATTGCTGGTGCTAGAATAAAAATTAAATTCTGCAAAACAAATAACCTCTTCTTATGCAGCCAGCCATCATGACTTATGAAAAGCTTCCTCAAACCCAAATATTAAAACCAAGAGGCCTGGTAAAGAAATTTATTTGCAAGATCCCTTCAAGAGGAAAGTTTGGCAAACGCATTCAAGAGGCTATTTTTTTAATTCCAGCTCCCTGCGAATTTGTTTAATGCACTTATTAAATCAGGCCATTTCTATGGGCAAACAAACGCTGACGTAGAGCTCGGAATTCAAACACGTTTTGTAATCATGAATGTGTTTTCTCAAACATTCCGTATCTGCCCGGGGGAAGAGCAAGTCTCCCTGGCACAGGCCCTGGCTGGATTTGGAAGGGGTTATATACCTGGAAACCAGCCACTGGGGAAGAAAGGAAAAAACATTTTGAACAAGTGGATACAATGAACTGCTCTCATGTACAAAATTCTTTGAAATGGGCAGTTATTTTCGAGCCTGATTCCGGGAAGAAACGCTAATTCTTTTTAAGCATTTTTACAGAAAGCTGAGCACTATTGCTTCACTTGCCTGTGCCTTCAGAGAGCCATTTAAAAAACATCGTCACGCATTGAAGATGAGATCTGGAAAGCTGGAAATGCCTATCAAAGCAAGATTTATGCATTGCATAACAGGCAGGATGTTCCACTCATGAGGAAGTGCAAGTACACAGCCAAAGGAAAGCCAAAACAATCTTGAAGGCAGCGCTCCCGTGAAATGCAATTACTGAGCACTGAGTTTGTCAGTGCTGCTGGGAGAGAAGTACAAGGAATTACTCTTAAAAATCACTAACTTGGTAAGGTGCCACAGTCCCAGTCAAAGCATTTTCATATATTAATTCTCAGGGAAGGCTGTGAGAGCCAAAAGGCTCTGTTTTTTGCTTTTTAATTTTAATTCAGGAACCATTTTTTCATTTGGAGACCATTTCCTTTTCAAACGAACACACAAAGAACAATGGCTTTTCTCTTTTCAAAAGATCTTTGAAGGGGGGAGCCTGCCCAGTGGCTATAGCACAACATCAAAACTTAATTTCATTAACAGATCTGGTTAAGTCTTCTCTGACCTTGCTGCCAGTTCCATCCCTGCAAGAGGTTCCTACAGACATTCTCGTTTGGGAATTGCAGGAGACAGGATTCCAAATGGAAAACACTTAGAGCAGAGAGCACAGGGTTTGCATGCAGCTCTCGGCGCCAAGGCAAGGCATCATCAAATTGCAAGGTTATCAAACTGATCACCACAGTATTTTCCTTTCATCTGCACCATTTGGAGCACCCATTTCGGGATGTTTGAAGGGAGCAGGAGTTCCCATCAGTGGCTTATAGGGAAATTATGCAACACCATCCTCTCCAAAGAGGAAAAGAGCTCTTACTCCTGGTTATCCCAAGATTTCCATCAAAACACAGACAGAATCCTGTGTGTCACCAAGCTCTGGAACAGAGACAACCTTTGAGAAAAAGAAAAAAGAGAAAGTGATCCCCAAATATTTGCGATTGCTGGTTTACATTTTGCCTTCTGAAGAAACTCATTTTCACTAGATTGCAGCACCACTTGTTAATGATTTAAGCAGCAAAACATAAATATTAAATGAAAGGGATTGTTGTATCAAATTACTCCATTATGTTGCTGCAGCAAAGACAGCTTTCAATTATTTCCTAAACAGGAATCTAAGAAGATTCCAGTAACAAAATAGCCTTGTCCAGTACATGATTGCATCAGCAAGGATACTTCGGGGGCAGAGAGAGAGAGAAAGAGAGAGATGCATGAACACAAATATATAATAAGCAAAATTCTGCTTTGAGTCAGGCACAGAATCAGCGGAGTCAAGAAAAAAATAAAAAGACATCAAAGGTCACATTTTACATCATTTGTTTCCAGTGATGCAAAAATTCACTGTGCTTTCAACACTCAGCTAAAGTGACCGAAGGAGCTGAAGATTTTCTACAAAAGAAAAAAAGTTGTAATAAGCGGTTGTCCAAGATGGCTTCAAAATTAATCAGCATCTTTCCAGGGCTGCAGTGTTGAAGTCCTGTTCTGCTGCCCTGCCCTTTTCCTCACAGAAGTGATAGTAACAGACTGGAAAGCACTTCACTCCACACTCTCCTCTTCTTGGCATGAAGGAGTGTCAGACTTGGTCTTGACATGTACAGCTTCATCAGAGTGTTTATGTAAACAGACACCAACATGCTACACCAAAATGATTTCTTTACCGTGATCAAACTACGTGTGTCTGCTGCTCTGTGTCTGGAACACCATCCAGAAGTCAAGGTTGACTTTGCCAGTTTCCTGAGATTTCCTTGATGCCAATCCAAGCGCATTGCTATGCCTGTGTATATATTTGGGGCTTACACACAGCAGCAAGGACACACTTGATCTCATTCTGTCACTCTCAACATCAGCTACGTGTCAGGGTACAGAGTGAATCAAACCGTGAGCCAAGGCTCGCTGCAGTGAGGCTGAAAAAAGACCAGCTCCAGCTGGGTCTCTTTTTCTAATGGTTTCACTGGATAAATCGGGTATGCTGGACACGGCTTCATTATATTCATTACAAATCCTGACATTAAAATCAATTATTACTCTGCATTCTAAATTTAGAAGGGCTCTACCTGATCCTGAACCCAGTCAGTAGCACTGCAGTAGAAAAAAAAAGGGCTCTAAAGGAAAGTTATTGCCAGCAGCTGCTGTGCTGTCAGCAGGGCCTGCACACCACCAAAAACCTGCAGTTTGCAAAGAACCCAACTATCCACAAATCCACAAAGTCACCGTTAAATGTATTTCTGTTTCTTTACATCATGAGACACATTGCACAGTTTGTATCTTTGAAACTGTACTAAAGTAGGTCACCCCGGTTCTTGCAGCATGGCAAGAAATACTGCAATCACGCTGAGAATTTTACTTTTGCCCTCATTTGAAGAGCTTGAAAAACAACCCTGGAAATGTAAAAGAACTCTTGGGTCTTTTAATTCACCCTAAAGGAGTTTACAAAAGGCACACACACACATAAAAGCTGAGTTTAACTGGTGGTCAGATGAAAAGAAGGGGACCTCTGGTTTAATTTCTACTGCAAATTAGGTTCAACATTATACAGTTCTTTTCGAATTCATAACAAGTCAGCCCAGAAGGAGAGTCTGAGCTGCCAGACAACCTGCCTCCTGCCAGGAGAAGGCCACAGCAAAATATACGAGACCACCAACTGATCTCATCCACATCTATTTTTAGTGCTGATTTAATGGCCTGTAACCAAAATTTGCTGCCATTCCTGAGGAGAGCAAACTGCACTGATTACCATTATTTGTAAAGAGCAAAGTTTCCCCCAAAATGCTACAAAAATGATGTTGCACTGCAAGCTCGTGTGATACTGTAAAACCAAATACAATCACTCCATACTTTTTCTCAGATGTGGTACAATGCTGAATACTTTAAAAGGCCTCAGATCTTTCATACTCCACCAGGCACTTTTTTTTTCCCTTTTTCCTCTTTGTAGAAACACTTGTAAGTGAATTTCTTCATTGGCTATTTCTGTCTGTGTGCAAGTATTAACCTGAAGCAAAGTGGCCAATACAGATGGCTGGTGGGCAATAGATATTTAAGACCATCACTGTTAAAAAAAAACCCCATGAATCACAGCTTGGAGGATCATTCCCACTATGACATTTCAAGTTAGCCATATGGGTTTTTTTCAGCTGCAAGCACAGAAATCCCACAACCAGGACATTTTAATGCTCTTTGGGGAGGGTTTTTTTTTTTTTTTTTTTTTTTTTTTTCTTATGGATACAACCGAGTGCGCTCACCTGAAAAGGAAAAATGTTGTCAGCTCTGTTCAAGCTGTCATCCATCCAGGATTTGGGAGCGAAGGCCGAGCTGGGTCGTGCATACTTCTGCAGCTGGATATGATTACTTGCAAAATTCTTCTTTAAGGGCGAGATGGAGTTCAAGGGGGTTATCCCTCCGTTCAGTCCCCGGCGGTGGTCTCGGCCCTGGGACCCTCCCCACCCGCCGTATCCGCCGCCGCCGGGGCTCCAGGAGGACGGGGTGGGCGATGGGCTTTGGTAGCTGCTCCACGGAGAAGGTGGCTTGTTAAGATTATTGGCCAAATGAGGCAACTGATTAAAAGCAGCATTTCTATGTGTGAATGGAGGTGGGTGAGGACTTGCGGGAGACCTCCTCTGTTGCTGATGCTGATTGTGATGATGCTGGAAATGGGGGTGATGAGGGTGGTGCTGAGAGAGGGGTCCGATCTGGGGGGAAAAGCTACCACCAAAGCCAGGGCTGACGTGATGTGGAAAATTCTGAAACAGCAGAGCACCATTATTAGCTGAGGCAGTAGGGACCCCTCCCTGGTGGAAAAAACTTGCATCTTCATTGATTATTGTAGAAGAAGAAGGAGCAATAGCTGCAGACCAGTTACTAAAACCAGTCAGAGAAGATGCAGTGGATGTCAAGGGCTGTGTCGAAGTACCGAGCCCCGAAGCCTCCTGGTAATCAAATCCTGTTAAAACCGGCGACTCTATTCTTATTTTCTCCTTTCCATTGCCGTTCTCTGAAGAATTATCGCCCTGGTTTTCTTCAGTTTTAGCTTTCTCGGGTTCAGAGAGCATGCCTGCTTCCTGACTTTGACCAGGGGAAAGCTGCTGTTTTTCTAGGGACTCTTGCTTTTCCTGTTGCTGAGTTTTAGATTTTTCTGACCCCAGAATCTCATCCTGAATATTATGGGCAGCTGGAGCAGGAAAGAGCCAAGCTGACCCAGCACTACTGCCATTGGCAGCTGTGTTATTATTTATAAAAGCAGCAGGGCTGGGGGTTGCATTTTGATGATGGTGTGGAGGCTGCAGATGTGGATGAAATCTGACTGGAAAAGCTGACTTATTTCCAGTGTTGTTTTGCACTAACACTCCAAACCCGTAATCCCCCATTTATTATATTTAGGGTTTGAATCCTCCCTGTAAGAACAAGTTGATGTTTAGTGTTTAGCTTGTCCTCTTGCGAGGCAAGATGAGCAGGTATCCTGTTTTTCGCTAGATATTCCAGTTTCTCCCTCCACGCTATTTATTTCAGATTTGAATAAAGATGTTTGCTTTTTTTTTTTTTTTTGCAAAAGATAGATCTCTTCAACTATTTCAATGTATCAATTTGTGTCCGTTTCCTTCCTTTGGCCAGGAGGAAGGGAAAAATAAATCTTTGGTTCACAAAATAAGAGGTTTCCTTTTTCTAAAGGAAATGCACAGCAATGAGAGAATAAGCTTCTGGGAAATAAGGATAAAGAGATTCTAACTATCCTGTTTTTTTCCTCCTCAGCAGCCTTGACTCGCCCATAAATGAGTTAAGAGGGAAGAAAAAAAAAAAAAATACAATGACGTCTGGTCCCTCAACCCCTTGGCAGCAAAAAATAGATTTAAATCTGGAATAATTTAATACATCTCTATAATCTAATATATATTTGTGTCCTGTTCAAAAAGAGTCTTTGCTGTGGACAAGGGAAAAATTTACCTCAGGATCTCAGCATTCAGAAGGGTGAAATGGGGGAGTGAGTTGCAGAAGAGGCTTTATCCCGTGCTGCTGGGTTTAACCTATTATATTTAGCAATAATATACACCGTGTGTGTGTGCGTGCGTGTGTGGTTGTTTAAAGGGGTAAGATCTTATCTCAGGAAATCAGTATTCTCTGTGTGTTGGGTGGGGAGTGAGTTGTGCAGGAGAAGGGTGGATTCTTGATGCTGCTCCTTCTGGGCTGGGTTTCTGAGCTCGCCAGACTTGCTTCTTATTTATGATCCAATATTTGCGTGTCCTTCATATGAGTCCTGGCTGTCCGAGGAGGAAGGTTTTCATCTCAGAAATCAGCGTTCACCGTTCGGGAAAGGGAAGGGAGGGGACAGCGAGTTGTGCAGGAGGAAGGGGAAGGAGGTTTTTCTCTCGCTCTCTGCTGCCGGGAGGGTGTTTTTGTGGTGCGGGGCTCGCCTCCTTCCCCGGGAATCGCGGCTCCCGCAGCCCAGCGAGCCCCCGGAACGCGCTCCCTCCTCAGGCACTCGGCATCCAGCGGGGCCGGGCTGTGGGTGCCCCGCGCGTCCCCCGCCCTCGCTCGAGCCGGGCAAGGCAGGAGGGGTTTTACCTCAGCAGCGCAGCAGCCTCCGGCAGGGAGGGGAAGGCGCGGCCGGCCGGGCTCCTCTCTCCCCCATGGAAGGTGTTTAAGCGGCTCTCCCGGGTCGCCCGGCGGGGTCGGGGCAGGCTCTGTCTCGGGGCGCAGCGCTCGGGGGTCCGGCGGCGGCGGCTCGGGGCGCTCCCTGCCCTGCGGCGGCTCGGCTGGGCTGCGGCCGGGCCGTGCCCCTCATGTACCGGCCGCACCGGGGGGCCGGGGCTCCAGGAGGA